>NTHP01000198.1:948560-967409 GCA_003416845.1 Oplegnathus fasciatus | reverse complement strand
TTTGCTTTGGGCTTCGTAACTCAGTGATGACATTGGTGATGATAATGAAGGAGATTATGATGACGCTAATGGCAATGATGATGATGATGATGATGATGACTGGTATAAAAATAAAGAGGATGATGATGCAGATGATCAAAATAATGATAATGACAATAATAATCATGACAGTGACCATTAGCATAATAATGACATTGAGGCAGAAAGGGGAAGAGGAGAAATCAGTGGGAGGAAGAGCTCAAAAAGTCTGAAGTGAACAAAAGTGGTGGACTTGTTCTGAAGTTTCTCATTATGGCAGCATTTGATTATAATGACGAGAAAGGATGATAACAACTGAGAAACAGGATAAAAATAATGAATTAAAGGCACTTACAGGGCTTCACTACCAAACCATTTTTAGAAAACGTAACTTTGTGTCTTTATTGACTTTTATCCCCACATACACATGCATGAAGGTTTCATGTATGTTGAACTATATGCAGTCAGAAAGTAAAGGAATTCAACATCAGAACATGTTTAGTTTTTACGATTGCTCCATAAATGATTCACTATAGATGCAATATATGATGCTAGATGTAAACAACAAAGATATAATGAATGCATGTAAACAATAACACTATATAACACCAGGCAATATACAGTAGACACAATATTTCATGATACGCAATGTAGAGTGACAATGATACAAGACCAAACTATAATGTAATGATGAAGATTCATTATGAATATATCATTTTAATATATAAATATCATGTAAATAGAATAAAAAACTTCCGAAGAATCACTTGTTTTCTAGTCAGTTTGCTCTGTGAAATTACTTCAGTACAAACTACAGTTCACATAAGCCTCAGAGACAAATCTAGAATTCTAGAAAGTTTTGTAATCAGTGTAAAATAGAAACACAAATTGCCACAGTTACTTTATTGATTCAGAATTGATCCAGAATCCATTCAAGTTGCTGAATGTATAAACAGTTTCACAGAGCTGAAGCCAGAACAGATCTTTTCTTCCTTAAGGGATTTATATTTGACATCTCGCTTTTTATGCACACAGAAAAAAGTCAGGTTCAAGGCATGACTTTAGCACTGTTTGTACCAATGATTTAACCATGGGTGGCTTTAACCAAACTCACTCACTACAAAATCCAGTCAGTTAAAGTTAACAGTACAATTTTCAAGAAATGAGCGTAGTCAGATATTTATCAAGGAAAAGAAAAGCAGACGAGGTAAACAAACACCGGGCCAGAGAGTGACGTGAACAGTCAGCTAATGTAAGATGGTTTATTGACCAACAGACCCTTCACTCTGTTTGTTTTTTGAAAACCTAAAAGTTGCAACCCTCTGCAACTTTTAAAACAATCTAAACGGCACAGAGGGGGTTTCCCTCTTAACATATCATCTTTGGCCGAGGTTACAGACGTTCCGCAGTACACACTGTGGTAGTAATTAGGGTTTCCCCTACATTTAATATAACGTTATAACTGTTGCAACAGTGTTTTGGCAGCACCTTTGGTGTCCCCTTCAGGAATTGCTCTTAAGAAATTTTTATGTTTATTGTCCCCCCCAACAATGTAAAGAAATATCCGCCCTTGGATTCAACAAGGAGAGATTCACACCAATTCAACAGTTGGAGGTGCTCCTACGGCCTATTCTAATATTGTCTATGGCATTGATTCCCAACCTGGGGACCCCCTCGAAGGGGAATACGGGAGAATTTTATCTTTTCATGACTAAAAACTATTCAAATGAAACAATCTAACAAGAGAACATCATTACTTTAACTGTTCACTGTTTTGCTGTAAAGGGTCAGAATGCTAAAAAGGTTGGGAACCAGCCTGTGGCCACCCCTCACCACATCTAAACTCCATACCTCCCCCACTCTGAACTAACATATCTCTACAGTCACCTGTTTGTCCTTCTGACGACCGCTGAATGGCAGATTTCCATAATGATGTTCCAAAGATGCTGAAACACGATAACTTACCACTACAGAGACCTGGTGGTTGTTCTTTTTCACCAGGTCTATCAGGTTGAGGTCGTTGTAGAGCAGGTTTTCCAGGCAGCCGTGGAAGTTCTTGTTGGACAGGATGGGTTTCTGCAGTCCATGGCTCTGGACAGCTCCCAGACTTAGCTGCACAAAAAACAAGGCGTGATAATATGATAAAACAAATGTATAAATAACCATCACCCTTACAGGCTATTAAGTTTACTGTAAAAAAGTTAAAAAATCTAAAACATCCATAGAAACAGTCTCTTCATTCATAGACTCAGTCATGCTCTACAGGCATATTTCACTCAAATATGGCTGAATGCACAACTTCTGTCACAACCCCCATGCACAACCATGTCAAGCTTGTTTGTGGGTTAGTTTGCTGTTTTTTTTCAGGTCAGGAGAACTGGCTGTTTTAAGTCTGGTGTTTGGCTTCAAGGCACATCACTATTTCATTTATTGGGTAACTTGTTCTTTAAATAAACCAATCGGTAAACTGCTGTAGGCAGCTGGAGAAGAAATTATGCTGCAGCAGTGGTTTGATAAGTTTCTATTTATATGTAAGTTTTGAAATATTTTTGCAGCACAAAAACGTTTGGGATCTAACATGAACCAACATGAATTTAAGATGATTATAGCTGCCATACAATATTCCATAAAGGATGAGACTACAAATTTCCTCCAGTCATCTGCAGTCATTGCAGCAAATTAGTGTCTGACTCTAAAAAGACATTTTAAAATGGAGTGGCACTTTAAAATGTGTGTGTTTCTTTTGTGCCCTGAATGCTGCCAACTTCCTCTCACCTGGTGAATGTCCCAGTGGCTGAGCTCAGCTGGTATGTGAACCTGATGAGTGTTTTTGTCCACGGTGAGGTTGAGGTGAGTGCTGAGCCGCTCCAGCTTCACACGGTGCCAGTGCTGGTCGTCAAGCAGACTTCCCAGAGAAACAAGAAGCTGACCGCCAGAGGATGAACTCACATCTGCAAGGGAGGTGAGGATGTGAAAAACAATCAGCTATGTTGTCATGACGGTGCATTTGATAGCTGCGCAATGACTCCAGCTAATGCAGAAATCCTCTTATGTGCATCTCCTGCTGGGGAACTTTGATTTTTATCTGAGGCGTACTACTTAAAAAACACTTGAAGGTCAGGATTCTGTGTGTCCTCTTCCATAATGCATTTTTAACAAGGACAAACATGCTTGAAGGAATCATTTTAAAATGCATCTTATTTCTGGCAGTTGGAAAACCTAAAGGAAGGTTCGTAAGTCATGGAAACGTTGCAGTTTCAGTGGAATATTTTCATCTTTGTTTCAAACAGGGAGTGGGTCACTGAGGTCACCCTCTCTCATTAGAGCGCTCATATCTGTAAGCTGGCAGGGAGGAGGACACACCACGATAAATGATGATGCTGCAAAATGACAGCAGGACATAATTAATGATAGACCCCACACCAGCAGGTCCAAATTGGTGGATCCATCGCTGCATCCCCTAACGTGTTGGGAGAGGAAAGAGTTTCTGCTGACAGAGGGAGCTACAACAGAAGGAGCGAGATACACCAATCATTAATTATGAAGGCTATTTTCTTCAAAGGACATAGACAGATAGATAGACAGATGTACTCATGTCTCAACGTTAAAGTCCCTGAAATTTGAATCTGAATATTTCTGTATTTTGTGTTTTGTTTGTGCTCGTCTCACTTGCTTGAAGCGAGGCTCAGTTGGAAAAAGGGAACTTCACATACTTCCATGCACCAATCAGAGTTGCTGTTTTAATGTTTCTGTGTAACCAAGTCTAGCTACCGTTCTTGAAGGTTTGGTCATAATTTCCATTTATATGTTTCCATCTGGAGCGCTTGTTGCCATCGCAACAGCTTAGTTTTGAATCAGACTGTTATTACGGGGTTAAATTGCTCATGTTGCCAGCACTGTCAATCAAATCTGATCAAACCACAACCACCCAGTCCAGCCTCGTTGTTGAGCATTAAACTAAATAACTTAGGATGTCTTTTTTTTCCTGCAAGTATGGAGCTGCCAGGAGGAGATTCGCTTAGCTTGACATAGAGACTGGAAGGAGGGGGAAACAGTGAACTTGGCTCAAAAATACATCCACCGACACCTCTAAAGCTAGCTAATTAGCATGTTTTATCTTGTTTGTTCATTCTGTACACAAACAGAAATGTAAAAACAACTATTTGTGGTTTTCGGAGGAGCTGCTGCTCACCAAGAAACAGCACAAAACTCTTCATGAAACCACAAATTGTTTTTTTCATACTTTCAGCGCACAGACATGAACAGCATTACCCAACTATTCCTTTCATGATTAGGCCACTTAATGAGGTGACATATTTGGTTACAGCTTGAATAAGTGGAAATAGAGAGGGAGCGATCGATACAAGAAATCTGAGGGCAAACAATTATAGAAACACATAACTGTCATTCATGATACGCCCTCTTCCTTTCTTACTCTCTGTCAGTCTTAATTTCCCTCATTCCTCCTCTGCTTTCCTGCATGGGGACGTTGTGAGGCAATAACTGTTTGATTTATCCATACTGAGTAGACTAATATTGAATGTTCTTGTCTTTAAGCTGAGGAGTCTGCGCTGAACACTAGTTTCCACTTTCCAGGATCCAGGAGTCTACTGTTCCAGACAGCTCCCTGGGGCAATATCACCTTATCATTTTCTGTCTGCTATTCCATTATGGCTCTTTGCTCAAGCTCTAAATCTGTTTATGAAGGACGACAATGACAGGTCTTATCAGGAGACAGGCTGTTATAATTGTTTCAGCATTTCAGCGTCACGTGGTGCCACTATTTGAAATACGGCTTGGCTGTAAAAATAATGTACTTTCTCTAAACCAATTCTCAGCTTTAGTCACAGTTGGGAGTTGAGTTTATTACCATAAAATAAACTGGAAAATGTCACTGCTGTGTCAGGTCTCTCCCTGTCTCTTCAATTCAGTTCACTGAGGCTTTATTGGCATAATGTTTGGATCAAAACACATGTCGCCAAAGCATGTTCAAGTAAATAGTACACACAATGAATTCATAAAAAAGAACTGATAGATAGTACATGGACTGAAACAACTAGTTATTCATATCACTTAAAACTTAAAATTAATAAAAGGTATAAATTGGTACAAACTGCATCACATACTATCACTGGATGAATTGATAGACAGAAAATTAATCACCAGTTTTGATAATTGATTGGCATTTTTCATGCAAAAAAAAAAAGATTCTCTGGTTCCAGCTTCTCAAATGTGATGAACTGTGAGAGTGAACTGAATATCTTTGGTTCTGGTCCGTTGGTTGGAGAAAACAATCGATTTGAAAACATCATCTTGGTCTAAAGGATTTTGTGATTGTGAGAATTGTGAGATTTTTCACTATTTTTTGACATTTTATAGATGAAACTATTCATTGATCAATCGAGAAAATAACAAGTAGATTAATTGATAATGAAAATTATAGTTATTATGTATTCCCCTGCCAGCTCTGCCAAATGAAGAGTTGGAATTAGCTCTTCTCTCAGAGGGGAAAGGATTTGAGGATAATTTTCATTTCTGATTGTTTCATATTTTGGGAATTCTGTAAGAAAATTTACTTCTGTCCTCTGCCCCATTTCAATAGGCCAAACAAACCAACTGGTGATCAGCAAGTCTGGGGAAAATTTGGCAACACATCCTATTGACCTGGAGGTTTAAGACACTGACCATGTAATCATGATGTCCCTGATTTGAAACCATGGAGCTTTCTTGCACCCGTCCTCCCTCCCCTTATTTTCTGTCACCTCTCCACTATCAAAAATAAAGGCAAAAATGCCCCAAAATACACACAGTTTCTCTCTCTCTCTCTCTCTCTCTCTCTCTCTCTCTCTCTCTCTGTCACTGTCTTCAGAGGAAAGCAGAGTGGCCAATCATTTGCATTTCCCTTTTGACTATGTAGCTATTCGCATAACTTATCATCTTTTTATTTTGAGATACGAACTGTATTGTTGCTGCATACAGAGGGAATCAGTAATAAGCAACTTATTATACAGCGTGGGGGTGGGTGGGGGGTATGAGTATCTATGAGTCCCATGGCTATCTTAGCAGTTTCCGGCTCCTCTGAAAATACAGAGGCTGCTGGCTGAAACTCTTATGAGGCTGTTTACAACAGAAACTCCTGGAGGATCACTGTAAATCACTGTAGAAAAAGTGGAACAGAGTACGCAAATGCAACAGTAATCACCACAATTCATTGACTTCTATTTTCTCTGCCAACTGGCACACTTCGTCCAGAGAGATTCATCTCCTTTCAACAATGCTCTGCGGTTGCCTCGGGGAGGCTCTAGTTGTAGCTTTTGTTGCTCCGTGCGATTAGTGGAAAACCTTTGTGATCATGCTGATGTTTTGCTACTGTAAAATCTGGAATATTCTGTGTTTTATCACACTAAAAACACAACCGGCAACCAGAAGCCAACCACAGCATGTCCTTATTATTGAGAACACAGAAAAGACAGGCTTTCACTTAACATGCAGCTTGCCCTGCACGCCTCTCTGATGCCATCCTAATTTAGTCGGCAATACTTAACGCCATTTGTCCAGGACGCACTGGAGCAGGACCCACTAGCCCTCTGTGTGTTTACCGCTGTGTATTACAGCTTCCCGGTGACAGTTCAGAATTGAACTGAATTATGAAGCAGTGGGCTACATTATAGCAAACTGACATTTTGATAAATGTAAAGCAGAGAGGAAATGAGATGGCTTTGGATAGCGGACATAAATCTTAATGAGCCAGCCAATTTATTCCAACTGCTTGGACAGCCACATGGAGATAGAGCGCGTCTCACTGTTGTATTTATCTGTTTGGTTGCCAGTCTGTCTGTTCGCATGTTGCCTATTGGTCTGTCTGTCTTTCTTTATTCATTCATCATTAATTTATGCTAATGGTTTTTACACTGTGTCTCACGAAAACACATCTGATCCGGCTGAGCTCTTTATGTTATAGCTAAGCTACACACATTCCTTGATGCCCAGTGTTAGCCATCATTAGCCATCTTTAGCGCTTCTGTGTCTCAGCCAGCTTGTTTTCCTCATGATGCGACATGCATCACCGTTAAAGGGAGGCCCGGGACAGACAGGATCGGGTTGCCAAATGGGGGAGATAAGTACGAAGGGCCTCAGAGAATAGCTCACAGTCTGGAGCTATGGAGATAATGCATCTAAATCTTCAGATTTTATCTTTGCTCCCCTAGTTTGAGCTCCTCCTCTCTTCTCTTCTCCCAACAGCTGACTGTGGAGGAGCATGCTGTGGCTCAGGGTGGATGCTCCAAGCTATTGATCTAAATTACACTGTCTGCCGACTGCAAACTCCTAGGAGAGCATGAGGGGAGGGAAGGGGGTGTGTGAAAGAGGGGGAGAAAGAGAGAGAGGGGAGAGAAAGACAAAGAGCATGCAATTGAAAAAGGCAAATAATTGCCTCTGAAAAAAAATCTAGCAGGGGCAGAATTGGGGCGACATATGAGAAAGGCTGTGATAAATAACAATGGAGAGGAGAGTAGAAAAGGCAGAAAAAGAAAGGGGGCAGCCAGGCGAGAGCCAGAGAAAGAGCCATGCAGTGACAGCGCTGTGACTGAGGATGTTTTTGGTTTTTTTTCAGTATTGGCTGTATCACTGGATTGTCATGGCTCAATCTAATCTCTGCTCCGTTACGAAAACGAGCACTGTTTATTTTCGTTCCCGGCTACCCAGAGTTCTTCGAGCAGTTTGTTGACTATCAGCTCGGGTCTCGCAGGGAGATGTGACAGGCGTCACTCAGGGAGCTCATGTCAGACTGATGGTTTCTGCAGATAACACCCCTCTACCGCTGACAGATAGATAATACCAACAGGGAATTAATACTCTTCCCACCCTTTCCCAACTACAGGGAATTGGACAATATTCTGTTTTCTGTTGCTGTTTGTTTGAATGTGGAGAGGCAGCGACAGAGGGAGGTCAACACAAATGTGGAGCACGGAAGGAAGCACACAGAGAGAGAAAGAGAAAGGTATAAACTGAATACAGCAAATTTAGATTCTCGCCAAAACCTACTCCATTTCCTGTTAAAATTACCTGCGTAAACTGAGTGTGCCTCCATGGTCACATCCTGAAGACTGTTGCTTGTTTGAAGTAGACATCCTTCATTCAGTACTGTACATACAACTTGCTGTAGCTACCTGTATATACTCAACTCCAATCTTGAAATGCCATTATTAATGTAACTGGATCAACTAGCAATTTCTTCCAACTACTTTTCATGCTAAAATGGCAGCTTATGGATGCCCTGCTGGATAGACGGGGTAAAAGCAGCGACCACCGCAACATCCCCGGTTAACGTCCAGCTTTGTGTCATCTCTGATGTCAACTATCTAAAAAAGTAATAAAATGCCCCCCAAAATACTAAAAAAAACGAATAAAACAAGCTGCCACACAACTTACTTGCTTGAAATATTCTGTAGAATAAGTATCAACAAAGTGGAGTGAATAATCCGTAAATTCGTAAATCAGAGTGCAATGTGTCATTCAACGGGTGAAGTGCAAACAGTATGTAGGCATAACATTACAGCTAAATGTCCAAGAACAAGTCTCACATGCCTAAAATCACTGAAGCAACATGCAAAAATGTCTGCATGTTGCTGGATTTTCCTTCCTTGCCACTGCACGCAATTGTAAAACACAGGTCAGCACTATAATGATGTTCACATACCCCCCCACATTTCCACTTTCACCAAAAGTTGGGTGAGCATTCCTTTGGAAGCCCAGTATTAATGTTGTCATTATTCTGACGTATCATGAGGCCTTGCAGGGGGGTATCAGGCTGTGTCGTCATACATCTACTGGTCCTTCTAACAGGTGACGCCATTCTCGAAACCTGACCAAACATACCTTTAAGCTGCCTTTGAATCCTACTCTTTTTGTCAGGCATGTCTTGAAGGCCAGTATGGAGAGGAGGAACAATTACAGCGATCTAAAACTAAAGTTGTGTTTAAAATCAAACTTAATTTTGGGCAAGAAATCCTGTTTACAGGAAAATCTTCAAACCTAAATGAAGGAAGAAGAGAAATTGGTGAGCAGAGTGGCAGAGTACTCCAGCAGCCAGATGGCATGGTTGATGAGAAGACTGCCATATGGTGATAATACGACAGCCTGGCAGTCCAACAACACCTCAGGTTTAACCTCGTTTACACCAACACAAACACATACACACATACACACACTTCCTCCCATAGCCGCCACAGTGCTCCATTCTGTGCAGGCAGAGGCCATGGATCATGTTATGCTGTGCTAGCCCACTGTGCTCCACAGAATTCACCCTTAACACATGTTGCTAGTATCCATCATAGATTAAAAGAGAGAGAATATGAGAGAGGGTGTCAAGCTGAGAGAGAAACGGAGCGAGAAAACAGAGAGGAAAAACAGAGAAGAAAAAACTAATGCCTACATGGATGCCTACCACATACTAGAAGACTTTGAAAAGACTAAAGTCTGGCACCCTCTCACATCTTAAGTCAATGTGTCACAAGTCACAGAGTTTTTAGTCACAGACTATAGATTTTGCAAAGACTGGGAATCTTGCAGGGTCACTATTTGCAAGACTACAGTTAGATTCCTTTTGAGATCATTTCCCATCATGCTCATGATGGAAATTTACAAGAAGAAAAACTGTTGAATAATGGAGCAGAAACAGAAGTAGCTTTTGCGCCTCCCTGGAGTCGTTTGCTGCTTCGTGTTTGGTGCTGGAGAGAGCGCACCTATTGGTTGTTGACAATGTTCGCGTCATTGAACGTCACTTTTTGTATGAGCCAAGACTAAAAACTTCCAATAATATTAAACATGATGGATTTTATCGGAACGTCAAGACAAGAAAAAGACTGACTTAAGACAGCTCGGACTGAATTTTATGACCACCTTACATCCAACGGTCGAGATGACGGGAGTACGCCACAACTCCAGCAAGACATGGTTTTATTCCGACACTGGAAAGTTGTCTGCGACAGTGAAATCGCTTGAAAAGTCGTTTGGTGTAAGACCGGCATAAGAGAGGGGTAAACATGTTTTCCCCAACAAATGATGCTGTCCTCCTTCACAGTCCATCAACAACATGTATGTTTCCATCTATTTACCTGTAATAACTGCCTGCCTGCAATGGTGAACTCCACCAGTTCCCCAAGTTTCTTCAAAATCTGATTAGTTTTGTCTGAGATATTGTTTGAGACATATGGATAAACGAATAAACACTGTTTTGAGCTAATCAGCATAAGCAGAAAGAAGCATTATTCCCCTGAGTTTCCTCAAAATTGGATCAGAGGTATCTTAGAAATCACATCTGACAAACACGCAAACAGACCAGCAGATGGACGGAGACCGACTTGAAGCTCCCTCCACTTCATTGTGGGGACAAAAATGTGCTAGATATTAAATTCCTCATATAGAGACGGGATAGTAGACACTCTGGAGCCTGAGTGAGTGCATAATTATACCGTACGGTTTAGGCGTTTAGCTGACATTTACTCAGAGCAATGAACAACGAATGAACAGATATATACAGCTGCGGAGTTTGCCAGAAAAGTTGTGCAAGTTACAAAATACTTAATTGAATTCAAATACCCAAACTTTCATCCACCCTACTCTGCAGGACTTCATCCTTGTTCTCAGGAAGTCTACTGCTACTGACTACTGCTGTTTTTTGTCTTACCAAAAAAAACAAAACTTAACTGCATTCACTTGGTGTTCCAGGCGTAAAACAGTCCATGATTACACAGTATGTCAAGGATGAAAACCAGCAGGTTTAGTAAGTAAGAAAAAAATGACAGCCAAACAAGTAAAAGGAGAAAACCTATTCAGATTAAAAGACTCATCATTACACCATCCAAAATATCTTCAAGATGCATAATTCTCCCAAAACTCGACAAAACACGATTCTATCATCAAATTATCAGATATCATGAAGAAAGAATGATTGAAGATAGATTACATTCTAGATTTTGTTTATTCTATTTTTTAGAGATAATCTTTTTCAACAAGATAGCAGAAGTATATACTGAGTAAAGAAGAAGAAGCTATTATTGTCTGAGATTCGACATGTGCAGCAAGTTTGATGACATTTACATACATTTGATAGCAATGTACTACAGTATAGTACAGTAGACTACTAATACATGTATGTACACTGTTACTATTGTATTATTGTTGTCATTGTACTTTTATATTTTATTATTGGCTATATCATGGTATTCGTTTCCATTTCTTTTATATGCATTTCATAGTAGTATATTATTACTGTATAGTGTGTGTATATTACATATACTGCACATACTGTATACTCATACTGTATACTGTATGAATTAATTTATTATTCATACTTATACCTATACTTAAACTATATAAAGTACACACATCGCACAAATATTTGTACAATGCTCATATATATTGTAAGATATTATAATGTATTGTATATAGCTTTTTAA
Organism: Oplegnathus fasciatus; assembly: GCA_003416845.1. Classification (NCBI taxonomy): domain Eukaryota; kingdom Metazoa; phylum Chordata; class Actinopteri; order Centrarchiformes; family Oplegnathidae; genus Oplegnathus; species Oplegnathus fasciatus. The sequence continues at coordinate 955,932 of NTHP01000198.1, read as the reverse complement.
TCTTTCGTTTCCTTAATTTCTTATTTCATTTTTATTCATTCAAATAGCGGCTCTTTATCTGTTTTCTTCTGTCTCTGTGCTGCAGCAACATGTGAACATTATAGCTTTATCTCATCGAAATACTGGCAGAATAATGTCGTACCTTGTTGGTGGTAGAGCAGCAGCCGTCCTTTCTCCAACACCAGAGTGAGGCTGTGATCTCTCTGTCCCTCTGCATGCAGCAGCGTCCCTGAATTCGTCAGCGTTTTAAACTTCAGCGAGATGACCTCCATTGCCGTCCAGCTCGGCCTCACACTCAGCCTGTAGATCAGGCTGCTGCTGCCATCAAAGTTGGCCACGTCAGAAGCTACAGAATGACGAAGAGAAGGAGGAAGAGCTTTACTACACAAACAGAGATACACACTCACTCTTCAATAACACATTTATCAATTTAAATGACATACTATGCAACAGTTTAATGTGAAATTATACCTTATGAGCTTACATTTCTATTAAGTGAGGTTGAAATAGAGACCAGCATCAATACAAACTGTCTGCTAAACAGTCGTGAGCGAAGACTTCATGAAGAGAAAGCTGGACTCAAAATCATCAAATGCTTTGCCTCTTTCAACATCCAGTTTTCCCCCTTTAAGATTTTGAAAAATTTTATTCCACCCTACCTGACAGTATCACATTGATTCTGTGTTAGCTGATATTCTGAGTCAAGTATTCAAAGGCAAAACTATTCTAGATGTCTTGTACATAATTTTAAACATATTTCTCCAAAATTCAGTAAAGGTCTTTAAGTTTGAACAATGTTGGGCTGACGAGTATGAGTTTGTGTTGACCAACATGTGAGAGGATAATGTGAAAAACTTCAAGCCATATAGAGACAAGCACTCTTATAGAAGAGAATAAAGTGAATAAAGAAAGAAACATATCACTTCAGGATGTTTTAATGCAGCAAACTTCACTTTGTTGCAGTGACCTCAAATGTTTGAATCGTTTGTATTTCACAGCTGAGGAATTTGTCCTTTCCATTTTTTTTCAATTCCTATTGAACACCATATGAGGAAATGTGGTCAATGTAAACCTCACAAACAACTGCTTATATTTTCTAGTGCATGACGGTATCTTTATTGTTTGGAGGTATTGATTTGCTCTGTTTATTCCTCTCTGACAAAACAGTTTCTAATGAGCCAGAAAACAGATGGCCTTAATGTCCGAACCCTTCAAACACCAAAGTAAAACCATATGATCTAGTTTCTGCTAATGACTTCAGAGCAGCAACCACAGACCTTAAAAAGACCAGAGAGAGTAATTAAGTCATAATCTTGTGAAAGCAGAATTCATGTGAATCTGTCAGATAAAAATAAATATGTGTTACCAGTATCTTCAGTGTTTTCCCCAATTAAAAAGTGATATTTTGATTACATATAAAAAGTGACCCCTGCAGCATTGTGCGCCATCAAATGTGACTAAATGATCTTGCACATTATCAACCACTTGTACTCACCTTGTTATGTTTCAGTACTCAGACCTTCAATAGGTAAAATTCAATTTTGTTAAATTTTACTTGATGAAAGTTTGAGGATCGAAACAGCTTCAATAAACTGAGTGCAGAATTCTTTGGTTTCTTCACAGTCAAAAGTTTTTGGTATCCAAAATCAGTTGCTGATAACTAAAGCCGATATACATTCTTACAAGACGTGACAAGTCAAAAACTGTTATGTATGAATAGAAGAACCATAAAGCAATCTCTCTTTGTGCCATAAAACTACATTTCCTGCCAAAACTAACCCAGTATTAAATACATGCTGCCGTTCCTCTGTGTTGGTTTATGGTGAAGAAAAATGAATGTCTATACATACATCTTACATTATTGCATGCAGCATGTTTGATGTATGTCACTAAATGCCTAAATGTTCCAAAATAATGAATATTTCTAGTATGTTTACACTTATTGCAATAATAAATGCTATAATACAAACAAGCCTGAACAGGAAAGTTGAAAATCCAAAGACACAACTTCCTGTTTGTATTTGACTTCTTGAGCAGCTTGTGCTAATCCTTTGAAAAAAAAAATGTCTTCTCAAATGAAGATACAGAGAGCAGACTTACTATATCGACATCCATATATCTCCAGTCTGAGTCCAATCCTCCCAGTGGGGTTCCAGTCCAGAGGAATCAGGCGCAGGTAGCGAGCTATCACCGGCTGTGCAAGTTTGTACTGGACCACAGTGTCTGCGTTACTGTTACCTGGGAAAGCCTGAAACAACAGAACAGTCTGTTGGTTTGCCTCATTTTTAAATCCAACCATCCATGTTTCGCTGGCTGCTGCAGCAGTGAACATCTGACGGCAAAACATTTGTATTAATTACTTCCTCGAATACCTTAGACAGGAACAGAGGATATTTTGTACTATGATGCTCATGATCAAGCTGTTTACTAAGGGAATGTATTCTCTTCTGAAGTTTCGTGGCCATCCTAGAGGTTAAAAGCTACAATCTTCTATTCACAAAAAGTATGATATGTCGATAGAACCATGTTTGTAACGAAAGGATCTTTAAAAGAAAGAGATGCACTGGTTCTCGTTGAAATTTACACTTGGAGTGTGGAGAAAAACCCTCCCTAACCTCCCTGATATCGAGACAGTCTTTGTGCATTTTCAAACTTTGAGCTCACAGAGGCCATTGATCCCAACTGCTGATAACGTCTCTCCCTCTCTCTGTCAAGTGATCAATAACTCTGGGACCCATTCTGTCTCCGTACCGAGCCTCTCTTAAAAGACTAATGGCCTCTATTTTCCCAATCAGCTGCCTGTGGGAATCCAGCGGGATTCTCTTGTTGATGCGCAAATGGCACACACACAGAGCAACACACGCATAGTTGCACTTGTGTTTATGTGTGCATGTGCTTTGCTTGTGTCTGTCCCCCCTTCTTGTGTGTGTGTGTGTGTGTGTGTGTGTGTGTGTGACATTGGTGATGCATGTGTGTGTGTGTGTGTGTGTGTGTCTACTGAGTGTGTACTGATGTGGCTATGTGAGTGAAATTGGCTTCCCAGGCGCTGCATAATTGTGATCTCAGTGCCGTCTTCAGTGCTTTGAAGGGCTGAGCTGGCTGGGCAGCGGAGCGTTAAGCTCAACAAACGGCTCTGTTTCCTGCTGAGGAGGCTGAGGCGAGTGGCATCTCATTTACTTCCCCGAGCATGTTTTGAAATATGAGTAGCCTCTGACAAGACCTCAGTCAAGGAGAGAGAGGAGGGTAGAGAGTGAGGAGGAGGAGGAGGAGGAGGAGGGAGGGTATGAGAAAGAATCAGAGAACAGTGGTGGAAGAAGTACTCAGGTCCATTACTTAAGTAAAAATACCAACACTGTAAAAAGTCCTGCATCCAAAATCCTACTTAAGTAACAGTACAGCAGGCTGTTGGAGCTGCTATGTGCAAGTTCAAACACAGCTTTGTTTGAAGGTAGTTGGGGAGTTACACTTAGTTAGTAGAAATGGGTTGCACTACACAAGTTGTGACTTTATGCTACATTCGCTAGAGAAGGGAATTGCTGGCACCACTGGGTTGCTTTGAGCAGAAACTTGAAAGTGTTGATGTGTTGACGTCAGCAGAATCTTTTCACCAAGATGGAGGTTTTCCAGAGACTTTTGTTGAGATTTTTTATCGTTTATGACCATATTTATGTGTGATACAGCCATCCTTACCTTGGCTGAAACATCAAAGTACAGCAGAAGCGATCCATCAGTTATTGTTGAATCATTAATGTGGCAACGGACAAACACCTTGTATAATACATTAGATAGTTCACACGTGACAGCATACATTACTTTAATCAAACAATCATGTAGGTCTTTTCTTTTCCATCCATATAGTTGGAAGTGGCTTTTCTCCCATTTTACTCGAATGTTGCACTAGGTAAAACATCACAGTGGGAAAATGTTTTGATTACAGTCAACATAGTTAAGTTATAGCAAAGTAGAGATCATGCAACTGAAGAAAGTGGTGAATTAAGTGTCAAACTAAGTTACAACTTAGCAGTTAGTGTTGAAATTACACTCAAATACGATCAAACTTAAGTATTATCTAACTATAAATGCAAGGTCTGTCTGTCTGTCTGTCTTTCTGTCTGTCCTTCGATTATCTCGACAACCGTTTATCCGATCAACTTCACACTTGGTGAGTACATTGCTGAGGAAGAGCAGAATGTCGAATTTGGTGCAATTTGGCCAAATGGTGGCGCTATAACAACGGACTTTACATTTTGGCCTGTACCTTTTGAAACGCAAGTTTCAGAAACAAATTTTCAGTCACTTTGAATTTTGTCCAAATCTGTTTTTACGCTACTCCTCCTACAAAGTTTGAGCAATCGTCACCAAATTTGGTACAGAACATCTCTGCACCAAGCTGGGAAAAATTACTTTTTCGGGTTTTTGATATTCCATATAGATTTGCTATAGCTGGCCCTCAAAGTTTGCTCAAATGCTGTGGCAGGGCTTACATTACAAAAAATGTCATATCTCCTGAACGCTTCTGCAATCTTCTGCAACCACATTTAGTGGATATGTGTATAGGTGGCGCTCTAGCAGCATCATCTAACTATGAAGGAAGGAATCTCTGTCTGTCTATATATGGTTGTGTGTATGACTGTCCTTCACATATCTCGACAACCATTCATCCAATAGACTTCACACTTGGCCGGTGTATTGCTAAGGACCCAAGGGAGTGCAGTCTCGAGTGTGAAGTCGATTGGATGAGCGGTTCTCCAGAACGTTGCAAGCAGCAATACCGGAGGCCAAGTAATCGGCCCGTTCCAAACAGGCATGTTTAAATGTTTTATAACGCGCTGTAAGGATTTGTTCAGGTGTGTAATCATGTATTATATATGATCACAGCTATGTTTACTGAATGTTGACGAGCAAGAGATATCTCTCTGCTAAACACACAAACACACAATCTATAAAGAAGTTATTAATAAAACACCATCTGATGTTCTAGCTTTAAAAAGGTCTTGGAGTATGGATCTGAACTGCAATAACTAACGATGAATGGAACAAGGTCTGGAGAAGAGCCCAGTCCGGTATCACTGGACTCCCAGTAGGTTGTGGAGGATTGGTTAAAGGTCTAATAAAGGGTCATATCTACACATGTTATGGAAATGTGTTACTGTTCAAGTAAGTGTGTAGCTTTTGCTGTTGCTAAAAAGTAGATTTTTTTTGTAAGTGGAGGGATAGTGTCGCTCCATCCATTCAAGACTGGACTGATGCACTGTTGAAAATAGCTTTTAAAAAGTAATTTACATAAATAGACCTAGAGAAAGAAAATGTTGTCTTAGTTTATTAAGACATGTGGTGGGAGTAACGCACATGTGCAGTTAGTTTTATAACTTTATTTTCCTTGTGTGTGTGTGTGTCTATTGTTTTGTTTTGTTTATGTTTGTTTTCTTGTTCACTTGCTTGCTGTTTGGAATTGTTTGATTGGTTGTCTTTATAAAGATATGAGTTATTGTGTTACTGTCGGATGTTCTATGTAAATAGAAATAAAACAATCAATTAATTAATTCAACCATCTGTGAAGTCTACTACGAGCGCATAGACAACTGAAACAAGCAGTGGTGGAGGAAGTATTCAGATCCCTTTCTCAAGTAAAAGTACACTTTAATAATACTCCAATACAAGTAAAAGTCCTGCATCAAAAATGTTACCCGAGTAAAAGTATAAGCATTATTAGTAAAATTTACTTAAAGTAAAAGTATGCAATACGGCAAAATGGACCCTCATTGTTGTACTACCACCCTGAAATGTAGGGGAGGAGAAGTCTAAAGTAGCAGGAAATGGAAACACTCAACTACAAGTGCCTCAAAATAGTACTTAAATATAGTACTTACTGTAATAAATGTACTATATTACTTTTCACCACTGGAAACATGTGACAAGGTGCCACAACTAAACACTGTAAATAAAAGCAAAAAGGCGCTGGATTGATTTTTAACACTGTATTGTACTTAAGCTCATCTAATGTTTTATATGTAAAAATCTTCAAAATTAACTAGTGGCTATTACCATTAAATAAACAAATAAAATATATATTTGCCTTTGAATTGTAGTGGATTAGAAGTACAGTAGCACTGAGTGGAATTACTCAGAATTTCTCAGTACCCATTACTCAGAAGTTCCTCAAAACTTGTACTTAAATACAGTACTTGAGTAAATGTACTCATTTATTTTCCAGCACTGGAGAGCAAAGGGAGAAAGAATGTCTAAGCTGAGAAGTCAGTGAGAAGCAGTGACTGATACAGTCGTTTTTGCAGTCAAATCTCCTCCATAACCGACACACTAAGCTGGCCTGACTAATATATAGGGCTTTAAAAACACTCGGAGAGCTGATCTGGGTTTATCACCTTTCATGCTGAGTGTCAAATCAACAAGTTTTTAAGCTGCAAGAAGTCATACCCTGTTCTCTCCTTTTAGTGATGACTCCCCGGGCTTCAGAGAGTTTGTATCCTTCACTGTGAGAAAATCGTATCTTGTCAAATGGGAATCAAAAGCTCTTCTCCGGGCTGCTACTGTAACAAGAAGGGTGTACTGTCTTCCATAAAGGAGAGCGGAGATGCTTGACTGCCTCTGAATCATATCTAATGTTGTTCAATCAACGGAGGCCTGCATGGCTTCCTGTCATTCTGACATACAGTAGTTTGCTTGGTGGTGATCAGTCATTCTGCCGTCTAGTATTCTCTCTCTTTACTGAAACGTGGAATGAGCACTAGCTTTGAAAAAAAATGCTATCAAATGCTCGAAAATAATGATTTTGAGAGCGGAAAAGAAACACATGCAGATATGACACAACCACAGTGCTGAAGGAAAGCAGAGGAAAGTGCCTCAGCTGTGAATTTCTCCCCAGTCTGCAGGGAGGACTTCATACATGAGCTCAAGTATCAGCTGCACGACACAATATAAATCACCACATGCATGTCGCAGTCAGATTTCTCATTCATATTTACATTTTAGGCACTGAGCTGATGCTCTTATCTGGCTCACAATGACTGAGATGCATGTGATCCATCAGCCACTTGCTTGGAGACCGTTGATGGACACCCTCGCCGCTGCAGCAATCAAAGCTGTGACTTTTTGTACACAGTCTTTCTAACAACAGCACCAGCCTCCTGTCAGCAGAGGTTCAACTGTTTGACAGCAGCTCCATGCAGACGACAGAGCTCTGCCCAGGTTCCTTTCATTGTTCCATCCATTATTAATAAAGAGTGAAAGGCTCCTGGTGAGCAGGCTTGACGCTGCAGGCAATACCAGTCCCCACAGAAATGTAAATTACGTCTATGACAGTGAGGCCAAATGTATTTTAACTTCAATGAACTTAAGTTCTGAGCTGCACTCC
>NTHP01000198.1:935557-948429 GCA_003416845.1 Oplegnathus fasciatus | reverse complement strand
TAAACTGCATTACTGCAGGCAAAGTTTTTAGATAACTTTTCTACAGGCAGCCATTGGTTTTAATTAATTTCAGCGCAAAACCAAACTTCACTGTGGAGAGTGGAAATTGTTTGAGATAGGTAATCCATCCCAGCAGATATTTTATGGTCTGTTTTGTCAATTTTGTTGTTTTTGTTTTGTAATTAATGAAGTCAAGTCATTACTGACTTTTTCAATATCTAACCAAGACCCCTCTCTTTCCCAAATCTTAACAAAGTGCTGCTGCAAATGTCTAAACATAACCATTAAGTTTAATAATAGTTCAGTTGCTATGAGAAAATATTGTTTAGAAAGAGCGGATATGGTGATATAGTGTCAGTCTCGGTAAACATTTTTCTGATACGTTCAGAATCAACATTTTGAGACTTAGCAAATATGGTAGTTTGGCAACATTTCCTCATGTTGATAACTTCCGGGCAGCATTAAGTTCCTTTCACAACATATTTGCTGTTGCAAATGAGTTTTTCCTTTTTATGCTTTAGTTACTGATCATTGCAGGAGCGTTACCCCTAAGCTGTCTTCCTGCCGGTGTTGTCTCCAGTTGTGTCCCGTGTCGCTGAACATCAACAGGTAACCCATCAGCCAATCGGAGCTGCCGTAGCGTCCCTGCGTGGCAACAGCAGCGATTTGGGTCCGCCTCCCCAGATCCACCTCCAACCACTGGTATCTGTCTGAGACGAGAGGAGACCAACCTCCAGCTCCTGCACAGGGGACAGAGACAAAGAGTGTTTTAATGACGAGAATCACTTTTCACTTCATGGTATAATGGGTGTGTGTCTGTGTGTGTGTGTGTGTGTGTGTGTGTGATGGAGAGGAGGGGAGATGCAGAGGTGACAAAAGAGACAGCGAGGATCGAGAGACAAATTGTGGGATTAAAATGTGATTCATTACATTTTAATCTACTTGAAATGAAACTTTAAAACTGTGAATTTATAGTCTAGAGTGGACGCTCCGTGCTACAGTTTTAAAGCCAGCTAATAATAAACCTCACAGTTTGGATACGAATGCAAACTGCTTGTTTATATGTTGGAGTAATGTCCACAGATTAGTGGTGAGGAGTTAGTGGATGACGGGAATGCCAAAGAGAAGGGTTAAGGTAGTGGGAGGGTATATTAGCTAATGCTCTGTAAGTTATTAGTAGTCAGCACATTTAAAAGAAAACCCCACTTTTAAGTTGAAATGTTGCTAAATACAGCATAAACATAGTTCATCCCATTTCTGGCTTTGATTTAACTTATATGCTCTCAGATTTAAAGCCCTGCAATATGTCAAACACTTCCTGGTTTCATGATGATAAATAATAAATCCTCATAATCAAAGACACTAAGTGGGATATATTTGAGTCACAAACACTTGGAGGAAATGGATTAGACTGTGAAGCACCAGGATGGTATTTAAAGAAATTTGATGACTCTCCACAACTAAGTGTCAAGATGTGTCCTGCCACTTAATGTAGCTGCTTTGGTTTTTATGGGGCTACAAAGGTGACAACGCCCTGAGGGTGAGTGGAATATGCAAAGATATCATTTAATAGCTTGTTCATTTAGATTTCCACGCCGATATGAACTAAATCACTGAGCTGAGGTGTTTGTCTTTTCAACAGTGATTTGCTGAGCTGACGTCCCTCCTATGTTTTTCAGGGTAACATGCTCCCTTTCTGTCCTGGCAACAGCTGTTGCAGCAGCTGGAGAGGACATCCAGGGATGTATGAGATTAGCTCACACTGTGTTCATATTGTAGTCTAAAACAAGTTAGTCCCATCAGAGCTGTACAACCCTGTAAGATGTCTCTCACTGCAAATGGCAGACGCTTATGGAAAAATATGCCACGGTGGTAATTTTTTAACACTTTATTTTCTGTTCAAAATGCATGAATGGTATTAATATAGAGACATTGTTGGGGTTTCCACCAATAGGAGGTAATGGTTCAGTTTTACCAAAACATTCTCATTAGAATGCAGGTTGATATATAATATACATCAATACCTTTGCAGTTATCTTGGGGTGGTAAAAGGCAAAAGTTTGAAAAATTCAACTTTTAACACACAGCTCTTTATATCAAAAGTATCCCTATAAAAAGTATTTACTCCACTTGGAAGTTTTCATTTTTTATTGACTTACAACATTGATTTTTTTGTGGAAGATTTGATGTTGCTTTTTGGGACACAGATCAACAGAAAAAGACCTTTCATGTCAAAGTGAACACATATGCACTTTAGGCAGCAACATCAGCGTTGTGAGGATAGGCCTCTATCAGCTTTGCACATCTAGACACTGCGATTTGTACCAATTTTCTTTTCAAAATGATTATTATTGCAAAAGATCATATAGTATATAGTTACATTGTATCATTTCAGAGAGCTAACGTATATTTTTGATATGGAGGTGTTGTTTCAGTGATAACAAAACTGTGAAGTAGCTGAAAGATTTAAATTTTGCTTCATTATACATAAGGCTCATCCATTAGAGATTTAACAAAGTTTCACTATTTCTTTTAAAAAGGAGCGAATTTGTTAAACTGATTTCATCCTGTTGTTATGTTCTCAGGCATAAAAAAAAATTCTGCTACAAGAAGACACCGTTCACCAAGTATTAAAGTAAACTCAGGCCTCTTGCAATGAAAACAGGCGAGTATACGTCTGTCAAAAGAAAGTGAAGAGAAAAACTGAGCACAAAAACATGCTGATTATACACCATCAGTCCATTAAAGGTGTGAAGGTAAAGAAGGGAGGACTGTGTGGTTTGTGTCATGAAAGAGGATGAGAAAGACTTGATTTGTGTTTATTCTGCAAAAAGTATTTTAAAATCTGATTTCCATCCTGATTTTTGATTTTTTTACTCACCTTGAAACATTAAAAAAAAAAACACTGATAAGTTCCTAGATTTTTTTAAATTGACAATAAGCTCCAGTTGCATGTTATCTTGCTTGTGTCCAGTTAATGTCCTAAGCTCAAATTTCTGATTTAATCTTTTGGCACAGTCATCCTTTTAAGAAGTGAAATAAATGTGCATGGTATTTAAAAGTGATGGCTCAGCAAAAAGCCAGGCAAGTAACAAAATGGCTTGATTTGAAAAAAAGAAAGGTCTCGTTTCTGAATTAACCTCACAGAGAAGTCCAGTTCCAAATAGGAAACAAACTAGGAACCCTAAGACATTACACTGAACTCTATCCTGCGACACCAGACACTGCATTCATAGGATGTGTTTTTATTCAGAAATGTTGAACCTGTTGCAGAGAGTCGGAGGAGGTGAGAGAAGAGACAGCCGTGTGGCTACATGCAAGAAAAAGAGAGACAGCAGAGGAAGAAAGAGAGACAGAGAGTGAGAGTTGTGCCTTAAAACAGAAGCTAACCTTTGCAGAGACATTGCCGAAATTCACCACCAGCTGCAATTTCATTTCTACTTTGGATGCTGCAGCTATCCCCTACTCAAAGGAGTGTGAGTGGGTGTGTGTGTGTGTGTGTGTGTGTGTGTGTGTGTGTGTTTGTGTGTGTGCGTGTTTAAGTAAAAGTGCTGTGTAAGGGCAAAGCAAATCCATGGCGCCCAAACAGCAGATGGAGGGATTTCTCCCCTACAGAGCACACACACACACACACACACACACACACACGCACACACACACTCACGCATGATAAAACAGCCTAAAGAGCACTTGAGAGTGATGTCATGCTGACACGAGGCCAATGCAAATCAATACCACGACGCTTCAGACACACAGCCTGGAGTGGACACATTCCCTTCATTTCATCACATCTATTATAAGGCTGCTTAAATAGCGAAAGATTGTTGTAGTAACACAGCCCACCATGAACCCCACCAGGTTTGTTCCACATAATGAGCTGCTGGATAGATGTTGTTTAGCCCCTGGAAGTGGTGCAGGGCAACAGTTAGTAATGTCAGTCAGTTTGAAATAGAGTGAAATGTCTGAGAGACTACAGACCTTTTTCACAGCAGACATATGAAACATATGAATAGCAAGAAAGCACAGGTGTACTACTACTATTACTGCTACTACTACTACCACCTATTAAGTTTAACAATGGCTCAGTCCCGTTATGAATTCCTGTGAGCGAGTATCAAGTCAAGTCAATTTTATTTATATTGCCCAATATCACAAATTTGCCTCAAGGAGCTTTGAGGCAAATTTCTTGGTATCCACAATACCAAGACCTTGGAACTGTCTCACCTAAACTGAATGTAGAGCTGCAACAGAAGATTAATTTGCAACTAATCAATTAATTGTTCCAGTCATTTCTCAAGCACAAATGCCACATATTCTCTAGTTTCAGCCTCTTAAATGTGAGGATTTTCTGCTTTTCTTTGTTATATATGACAGTAAATTGAACATCTTTATGTTTTCCACTGTTGGACGGACAAAACAAGTAAATTGAAAACACCACAGTGAGCTTTTTTCACTATTTTTCAACATTTTATTGACTAAAAGATTTATCGATTAATGTGGAATAACTGGCAGATTAATCGATAGTGAAAACAACATTAGTTGCAGCCCTATTTGTACCCATTATTTGTGCGTTAACAATCTAACCTTGGCATTCAGCTCAGTGGACAAAAGAGTTTTAGTGCACCTGACAGGGTACCACTTAGTTGAGCCTGACAAGCCGAGTCTGAAATGCCCCCAAACGGCCACCGTACAGAGGACAGAACATTTTTCCTCTGGCACCACCCTCACCACCCTTGCATGTTTTGCCTGGCTTGTCACAGCGTCCGCCGACTCTTTATTTTAGGCACATTTTTTCCCCGCCCATAGGCCTCTTTCACTGTAGCCTATTTAAGATTCAGATTCAAGATTCAAAAGACTTCATTGTCCATCACGTAGTGATAGAAAAAACCTTAAAAACATACACCCATGAAAGACTCACATAAAATTACATAAAAACACAAACAGTTCCATAGTAAATAAAAGTAGGTGTGCAGGGCTTCATTAAAAAGTAGTGACAGCCTGTTTGTCCTTGTTTAAAATGGATATTGCAGTGGGAATGAAAGAGCTTTTGTGGGTTTTCTTTTTGGCCAGAGGTGCTCTGAAGCGGCGGCCTGATGGGAGTAGCTGAAAGTAGTGGTGAAGGGGGTGTGAAGGGTCCTTAGTGATGGAGTCTGAGCCTTAAAACCGCAAGTAGCTCAGACAGAGGAGCACCCTGCACAGCGAACTGGCTATCAGCAGAGAAACCAGACTCTTTGACATGTCACAGAGGGAAATGCACAGGTGTAAATATTAAAATGAATGATGGCTAAATACTATTTAGCTACTTCAGTTTCAGGGTCCGGTATTGTGCATGCTGGCTCACTACTACACTGTTATGACTCATTCAGACACTTGAAAAGAAAGGAGCCGTCATTAACATTATTAGTGAAACCTGTGTTTTGTCTACTATGGAAAATCCCATTCTCATACCTACCTGTGCACCTGAATCCCATTCACCCATTAGCCTCCTAATATACAGTATACAATGGCCTATTTCCACCCACTCTTTGGCGAGGATGGTTCAATAGACCTTCAGGCAAAGTGTTTGAGTTTATTTGCCTGCCATGTCCTTTCAACCCTGCCTGCCTTTTTGGATTTTTGCCTACTAGCATATGCTCCCTTTGGACTTGGTTGCAAGTTTTGATTGCCTACCTGTTGTCAACCTCTGGCAACCTTTGTAATACAATAAACTCTCAACAAACAATAAATTACAATATATTGTCAACAACACCAATAAACACTCTAAATTCAACATGATTTGATATTTGGGTTCTGTACCCATTAAAATATGATTTATGGATAGGAAATGGATGTGGTGTCCTTTGGGCTGAATTAGCTGTGTCTGAGGTCATCTTCTCTCCTCTTGCTTCTGTGCTTTTTCCTCCACCAGCTGTTTCAGTGCTGTGCTGCCTGCTCGTTAGGGCAGCAGCTAAAGGCCAGAGCTAATAAGTACCTCAGTAACAGACATGAACACTGACAGCACAACAGGAGAGAGCAGACACACTGACCTTTACTCATTACAGCTGGATGGGAGAGAAAAGAAGTGAAGAACGCAGACAACGGAAAGAAAGAGACTGACAGAGTGATGGAGAGAGAGGCAGATAAACTGACATCTACAGGATTGCAGGGGAGAAATTGGAAAGAGAGGGAGAAGGAGGGAAACAGAGAGAGAAACTGCTCATCAGGAACTGGAGATGAAAGCAGAAAGAGCCCAAATGAAGGAGAGCAGAGTGTACACATGGAAATCTTTCACTGAATCCAGCATGTTTCTGTTGTGCGGTAAATCACCTTGTTTTCTCTACCTAACTGTCTGAAATGGCACCAAAGTTTTTTCCCCGCTCAGGAAGGTAATTGAGGTTAAAAACAGGTCAGGAACATTTCAACGCTGCTCTGCTGGACATTCAAATTAGCACGTTACCACAGTGAATTAACCAATCAGGAGGCCGTGACTTTTGGGGTCAACCACATCAGAAGACCGACCAACCAAACACCTTCAAGGGCAGCAGGGGTCTGAGGTTGGAGAAGTGGGCTGGAAGGCCATCAATTCAGAGGAAAAGTGTGTATGAGTAATGTTCCTTCCCATACTTGTTGAAGTGGTTAAACAAGAAACTCAACCCCTAAACATTTTTCATGCAAGCTTTTCATGGTCCACGCAAACACTTAAGTATGTCCGGTGATAACAGGCATCTCTGTCCCCCAGAAACAGTGATATACTGTACTACTAGATTGTTTTGCCAAATATGCTTTGCAAGAAACGTAACTGCCTGAATTATGTTCACAGGTAACCAGTCCCATAACCAGAGAAAACTCCATTTGCCCGGGAGGGCCCTTTTTTAAATCACCATTTTATCATTAAAAGCAGTAATATGAAATAATTTTATTTCAAGGACATTGGTGGAAGTATGGAATAGATTGATGAATTAGCTCATTTAACTTTTGTGAGAGGCTCCTGCACATGTTGTTATGATTCTTATGCCAGATTTACAATATTCTTTTGATGTGATTTTCTTATGAAACCAATTTACAGTATGCATGCAATGCATTATAAAATGCAGCATTACAGTTTGTTACATTTTTGTGCAAAAGACTGCCCTTGCAGCACTCACAACTTGACAGCATCATGACATTTTGTCAGTGAAACAATATGACAGCACTAAAACGGCATAGTTAAAAGATGCAGTTGTCGGTTGAAAACTGCATTTGAACTTTATTTTTATACTATTGTAGAGACACTGAAACTAGTTCAGACCTTCCTGCCACAACAAATCAATACAGACTAATTACTATATAATGTTAAAGTAAATATTATAGGAAACCATCTGGAAAGCTTGCGCTGCTCACCATGATTACAACAAAAAATATCGCATGTGGCAAGCACCAGGACAGGTGGCATGTAACATAACAGAAAAAGAAAAAAACAGGTGGATTTTGACAACAGAGACCGAGGTTAAGCTCAGGTGTGGTTAAGTTTATGATACAAAAGCACTTTGGTTAAGGTTGGGGAAAGATCATGGTTTCTGTTAAATGTTAACGAAGTATAGTAAACACGTGGTGTCTCATGCTTTAAGTCACTATTGACTTTTTCAATATTTAACCAAGACACAATCTTGTTAATCATGCTTTACTTATTACAAGCAGATATTGTTTTGCCAGAGTGGAAATACGTTGTAAATTGGCAAATATACCGAGCATTAACAACTAACTTTTAAACTGAGCAGATATGTTTATTAAAAACATTTCTTAATTATGTTGAATTATGCTGGGTATTATTTGAAAATGTCTTTATACTAGTGCCAATACAATACCTGAGTTTAGGTAACAATACCAAAACAATACTTTTTTTGACAGTTTACTTTGAGAAATACAGACATGTTTTCTATAAACCCATTCTCTCATTTCTCATTTCAACAGGAACACAACAAAAGTTCTCAAATGTTACATGCCATCTAAACAAAAACCTTTCATTTTCTTCAACTAAATAGTCTAAAATGGCAAAATATTTAAATGAAACCAGGAAATAAGTAAACAATTGTGATTCTGACCAAACATTTTTCGGTACTTTGCAGGTTTTGATACAGACACTTTCAATCTGTACCAAAAAACTTTTGCTTGATACTAAGCCTTGTGAATAAAAACTGAAGATAAAGAAAATAAACTAAGTAAAACATTTCCTGTTTTGAAGTAAAGGCCTCATTTCATAGCAAAAGGTCTCTCTAACCATGAGCTTTGGAGTGTGACCTTCTTGTTCTCTGAGGATGTGCATGTGCTGGTCGATGGGAGCAAAAATCAATACAAGTTTGATTAGTACATGGTTGCTCAACAGAAACAAATTTTAAAATAAACCAAGCTAAATTGCAGTATCGAGTGCAGAATGTTTTATATTAAAATGTATTCATCCAGAGGCCAATAAAAGCAAACACTTTTTCCACTAAAAAGGTCAATCCTATGCTAATCCACTGAGACTACCTATGAGGGATTTTGGTGTCCATGTTCTCATTTACTTAAGTTTTCCAACAAGTCACCCCCAAAAATGAGTGCATTCCTCCAAATAAGTAAATATGTGTCATTGCTGCAAATCATACATGGATTTATTTGGGCTAGCATGAAAGTATCAAAGGGAATGTTATTTTGGATGCTTCCTCCTGGCACAGTGTTAGGATAGAGGCCAAGGACGTGTAGTGTCAGGGCTGGATTATGACTTTTTTATGGCAGCAGGGGTGGGAGATGGAACAGAAACTCAGAGATAACAAGTCCAGTTCCCTCAGCAGCTGGTTCACGTCCATCAGAAATCATAAGTGTTTTACAAGTGTCCTTGATTTTCTCCGGATAAGAGCACCATCTCAGTGTCTGACATTATTTTAAATCAAAATAAGAGTCTGCATTCGTGGAACCAACTGGGAAACCTCCATGTGCCACTGGGGTTCGTTTAAATGTGGAGCATACTTTAGTTGAGAACCTTTTATGAATCAACATACAACTCATCTATGTTAAAGACGAGACTCTAACCATGAATACTACTAAATCTGAAACAAACAGATTTCTTCATGTATTTGAAAAAAGCAAAGTCATATATTTACGAAGGATTGGCAGTTAAGTTTGATATACAGTATATGATTTAGCCCAATAAAACTTTTATTTTGGAAGTTAGTTTAAGTTTAAGATACTACAGTGACTTCCTGTTTACACAGCTGATCCCTTTTGATTGGATGGCACTACAGATTTCCCAGCAACTGATGTACACATTACTATAAGACATTTCTTTTAATGGTGCAACCCTATTCAGTAAGTCACTGGTTTGAAACTAGCTAGTAGTTACTAAGAACTTAGGCAGGACTTTACACACAAACTTAATGATGTATTAATGAATAGCAGCAGCAATCCAATCCTGTTCTCTATAACCACAGTCTGTTCTGTAAGTAATGGAGGCTGGACCACAGAGAGACCCTTCAAGCTATCAGCCAGCTTCTGTAACACCACACCCACAGCTAGACAAGTCCCTCCTGGTGTTAGACAGAGCCTTCTCCCACAAGGAGATTTAACTTCAGCCTTTGTCTCTCTTAATAAGACAGTAAAAGAACACAACATCCAGCACATTAGGTCTATCCGTCCTCTTCTAATTGCAATCTCCACCGTGTTAGTGTCAACTGGGAAATAGAGGCCGACACAACGCTTGTCAGGGCAATGGCTTCACTAGAAGGAGCAGATGTGTGCACCAAATAAAAGTAATGTTTGGTTAGCGCTGATGCTCTGTTGTTCCACACAGTACCGGGTGAAGGGAAGGTGAAGACACTAAAGGGGACAGAAAGACAAAAACAGGACAGATGGGAAAAAAGGATATGGGCCATTACAGGAGGAACAATCACCCAAAGTCAGTGGGTCTCAAAGAGAGGCAGACAGCCAAGCAGAAGGACAGACAGTATTACCAGGTCAAGATTTGTAAAAGCATCTGAGTGGGCTTGGGGAATTTGAAAGGGTTTTAAGCTGATTTGAGTTGGAGAGTCATAGTTGCAGCAGATTTTAGGTGGAGTTTAAGGTGTTTTTCTGACAACCTGGGAGTAGATATGCAGCTATATATATAAAAAAGGACTCAGCACCAGAGCAAACAAACAGCTGTTTTAACATTCTCAGAGATAGGAAGCAACAAATCAAAAGAGGAAAGGAGTACGAAAAAGTTTTTAACACAGCAGGCCATTGGAACACGTGTGTGAGGTAATGTCCGTTATAAAGACCTTGAAAACAGGTCCAGCAATGAAACCAGTTTTAGGGATCTTAGCCAACTGCAGCAGAGTAAAATCAGGACCGGCCCCTGGAGAAGCTGGCTTTGGGGAATTTCAACAAAATGTGGTAGGCAGGTGGAAGATGAAGTAACAGGATTGCTAAGTAATGGGACTCAGACTAACAGGGACTTTATAAAAGAGAACAAATCAATGAAGTTTGTAGTTTGGCGAGGCATCCGGAGTGTTTTTTTACAAGATGTATATGTGACAAAACTGATGGCGGCCTCGTACAGAAGCAACAGTTCATTATAGCTAAATGACAAAATTGGAAAATAGAGCGGGCAATGTGTCTTCCATAAGAACCATATGACCTTTTTAAAAATGACTCATGTTTACTCGGAAAACAATGTGAAAATATAAAGCTATTAAAAAAATCGATAAAAAAAACGATCAATCAAAGCAACTTGTTACATCTTCTTTTCTGGCAGTAAAATGGATGAACTCATTGAACTGGAAAACACAGAAAAAGGCCTGTTACAGTATAACTGGCTCAAAGAATATATAAACTTACAATGCAACTCAGACAAAAGATCCACACACACTGTACTGATAGCTCCCAGTACATTTAATTTAACAGAGCAACATAAGAGACTCCTGTCAGGCATTGTCAAGCATCATCAGTACAGTGTGCAATCTTTTGTTGGACTCCTGCTTTTGAGTCTTTTTTGAATGTCGCTTATTGTTTGTGAAAATCAGAAAAATCGTGTGAGCATTTTCTGATCTGCCACCTCTATGGTTAAAGTGGCTATAATCTATATTGTTATAGTAACAATGTATCAGATGACAATGTAAAAATAATGTGACAATGTGAACGGGGTGGCTTGTAGTGATGAACCTACAGAGAATTATCACCTGAATCAGCAGCTCTCCTTGGTTTTACAGAGCTTTATAGTGAGTTTCAGCTCTTTGTTTAGCTGTCCGACCGCTCTCATTGCCGTCAGTTTGGATGCAGCAGGCAGCAAAATAGCTGTAAAAACCCAGAGTACAGAACCTGCTCAGCACCAAACGGCAAACAAACACAGTTAGTGACCAGCTGGTGAACATAGTGGAGCATTTAGCAGCTAAAGAGTCAGGTGTTTCCCTCAAAAACAGAACTAGAAGGAGAGTGAATAGTGGACTTACATTCATCAGTTGGACACAAACACAACTCCAAATGAATAATAATGTTTTCCATAATGGATGGATGTGTAAATAAGCAACTGTTGCTACTGTAAAAAGTTACCATATCAACTTAAAAGGTGATGATATGTGAGCGTTACATTCACAGCTTGTTTCCGCTGCCCCAAGTGGCCAAGAAAAATCAGTTATTGCAGGTTTAAGGTTTGGTTAAGTTTAGGCAGCTAAACTGTTCGGTTAAGAGAAGAGGAAGATCATGGTCAAAAGAAACCAAGAAAATATTGGTAGAATGTGTTGAAGTCACACATTTTGTTCACCCAGACGTTTTGTGACGTAACGTAACATCACAGTACTTCTGACATTTACGGAGAAAGTAGTTACTCTCAATGCTGCAAGGGGCTCATATGCTGTAATTTTTCTGGTGAGGACAGGTTCCACTTATTGAGCTTTTAACTTTTAACTTATTGTTTTAATATGTCGTTCAATGTTTTTTTTAACCTTTCCTCCCTCTTTCGTTAGATAAATCCAAATTTTTTTGACAGTTGTTTACATTGCTTGCTCTTCCTCTTTAATTGTTTCAGTTCATTTCTCTTAATGTAGAGCACTCTGAGCTGCATTTTTTGTTTGAAATGTGCTATATATAAAGTTTATCATATATTTAATTAATGTGACTGAATATAGGTTAAGTAGACATCTGGACAGATAGTAAAGTAACAGCAGTAAGTAGGTTGGGTAGTCGCAGCCTAAAAATCTCGGGCTATTATCAGTAGGTTGAGTAAGGGCTGTTGAAGCAATAGAAGCATAGAAAGAAAACTGAGGTCAGCGGCTTTTAGCTGCATTTTGTCAAGGAATCTGGCAATATTTACCCTTATAATGAGATTTATGAAGAGAGTGACTACCGCAGATTAAGAGGATTTGAGCAGAGGAGCTGTGGAATTTAACCTGTGTTTAAGAGCAACATTAAATGGGCACCTGGAGAGGCAGAGGTGGCACATAAACATCACACAAAGATCAATACCTCATTCTGTGGTTCCCTCCACATAGTTAATTTCAACCTACAGCCCCCCGTTAATGTTTAAATCCCCTTCTCAAATCTAAATTAGTACTTCCAGAAAATGATTACTGGGGATTGATGAAGTGTTCCAAGCCTATTTCAGCATAATTACAGTGGTTCTAATGTGCAATTATCAGTATGGCCCACTGAAAAACAGAGACCGTTTAGATGTTAAATACTGCCATTAACATTTGCCTATAAATGTTAAATGCTGTCATTAACATTTGGCTATAAGATGGAATGAATGTTATCTCAATGTTTTCTAGGCAGCCCACGTGAGGCTGAGTTAAAATTATAATTACAGCAGACCACACTACAGTACAAGGCCAGGATATGGCCTGAAAATACAGGAATAAATGATGAAAAGAAAAAGTAAAGGTGATAGTGGAAGTAGAGAGCGGGGGGGG
>NTHP01000198.1:919515-934766 GCA_003416845.1 Oplegnathus fasciatus | reverse complement strand
GGGGGGGGGTTGTTGTTTGGAAGATGAGAACACATGAGAAGCACAATGGGGGACAAAACCCTGCAGACTCCATGCTGCTACTAGAGACCGTATACCGAAGGCTTGCAGGAGCACTCATCAGCTTGTATAAAGAGCGCTCGTTGCTAATCTATTAACCTGTGTGCACATATTTTGTCTTTTTGCCTGTGAAAACCAGGTTGTCACTGTTCAGGGGATTTTTTAGCACAACTGGCCTCATTATTTTGTATTTTAAGGAATGGCACAGTTAAAGCCCAAGAACAGGGGAGGCGACTGTTCAGCACTAACAACTGATAAGTGCATGGTACCACATTATGACCTGTAAATGCTCTTATTTGCCACAGTATGACTTTTTCCAGGTGCCATGCATTGATGTGATGTAGAAGCAACATCAGGTAATGTACTTTTGCCATTTCTCAATTGAATAAAAATCGTATCCTCAACACTATGCTCTGATTTTCTGCACCATAAACTCTGGTGAAATTTGAGTGTGATCATTTATCTGCTTATATTGGCTTGGGGACTCAGAAGCAGACTGAACACAGCATCAGCAGCCTAGTTATTCTACTTGGAAGCTGCTTTTGATTGAATGTGAGGTTTGCTCAACGTGGGCTCGTCTTACTCCTCCCCAGCAGTGTACTTCACATCAACAATGTCTCTCCCTCATATGTCGTCTGTCGCTGAGACCATCAGCTTTCAGCTTATGCTTTCTTGGCCTCTAAACCAGAGCCACCTGTCAGAGCACCCCTGCCAAGCTCCGTGACAATGTCCCCATTTCTGGCTTCTCCCCAACTTCATGACATGCTAATTGTCCACTTTGCACATCGTTGTGCACCTGGGAATAATGAGATTAAATGTCAGTGCAGGGCCATTGCTTCCTCCTGTTGCTGTTGGCCCCATTCAGCGTCCAGCCATAGTAGGGCACAACACTGGAAGTGGAGGCAGCACCGTGATGGGATTAAACCACCATGTGTGAACAAGTCCTGTTAATGCCAGGCACCATATGGGCTGAGCAGCCAAGACGAGAATAACTGGCAGCAGCGAGAGCCAAGGAGGCATATGGGAGTTTGGTAACCTCTACATCCCTGCTGGCAACTTGGCCTCTGATAGAGATTTTCTGAGTCTGTTGTAACAACTTTTTGATGGACAGGACACTTCAATTTTGCTTTTCCCTGCCCCTGTTCACCAGTGAGAAGGAGTCACTGATGCAGAATCTTTAGAAAATCAGATGCAAAACGAAAGGATGCTATTTCTGTTCTGTTCCTCCCGGCAACACACGTATTTGACACATATTGTAGATATTTTCTGTTTCCCAAGACAATTTGAGATCTATCCTGAACCTGCCCTGAACTCATACATTGCACAAAGACACGTCATATTCTTATACTATATACACTGTAGGCCAGTGGTTCCTAAAAGTTTTTAGACCCCAGCACCCCTTCAAAGAAAGTGTTTTGTCATGGTTCTTCGTGCCGCTCCCAACCCCCAATATAACACGTATACAGATGCTTAACAATTTCATATTATATTATATCTATATTAAGGTAAACAATATAGGCCAATTGGTGGGAATTGTTGAGTCTCTGTAAATAATATCATAAAGACTACGGTCTAGACCTGCTCTATATGTAAAGTGTCATGAGATGATTTTTGTTGTGATTTGGCATTATCTAAATAAAACTGACTTCAATTTAATTGAATAAAAAGGTGTGCAAACAAACAAACAAAGCATAACAGAAACAGGTTTTTAATTGACATGTGAGCCTGCTGTTGTACACACTCTCTGATGTGGGAAGAGAGAGCACAACCCGCAGCGCTGACTCCACTGACAGGTCGCCTCAGATTCACTCCTGTCAGACTGTGTTGAGGGCTGAGATGTATCAGCATTTCTTTTGGGCTTTGTTTACCGTGTCAAATATTTCCATCGCTTCCTCAGACTGTCTTTATTTTTCTGACTTCTGAGCTCCAGAAAAACACCTGAGCCGGAAAGTGTGTTGTGTTACTATGACAACCCGCCACCATGAGTTACCATGTCACTAGCATTATAACTGCATATTAAACTTTTGACATGGTGATTTTGATATTTCTTGATTTTTTCTTCTGTTTTGATGTGTTTGAAAACGTAATATAAAACATAATGTAAATGTCACCAATTTTTTAATTCTTAAAATATGATGAATCTTGCAGCACCCTTGGCCCGTCCTCATGGCACCTACTTTGAGAACCTCTGCTGTAGGCTGCTGGAGCTGGTCCAGCAGTATGATTGGCTTTATATTTCAGCGGTGTGTACAAACAAGAAAAGACAAAAGAAATGAGGACGACAATTTCCCTCTCATATTCATTCCCTGCAATGTGTTGGAATGTGTTTACAGGAAACAAACGGTACAGTCTTCACAATGAAACTTACTCAGAAAACAACATTCTGCTGGATTTGTCTCCAGGTCGGTCAAATTACTCTTACAGTGGGAGTAAAAGAGAAAGAAATCCCAGACTCCCTGATGATTCTCTGCTCTGGCACCACAGTCAGCCACTGAGCTCTACAAATAGAGAAATCTGCAAAATGCTCCCTCCCAAAAGCTCTGAAACAAGCCACGATAGCCTTTCAAAAAACCTCACATCAGCATCCAGTAGAGAGCTCCCTCTTGAATTTTTATTGTGGTGGGTGAATCACAACTCTGATTTATACCCCTATCGAGACGAGGTGGCCCTGTGGAGAGTTTTTGATGTACTAGTCTAATATAATTCCAATACATTTCTATATACAATACAGATGGGTGGCAGTAACTGCTGTCCTTTCTATCTATCCATCCATCTATCTATCTATCTTTGTCTCCCTCTCTCTACTATCCCTAGCCACCAGAGGTATCTCTCAGTCTGTGTGAATCCAGCTGAGGTTTGCCTTTGATGTCTTGTGCTCTGTGTCCTGTACAGAGGCAAAGACTCTCTCCTGCACTGAGGGGGAAATGCACCACTGCAGCCCACAGAACAGAACAGATCTCAGTACAAAAAAAAGGGAGATTCAGTCGAGGGATATTGCTTTTTCTCAGTCAGTTCCCAACATTTCACTGGCCTGAAGGTGCTTCTTGACAGTCGATGTCAACAACTGACCGAGTGCATAAAGTTCAAAGCCGCACAAAGCAAAACTTTTTATGGATAGCCCTCACCTCACATGCTTTGCAACACAAATGTGAAAAAGTGGAAAAGGTCACAGCTGTAACGGAAAAGGGTAGAGAAGAGTGTTAACCATGGAGCTTGAGCTAACAGGAACCTCTTACATTTAGCCCTTTTCGATCGAAATACTTCCAGGAATGATGAAATCAGAGGAACAAAACTTAAAAGTCCCTTTTGCTCATTACCCCTGCTTTTCCACCGCATCTGAGATGAGGCAAATTAGACCAATGACGAATAAAAAACAAACAAACCAGCATTTGAAATGCAATTTTCACACATGATGAAACAACACAGTCACCCTGATGTTCTTTTACTGTTTACTGTTGCATGACTGTGATGTTGGATGTAATGAATGTATGCAAACGAGACATACCGAGATGAAAACAGAAAACTCCAGAACATCTGTTTCTAAAAAAGACATCCTGCTTAGTGTTTGATGGTAATTTGTCTCTGATTTAGTGTGTAGCTGCCATGAAACTATCAGCAAATAAAGTTTTGTTTCTCTTGTTCAAACATAAGGAAATGTCCATCCCTTGACCTAACATTAGTACCGGTGCCTCCGTATGTTGGGGATGAAACTGTACACAACTTGAAGTTGCCACGGCATCTGTATTTGTCCAATCAGTGCCCCGAACCATCGTAAAGTACAACCTCAAGGACCCAGGACTTTTTTTTTTATATCTACAACTATCGCACAGGAACTGTATTTAGTTCCTCAAGTAAAGTTCCTGACTTCCTCAAGAGATTCTTGGTCCCCTGGGAAAGTTTCTAAAGTGGAAACACCCTAAATGATAATCTACAATACAACAAGGCCCAATCAAGACAGAAATAAAGAAAATTAACACCAAATTCATTGCATCAGGACAATATCCAAGGGGAGAAACCAACACAAGCCATTATCAAAAACGTGTGTGTGGCACACGAGACACAGGGAGTACACACACACGCAGCCATGGAGTTTCAGACTAAAACAACGTTTTTGCACAGCTGGTTTAAACCCCAGAGCGGACTTCTGGAAACAACTTGAGAGGTATGAGAAAGAATCAAGATCCTTAAATGTGTCAAAATGTGTCAAGTTTACCCAAGTGAAGTTCCGCTGGGTGTTTTGTGTGTGTGGTCAGTCAAATGAATTATTCCCACAAAGTCCAACAGAAAATAGTCTGTTAAACTGCAGCGAGTGAGCTCTCTCTCCAGGGAATCCTGGATTCATCAGCAGTGACTGAACGTCATGACTGTCCCCATCTCTTTCACACACTAATAAGACATTTATGTCAAAGCATTTTACTACCATGTTAGATTAAGGCTGAGTAATGAATTCTGGGTAATAAAATCACTCAAACTTTTAAAACTTAAAACTCAGGTTTGCCGAAGTGTAAAGCTTTCTAGAGTAGCTTTCAAGAGACACTGCAACAAAGTCCTAAAGTATACTTGCATGCACCATAGTCAGTGCATGGATCAGCTCAGTCATTATTGATCCAGGGTATAAATCCGTCTTGAAATGTGTCGTCACTGCAAGTGTTAAAATGTTCAAGTTGGACAATGGTTATAGCAATGAGCAATTCCTCACCTTCTCTCCTGTTGACCTTAGCAAACACCGGCCCATGGCTGCTGGTTAGCTGGGAGGAGCTTCTGAATGATGACGGCGGCAGATTGGCCACCAGTGGGCTGTCACATGCCTCTGTCAACCAATCACAAAGCAGAAAAGACAGGGATCAATGTTTAGAATCGTGGATCACTTCATTGAACCTATGGACTAATATGTTACGGTGCGTTATCTCACTATAATGTTGGTAAAACGCAGACTGAAGGCGGCGAGGAAGTTTTCCTCTAAATGAAAGGTTAAACCTGAAGCTCTCTTGAGTACCCTGAACAGATAATTGTAGGTTGGGGCAGATTATGGGTCGCACAGAGCAGGAACAAGAATAAGACAACTTGGTTTCAGAGGGAGAGAAAAAGTCAGTGGAGACCTTTTCATGCCTCATACACTTTGATGTTAATAAATGTCAAGGATAGGAACTGGAGTTCTAAGCTGAGTACGGATTGACTTTGAATTAGTGACACATGAACAGTAAGTATCCGCAAAAGAATGTCTTTGTATAAAAAGTGCTTATTTTGAGGTTATGGATGACAAAGATGTATGTACACATTACTCTGACGCACCAACAAACAAACTGCAAACACCGAAGTTTCAAAATAAAGGTCACAAGTGTTAAATATTATCAAACACTTGAAAACATCTGTTAAGTATTCAGTATTCTCCTGTGTTATAGTTAAGAAAGGCCCTGCAAACAGAGTTACATATAGGTACATATTGGTGATAATGAATTCGTCCTATTAAGCCACAATCTGATACTAGACATACTGCTGCACTGGGTGACATACGTCTTCCTTCATTATGATGAACACAGCCAGTATATCTACTAATTGTACAGTATATATACTATTAGTCGTAATCATAGTATAATGTTATAATGTACACTTTACTTGTGTACATTTGTGGTTACTGTTTCATTGTTTTATCATTTTCATCATCATCAGAAGGTAAATTTGACAATTACCAGTATAAATAGATTTTTCACAAGTTAATTTGTGCAAGACTTGATTTGAGACTTGACTCAGATTTGCATTAATTGACTTTTGACTGTGTTCGATGTTACAACGCAACCTGAGATATGGTCCAAACACATGAGCATTAAAGTTGTAATCTTGGAGATTTTCATTTCGTTCTCTTTCATGGTGCCTGTGGCAATAATCAGTAACTGCAGGTGTCTCACTTCAGTTTCAGTTTCAAATTTCATCGTCTGTAGTCATGGCTCTTTTCTTATTTTGTTCGGCCATATAACCGTTTACTCGCAACGCCAGCAGAGACCGGAAAAAACAGTACACCGCTTCACACCCAGGTGAGTTGAAGAGCGAGTCTGTTGCGTTAAAAGCCTTGTTAAAAGCCTAACTGTGCGCCGCTTGTGATTTTTCCGGGAAAGTCGGCACCGACACCCGGGTCGTGATACTGCAAATGCTGCAGGCTTTCATCAGTGGGCCACAGGCTCAATCGTCATTGTGTTGCATCATTCGGCGATAGATAGTGACTTAACAGACTTTGATTTAAATGAAAATCTTCAAGATTATATCTTTAAATCGGTAATCTTGTTTTTCAATGAAACACACAATATGCCTTGTGTAGCTATATTCATTGCTGTAAGGGCCGCTTCTCAATAGTTTACATGGAAAAACTGCAGAAAAATACAGAGAAGGAAGCTTTATTGAACATGATAACTGTTGTTCTACAGCTGACACAAGCAGTTATGAAAGAGGAGCTGTGGCTAATTGTTGCATTTATCCACGGGGAAGCAGCTTCCCCGGAATACCTGATTATTAACTAATTATCAAATGTTCACTTGTTTCCATGATTTCTGTCTTAAGTGTAATCTAAAATCTGTGTTTATAAATGTATTTTTTTTTTCTACGGCTGAGAAGAGAGCCAGTTCAAATTATTCCCAATCCACTCAGAGATGCCCGGTCCCCTCTCCCTACTCTGACAACAGGGCTTCAGCTGAGATTACTTTGTCAACATTATTGGACTTCATTTCAAGCACAGAGGGATTTTCATTACCTGAGACTATAAACCACAGGCTGTTGACAGTTTTGAATAGCCTGTCATATCCACCTAAGTCTGCCCGGTCTAACTCCTCTCCTCTCTGCAGACACTTCAGAATTTGTCTGCGCATTTCCATTCAAGCTCAGGTCATTTACTGCATCTTCAGACAGAAAGTCAAAATTAGGTGATATCCTCCTCATTAAATGGACGAAGGAGCACATTTCTTTGTTCGCTTGATAAGATTTACCACTTGAAATTCTTAGTAAGGACAATGGGTCCTTAATTTCACACAGAGGTAGACTTCTCATTTCTAGCTGGCGACCGTCTTGTTTTGGCTGAATTGTCAGCTGTTTTTAGCAGATTCTTTCAGCTATAGCTACTTAGCTAATTAAGATAAGTCTCCTGTCCACTTTTTAATGTTTCCAGCTGACTTGTTTTAAAATGAGAACCCTGTGAACATGGTGGTTACATACATGATGTCATGCTAAAAGACTGAAGCTCAAGCTGCATGTCACAGGCAAATAAATAATGGAAATAAATAAACAGAATTGTTCCTGTATTCCCTGCTAGAAACAGTATAGACCAGCTGGTCTATGCTGATCTTTCCAGCAGGGTTGCAGTGTAGAGCAAGTTAGCTCTTATATTATAAGTATGATAAAGAAAAATGTAAAATCAGACTATTTCATTATAACATAACTGTTTTGCTGCTTAGCTTCCACAAGCAATACAGGGGCTTTACTGCTGGGAAAATACACAGTGGATCTGCTAGTTGTGAACAGTGCTTTCTTGAATTGCTCCTGAAATAACACCAGGCTACTATAGTAAAGGCGGTTTAGCGAACGGTCAATTATAGCAAAGAGCTCAGACAACTTTTAACTTGACTTGACTACCGGGCGGCTTGATGCCATGCAGGCTCACAAAAGTTTATCCAACAAGCTGCTTTTGAGTCAGTGTGACTTCTTTTAACAGGCTATTTGGATCCATCAGTGCACCAAATGCAAAAAATCGTCAGTTGTGTTTTTTCACTCCAGTTCTGCCTAAAGAAAACAACCTGTATAGATGTTGGTGGATCCTGACACCATTCATAAGGCTGCTTCTTCTTCTTCACCTCCATCCAGCCAGGCCTGAAGCTGACAGAGGCACAGGGCATGCGGTGAATAATAGCGGGGCACCGACTGCAAAATGCAGTTGAATTAGTGTAGAGGGTAGATGAAATGTGCACTGTAAAACCTCAGTGGATAATGTGTCGTGAGAGCGCGGCCTTGGCTAAGAAAAGCTGAATAAAAAAAGCAGAGGTGTTTGAACAGGCGAGGCTGATTTTCCTCGGAGGAGTAGTGACATTTAAAAAGGTGACTGTGAGTAAAAGGTAAAGCACAAATACAGACAGCTTGGAGGAAAATGAAGGTAAAAGGCGGCTGAACTGCCAGCCACTGACCGGGGCTTTGTCAGACACGGATACATGAAACTACAAGGCATCTCTAAAACAGACCTACAAAGAATGCACGGTTTCTCCATTCTAAATTCTTTACAGTGGCCCAGACTGACTGACAGCAGAAGGAAATTAAGTCGCAACACTGACTGAATCTACAGCAGTAGAAACCTAATATGTCACCTGTACAAGTTAAACTTACCTTTTCTGAGTCTGACATCTAGGTGGGGATGTATGTGGGTGTTTTTGGACATACAGTACTACAAGGGCACATGCTCCCAACACAGTACAGAGTAGTGATATAATAAGGGTATAACTTAATATTATCACCAACCCCACCTCGGCCATGGGATCGGCCAAAAGCTTCAAAAATGGATAAATGAACCTTTTTATCAGAGTTCAGTGTTACTGTTTAGCAAATGTAAAGCTTTTCCAGTGTTTTATGTCACCAGAAGTGTTTTCCCCTTTTCCTTCATCATTCTTATTTTGCCCCTTTCTATGCTTTTGAGATCTTTTTTTTTTAAAGCTAAAAAAAAATGTGATACTGTTACAGCCAAATCTAGGAGGACCAACAATTCCAGTTTCATAACCTCTCAAATGGCCTCAAGTTTACTAGTTTCTGGTTTAACTCAGCTTGTGGGAAATAGTGCTTAAGGACCACTAAATATAAAAATATTAAACAACAATATCAAATGTTTTTTTAAAACTGTTGAGCGGCATTTACGTTATTACAAATGTCAATGATTTTCAAACCCAGAAGTCCCAGTTTCACTTCAGTTTTCTATAAAAAAACAACAACTAAACGGCAACAAATACAAGCACCGTATGACACTCGTCAAAACACTTGTGCCCATTGTTTTCTCTGTAAGCCTGAACACTGGTGGTGTCATGATGAGAGTCAGTTCGTTAAGCCACTGTGATATTTTCCAGCATCAAAGCAACAATCTAATAAATATGTAATAAAATAATAATAATAATAATAATAATAATAATAATAATAACAATAATAATAACATATGCTGAACTGCTTCTAGTGCTACATTTAGAACTTTAAGAGAATAAGAGATGAAGAAAGAGGGTTGGGGTTTTTTTGTTTTTTTAAAAAAAAAATTTTTTATTTATGGACGAAGGTGCAGTCTGAACAAATGAGTTTTCAGTCTGCGACAGAAGTGTGTCTCTGCTGTCCTGATGCCAATGGAAAATCAAATGACAACATTCATGCGACTGGTGTTTTTTTGCGTTTGAGACACAGGGTTACAGGAGACCAAAAACAAAAACAGAGACAGAAAGTCCATCCTTCTGCAGTACATCATCCAGTTTATCATTTTAGTGAAATAACTGAGTGCCAAGAGAGATGCCAACAGATCCAGAGATACTGAATACTGATGAGTACCATCCATCACTTCAACAAACTAAAGGAAAAAGAGTTCAGAGCAGCTTAAATGCCCCAGTTGGAGTCGACTTGTTGATCAGGGCGATCTCTCGAACTCTCTCAGAGTAAGCAGGCTCTAACAGCCATTGTCAAGTGGAAAACAGCTGTGCTTGTTTGTGTCTTTGTCTACTGGCACTTCTTTGGTAAAGGGTGAGAAGTTTGCAAAGGTTTATCTGTTTGACTGTAGAAATAGTGCTGGAAACTAAAAAGGTGCACAAGCACAAACCTCCACCAACACCAAGAAACTTCTCCAACTTAGAGGCAACACTAAAATAAATAATTTGTAACAATAGAATTCAAACTCACTTTTATTACCTTTAACCCTTAAGGACTCGGAATCAAACTCCTGTTTCTGTTGCCTTTATAATAGTGGATATAAACAATAAGAGTTTATTTTTAGACAGTTATTGTTTGTCCTGTACTCTTGAGGTTTTTGGGATTATGGCAGACACACTCAGACTAAAAGGGGTCCAAACACGACAATCCACACACACTGAAACAAGTATACATCGGTCTAGTGCCACATGGATCTAAAGAAACAAGAATGAAGGACACGACCAGAAAGAAGAAGAGGGCTGACGCTTAATAATGTCAGAAGTCACACTTTCTGCAGGGCTCTATTCAAGATGACATCCCGTATTCTGACAATGAGTCTCTGCCTTGTCAGGAGTAAACTACTGTATTTAGCAGTTTGAGTGAGAAACGAGCAATCTCTTTCAGATCAGTGTTGGGACAGAAGACAAAGATATCTGTGTGACATGTCACATGTATGACTGACTAACACGGCCATTTTGTACCAAGTGTGAGGTCTTGTCGTCTCTGTGTGTCAGTGTGTCTCACTAAGCAGTCACTGCAGAAATGTCAAGAAAAAAATCAATCCATTGTGTGGGCTATAAAAAAATAGTTAAAACTAATATTCTCTAAAAAATTTTTTATTGTGTAGCCATGTTAGCAGGATTGCTCTACGAATGGCAATATCAGTTGGTCCAGACTGAAATATTTCAACTATTTGAAGGATTTCCATGAAATGCACAGACATTCATGATCCCCAGAGGATGAAGCCTCATGACTTTGGTGATCACTTAACTTTCCATTTAGCGCCATCATCGTGTAAAAATGTAAATGTGTTCCAATACTTTGTTTTATGAACGTTTCATCAGCCTCAGCTATACTTTGTGTTTAGTACTACTTTGCATTTGAGAAAACACTGATGACAGAAATGAAAAGCACCATAAATATTATAAATCACGCCTAAATGTTTGGAAAAAAAATATAGACTGTATTTCTTACATCCCTCCATCTATTTTTTCACAACCTTGCTTACCCAAACCCACATAAAATCTCACAAGTGACCTCAACATTTATCTGGGGAATAGTTTGATTTCTTTACTATGAATTACAGCCTCATGGAGCTGCAACCTCGGCTGTAGACTCTCTTGTTTCTGAGTAACTGCTGTAAAAACAGACCAAATTATGTTCACTTTGTACTACAAGTCAGCTGTGACTGATCGCTGATTTCCTCCATAAGTAAATTCAATTCTTAGTTTGTGACTTTCTATCTGAGCTGTGGGGCGTCGCCTAAAAGTATTTTGTTGAGTCATTCATAATCCTCACTATTTCGTGGCTGTGTAAGTCAAACTAATGGTCTGCCTGCTAAAGCAGTTTGGCTGAGACTGATGTGAATCCTGTGCCTGCTTTGGCTGCAGCGTGACAGTCTGACAGCTTAACTGAGGCGCTCTGCTGCTAACAATGAGAGAAATACTTGTTCCTCATTTCCAGCCCTTCATCCGTCTGTTGGCGACACACCAGGCAGGCCAGTAATTCTGCTGACTCTCACCATCCAAGACCTCCCTTGTTAGAAAAATACATTACATTTATAGCACACTTGTAGATAAAGTGTTCTCTGCAACATAATTACCTACTTTTTCTCTGTGAAATGGTATGAAAACAATGCTGTAATTTCTTCTGCGCTAACTACATTAATATGTGGCTCCATGGGAGGCAGACCTAATCAGCAGAATTAGAAATGATCAAAAGAAAACTGCACGGCAACAAAGCAGCAATTAAAGCATTTATCTGGAGTCTGCGAGGTTTAGCCCTCGCCACATTAGCACACATGCTGAGACAGGCAACAAAAAAAATTATTAATGCAAACGCAATAGTAATGAGAGGGAGGATTCAAAATCTTTTACAATGAAATATGTCCGTCTAATGCAGATTTGGGAGGATTGCTGCAGGTTACATCACTTCTACTAATGGACCCAGGGGGAGATGTGATGAGCATTTCATTAATGGATCATGTTTGCATTTCAAAATAGGGGCAAGAAATTGAATGGTACACTTTTCTTTGCAGACATTATCATTGAGAGGACATTAAGTCACTTTGCTAAAAAAAAAAAAAAAAGAAAAACACTCCACAAATTATCATGCGCCTCTTTCTTCCTCTTGTTACGCTTAGCACTTAGGGTCGGCTTGTCCTGTGGATGGAGAAGAACTGAAATTTCTGAAAGATTTTTTTTTAAATAATCAAACAAAGCATGGCCTTCTTTTCTGACAGACAAAAAAGTTTGTGCATGACTTAAACCTTGAGCTACATAGATTTTGTAGGACAAAATATGTTGCAATATAAAGTGTGTTCTGATCCTAAAACCATTAGGAACCACCTTTATTATTAACGTACTGAAATAAATCCATTTTATGATCTGACACCACTGTGGTTAAGTTTAGTAGGTTTAGGCACAAAGACAACTTGGTTAGGCTTAGGGAAAGAGCACTGCAGTCATGGTTAAAACAAACCAATGTTGGTGTAAAAACAGGAGACGAACAGCAGTCTTTATGTAGTTTTGAGGTTTTGTTGATCCATAAAATCCACCCAGACCTCCTCCCTCTGCATACTTAGTGGCTCTACGTCACACCACTTCCACCTTTGCTATCAACGGACAAGAGTCAGAATCCCTACGGCTCCTTGAGGGGCTCATCACTTGAACGCAACTTGAGCTGTCATTAAGTGGCTGCATGAACATTTCGAGTGAACACCTTCAAATCAAAATAACGTTTTCATGCTCCCAGAAAAAAGAAACGATGTCCTGGGTCTTCTTTTCGTAGTTCTGGCCATCATTCTGGTTGATTATAATAACATAACTGGACTTAAACTTGTTTAAAACCTGTCTGATTGCGTGCATGGTTGCCGCGAGTAAAATGTTATTAAAAGAAAATGGGGTGATGACCAAAACTACAAAAGTAAGATCCAGCATTATTAACTTGATGAGGTCTGGATTGGGGTGAGCAAAAGTCCAGTGTCATTACATAACGCTCTTATCATAAAGAGAGGGAGGTCAGAATGGAAACAGTACATGAATAAGACCATCAGGACGATGGTTATAATTATTATTTATTTCAAGAGGCACTCACATGGCCCGCTCCCACAGCGCCACTCCACTCCTCAAGCCAACAAATGTAAAGGCTGTCATTAAATCAGAAAGGGGGAAGGTCAAAGCAGCAGGTTAGGCAATTATTAACTGTATTTATAACTAATCTGATATTAATTTACTGTTAAATTGATTGAGACAGGAGAAGCAATGAGGGAGGATGCTGAGACGTGTGATATTGTATATAAGAAAAGCTGATCCGTTTAAGCAGCACAAGACTTGTAGTAATACATTACTATACATACATGCATAACAGTCATACTTGAAGAGAAAATTCTAGTTTATTACAACTTGGGTCTTATTTTGACAGTTTCAATGGAAATTTCTATCATTTAAAAGCTTTTCCTTCCACAAAAAAACATTTGCAAAGTCGATTTCATTGAACATTTTGAAATCTGTGAAGATGTCATTCACTGTCTTTGCTGGTGCGTTGCTGCACTTCACGACGAGTTACCGCCACCTGTAGATCAGTGGAATAATGTGAAACCATTGACAGAAATTGAGTCATGTGCATCCTTTCTTGCGCGCACAAGACAAAACAGGGAGTCGTTTTGCTCCACAGCACTTCTAGTGGTCAAACTCTCCACAGAGGACCTTTAACCTTTGAGAACAATGTTATTATAACTGATCAGAATGACGGCCAAAAGCTATGAAAATAAGTCAGATGTTGTAATAAACTGGAATTATCCTTTAATCTTAAAGTCCAGCTGAAATAAACTGCTCTTTTTCTGTTTTGGTCTGCGACAGTATACATATCTGCTCTGTAAATGTTCCCCTTAGAGAAAAAAAGGGAAAATTATAGTTGAAATATTTTGCTTTCACAATGACACTTCACTTTTTCGTTGGAATACTGTTGAATTGCCACAGATTTTGAACATCCCACAGTAGCTTTCCTGCTAAAGTCTCCTTCTTATCTAACTTACAAACAACTTGTCCTGTGCCTCCTGCCCCCAGTTTGCAGGCTACATAACTAATTAGCTGTCCTGCTGCAGCACAACAGCATGTAAACTTACCTGTAAATGTCACTTTGGTCTGTTTGGACGCTGGTGTGGTTCTTACTCTTCAATACCACAAACATCACGCCGTCTGCCCGTGACTTGTAGCTGGAGCGCAAGTTTGTTTTTACTCTCCTTCCCTATGGTGTTACACTGGCACTCCCCTGCCAGCTGCTGTCAATCAGACACAGACAGACGAAAAGATATTTCCCCAAACACCTTTTCTGTTCCTTTTAATAGTATAAGACTATTAACACAATACATTTGTATTCACAAAATGTGAATATTTGAAAATGTTCTGCAATGTACTTCTATGATATGTGATTGGTTTACTCTGACAATTAAAGCTGAGGGAAAAAAAGATCAATATGTGGATGCCAACCTCATTCTTTTAATATTAGACACAATGTTTCCATCCTGACAGGCCATTTTACATCGAAAACACCTCAAAGAAACCACCAGTGTGCTATGAATTTAGTTCTGCCCGCTGATTGCTTTATTTGAAGAGATTGTCATGAAAGTGACACTTAACCTATTTCACAACAGCAGAGGTTTCTTCAAAGAAAAGGTAATTGCGTTGAAAACCATGTAATAGTAACATCACCCCGCTGGCAGCAAAGTACGATTGTGATACAGAAGAACAGGACTTTACTGCTGAAACTTGAGTTGCTGTGAACCACAAAGCTGCAGTGTGAAGGTGAGATGAGGGAGTCAGGCGAGTGAAGCTGACTTCTCACACGCACACACACACACACACACAGAAAAGAAAAAAAGAAAACCCACTGATGGGTGAAATGAGAGAAGGAGTTGGGAGTGTCACTGCATGGCTTAAAGACGAAGGGCAACTACAATGAATGTCCACCCAGAGCACTGAACCAAACTCCTCCACTTCTTCTCATTTTTTGGGTACACTCCTCATTTCTTCTTCGACCAACTCCTCCTCTAGTTCCCCTTTTTCTCTTTCTTTCTCCCTCTCCCCCGTCACACTAACAGAAATAATGTGTCCTTTAAATTCTCTATCTGTTTTACTTCAAGTGTTTGGCTTGGGCTCAGCTTTGTCCACTGTTACCACCTGTTTCCTTAATAATGAAGGTCATTTTGGTCATCTCGTGTATTAAATTGGCTGAAGGATCACATTATTCTCCTTCAGTTAAAAAAAGTCCTACAACTCTTTGGTATACGA
>NTHP01000198.1:882289-919228 GCA_003416845.1 Oplegnathus fasciatus | reverse complement strand
AAAGGGGATAGAGAGAAAGCGCTTAGGATGCATATAAAGTTATTAATTTCATTGGCTGGTGATTACTAATGGACTCTTTCCGTGCTGTGAGGAACCAATATGGCCTACAATTGAAATACTTACATATATATTATAATAATTGACCAGTTTAAAGCTACTTTGATCCACTGTTAATATAAAAATATTGTTTCAAAGGCAACGTGTCATAGGTGTTGCTCACAGTGATCAACCCACAGAGAGTTATCACAGTAATCTGCTGTTCCCTCAGATCTACAGAGCGTTTTAGCATCTTTAGCTCATTGTTTTGGTTTTACTGCCGACAAGCTTTATTATTTTGGTTCCGTCTCACTTCCCTCAGTATCGTTTCCAGCTGCAGCAGGCAGCTGTTTTCAGCAAAAACAAAAGCTGTGACACTGTTCACTTCCTGCTCAGCATCAAATAGCAGACAGACTCAGTTAGCATGGACTATTTAGTAGCTGCTCTGGAACTTTTCATCATATCACATGATCTTCATCAGCAGGTGGAGTTTACCCATTTGACATGTATTTGAACTTTCTGAGCTTCAACTTAAATGGAGCCAACGTGGACAAGAAGTCCTTAAGGTGCTAATAAAACAAGGGAAATTTGAACATCCACAATTACACGACAACAGGGCAAACCCCACCTGCTGATGAAGATCATGTAATGATTGATTATTGTATGACTGAAAGTTCCAGAACACCAACTAAGTGGACCTGTGGTGAGATTTCTCAATTTTTCATTATGTTTGATAAAAGTTTTGAAGTTATGTATTGTACAGCATGTACAATTGGTGCACACAGTATAAGTGCATTTATACTCAGGTATTTAAGTACATTTTTGATGCATTTGTACTTTACTTGAGTATTTCAGTTCCATGCTACTTTATACTTCTACTCCATTACATTTTACAGGGAAATATTGTATCTACTACTACATATGTATTAAGTAGATAAAATGTGGTTCACCTCCACCAGCTAAGCCACTTAAGTGTTACTGCATCAGAGACAATAATCCAACAGTATAACATGAAATAATACAACACTGGCAGAGCCCAGTGTAACAGAGTGTCTTTAAATTGTGGTATTGCTGCTTATACTTTTAGAAAAGGATCTGAATACTCCCACCACTGGAGCAAAGGAAACATTATTTCCTGAGAGACATTTATTACCATGCTTGCTGTTTGGAAAAGAAAGGTGGTAAATGAATTGCATATCAACTGTCACTGATTTTTTTGTGTTACGTAGAGCACCGACACACTGACACAAAGAGGTGATGAATTCATATTTGCTAATAGCTGATGCCCACAGTTTCCACCTTCCTCCTGCTTCAGAGAGTGACAGTGAATAGTGACCTCAGCACAATGTGGCTGATTCTTGGACCGATAACAAGTCATCTGATATAATGACAGGGCCATTTGATGAATGGGTCTGTTTTTAGGGAGGCAGACATCCACTGGGGAGCCGGCCTTGGGCAAACACAAAATCCCACAGGTCACAAAGGCAGATGGATGGACTGCAGTTCTCTGTCACTTTTATCGCTTAACTACTTGTCCCTGGATTAATAAATCTAGATTCATGACTGGCAGCTCCAGGCTCACACCACCAGCCGCTGCCGCTGTAACCTTGACTTAATCAGAACCTCTTCATGACTCCACTTCTACTAAACACATTTTCATAAATGACACTAAAGAAGAAAAGTAAGGGCGATTTATCCTCCACGACTTTGTCTTTTCCATATGGTGGTTTTCTGAGACTCCACCGTCTCATGAAGCATAAAGGACAGGAGGGTTTGCAGAGAAAATGTCTCACACATTCACACCAAATTGATTTTATTCAGAGGTTTATGTTCTCTCAGTGCAAACCACCAGCTCATTGAAAAGTAATAAATTCTGATGAGACAGGGCTGTTCGCATATGAAGCAGGGAGCTAGGCTCAAATTTAAATCAACTCCTCTCCCAGCACATTTTTTTGCCAACTTATTCTCTGTCTGGCTGTGGACTGAAGGAGATGAATTTCCAGCAGCCTGAGAAAATAACACCACCTTAATGTTCCCCCTTCAGCCTCAGCTAGTTAAATAATCAAACACATCTACCCAACCCACAGCCTCAACTATCAGAGAGATTAAACGCTCCTGAAGTTATCCTCCTGCTTCCACCGGCGGATTAATCAACATGAAGACAAAAGTTTGTTTTCGGTAATGTTTTAGAAAAGGCCAAAAGAAATGTGTATACCTGTACACCACTTGTGGTAAAGTGGTACTGATGGTAATTGCAAAATGAAACACAACAAAAGAGAAGAGTATTTGGATATGCGAGGCAAATTTCCCCTTGGGGTCAATAAAGTTGAAGTTGAACAGAGGAAGAGAAGGGTACTGATTGTTTGCCAGAGACAGTGTTGATGTAATGGTAATGGTGATGGTGATGATAAAGATGATGGTATGATGATAATGATGGAAAGGATGATGATGTGTTGACAATCTTCACCAGAAAAATAATGGCATTGGTCATTTGTTCAAATTCTTGAAACGACTTGTGTTTTCCTGACAACTGACCTCTCGCAGTCACGCAAATAATTATTTTTCTTCCTTACTAGTAATGGCAGCAGTAACATGACATTGTTATACTGCCACAAAACCACTTAGAAAGAGGTCAGACTGAGTGGCTGGGCATATGACTTCAACACTGGAGGCTGTGCCATCAACATTTGTTTCTTTCAACCACAAAGAGATTTTTTCACCAACCTTTCGTTGCCTAAACTAAACCTTAACATACAGACGGAAGATCAGATTTGGGAACGTTCATGAGTGTTTTGGAAGGCACTGACAAACAACCTGTTTTGTCATTAAAGTGGTAGTCAGTAGGATTGAAGAGAGTGGACTTAGCTTGAAAATTTGAACGAGCACAACTCCCTCTCCGCTGCGCTCCAGCTCGTCTCAAAAGCCCCTCCCTGCGAAGCAACTTGGTCTAATTCTTTTTTAGCTGCTTTTCTTCATTGGTCTTCTTCTGTTTACTTGTCTTTGTCGTGTAAGCTGTTGTTGACAAAGTAGGGATGGGCAGTTTTCTCATTGCTTTGTTGTTCGGTGGTTGTTCGTCCGCCACTGCGTCCACTCCAAGTTAGCGCATGCGTGGGGGAGGGGAGCTGCCCGCAGCGTTAGCAGGAGCAGTGATTGACACTCCGTCAGATACTCCTCCTGCTCTGATTGGTTGTTTTGATTCAGGCACGGTGGATTCTTGCAAATGGCCTTAGGAGCAGTAGGTAGAGCCAGAGGAGCCTGATTTTTTCACAGATTATCTGTCTCATGTACTTCTGTCAGGACATAGTGACAGTTTTAGCAAATATGACAAAAAGCTATTTTTATATAAGTTACCTACTTCTGCTTTAAGGTATGATGGTAAATTTGTTGGATTTAACGTATATTTTCCTCACCTGAAACTGTCTGTCTTTGCTTTAAGACTCTCTGTAAAACACATTCTGCATTGAGATAAATGAAGCTTAAACTGGAAAAACTGTGTGTTTTTTTACTTCTAGGCTTGGCTTTAGAGTTGGAGTTAGGCATGTAATTGTGAAGGTGCTTGTTGGATGGTTAAACACAATCTAAAACCTTCTCCATACCTTTAAAGCTCTCTCAAGCTCTCTTTTTTCATTCTTCACACAATCACTTTGGTAACTTTGCGTATGTACATTGCCTGAAAGTGTCCCTCTGTATGACTTTCCACATGTTCGAAACCGCTATAAACACTTTTGCCATCTGACAACAAACCATTTCATTTTGAGCATACACCGGTCCACACAAGTTGGGTTAGGATTAGAATTACCCCATACCCTTAACATTTAAGGCTTAAGTTTAGGCTTATATTCGAGTTAGAGGACTTAGGGTTGGGGTTGAGATAAGGTTAGGCTTATCAGTGAGGATCTTCAGAAGTGTTAGGGACGGGTTATGCTGTAAGAGAAGTAGTTCGCATGACGTGTTTTCCGACCATGCTGGAAATCGACCATGCGGCCACGCTCAAAGGTGGAGTGACAAGCCGGCCGCCAAAGAGAGGAGGGAGATGCAATAAATATTTAAGTATGGAGATAACGGCGCACATTTTCAGACAGTCTCTCCTGGAAGGCATTCATAGAGTTGCACTTAGTTGTACATATCCAAAGTGATAAAAAATATTGTCACTTGGGAGAGAGCTTGGGAGAAAAGTTCAAACCCTGCTTGCTCTCTCACCTCCACACACCTGGCCAATCGCTGCATGAAGTGGGCCTGAATGTTGGGAGTGTCAGAAATTGTCGGACAACATCTGGTTCGGGAGCTGTTCAGCTATCCACTTGTGATGAACCACACTGGCAGCTTGAGTACAAACGTGTGTGTGTGTGTGTGTATGTGCGTGAGAACGAGAGACAGATACAGTATATTAACAGAGAAAGACAGAGGGCGTATCGCTGAAGATGATGAATGTGACAGTGACAGAAACCTCCTGTCCCCCATGTACAAAACAAGGATGAATGATATGAGAGTTCTTTACTGAGCTGAAACCTTTTCATTGCTTCGGAAGCATAATCTGGAAAGAAGACAGATCATTAAGTGGATGATAAAGGCTCTGACTGATATACAGTATGCCGCAGAGCAAAATATTTGAAGCACAGTGGAGTGATGCAGTAAAAATTCAGGTTGTGTTTGTCTCGTGGTCTTGGGCTCCACGTACCGAGGAAACTGTTGTGTCTGAGCCAACAGAGACAATGTGCCCATTTCATCTGGATGTGGGTCAATATCATTCCATACTATCAATACCCCTTTTTTTATTATTATACAGCTGTTGTCTTCCCAAACAATCAATACAGTTGAGAAACCACAATGTCTGTTACTGCATCCATCCCTCTTCTCATCCATCCAGCCATCCAACC
The DNA here is from genome assembly GCA_003416845.1 of Oplegnathus fasciatus. NCBI lineage: Eukaryota > Metazoa > Chordata > Actinopteri > Centrarchiformes > Oplegnathidae > Oplegnathus > Oplegnathus fasciatus. The sequence goes on along the minus strand of NTHP01000198.1, from coordinate 914,315 downwards.
ATCTGACTAACAAGGCGTGTGTGAACACCGTCTGATCCGTCAGGCTTGTTAGTGATTTCTTTGTCGATCTGCCTACAGGGATGTCACGTGTAAGGCTGCTTTTATTTACAGCATCAGTCCAAGGGAGTACAGTATAATTACGGTGGGGAGGAAGGGTCATCACATTTTACTGAGCCACTACTTCAACAGTGCAGCTGGAACTATTCAGTAAAAGCTCCCGAGAGGAAAACAGCGCATATATACACTTAACAGCGGGGAATAGAAGACCCTACCCCCCCCTTAAAAATCTGTTTTCTCACACAGCTGTTAAATAAGCAACTTTTTCAGTTTGTTCCCCCCCAAAATCATCCCTTCACCCAAAATCCAAGCTTTTTAGGATCTTTTCTGAGTTTAAAAGTGGAGCTGAAGCAGCAGCAGCAGGAGCAGCATCCTCCTGTGCAGCTTCCTCACATCTCCACGGACAGACCACAGTCTCCCTCTTTCTCTCACGAGAAAACATCAAATGCTGGAAAAGCTAAAATAAGAACGCAACTTGTGGGATTCGCTGTCTCTTAAAACTTGACAGCCATACATCCCCCGAGGATGTGCGCTCCCTTTCAACAACAAGCCCCCACGGTGGTCTGATCAGACCCAGCCAACTGTTTAATTCACTAAATTCATGGAATAAACTGCATGAGCCACAGCACTTCCTCCCAAACTGGAGAAACAGGTCGACTCGCAGCTGCTGCCTTAACGTCCCCCTTTCATGCTGTATGCCTTTATTTAGAAAAAAAGAAAAAAGAGAGAGCTCTTACAAAATGAATGATGGCTAAAATTAAGGCGGATTTCATGACTTATTTGAGGAATATGTTTGAGCTGGAAACAATTAGTCAAATATTAATTAGTTGAACTGTTTTTATAGTCCCTGAACTAAATTTTTAAAGCAAAATGACCAAGATTTATCTGAGGATTTGCTTCTTTTCTCTGCTTTACATCGTTGTAAACTGAATATCTTTTGGGACATTTGAAGGCATCATCTTGGACTTTAAGAAATCGTAATTAGCATTTTTCCACATTTTATAGACTATAGGTGACAAAGATACTTGTAAATTGATTAATCTAGAAAATATTCTGCATATTAATCAGTAATGAAAATATTCCTAGATATTTCAGTTTACATTTTCTTCAGTTTACATTTTTAAACATATTTCAGTTATTTGGATTTATTTTGGCTTTACGAAAAGTATAGCCTTTATCATGTTTGACCAGTTTGCACTCTGCCATCAGACATTTTATCAAGACAAGGAAGAAAAAACACTTTTTTCTTTTTTAATGAGCTGATTTATCATCACTTTGACAGTTAAAAGTCTCAACAGCCATGTCATCAACCAGCCAAATACAGTGTGCCCCCCTCATTGTTAGCACATGCCCTTACAGCTGAATGATGTCCATAATAATAATAATAATAATAATAATAGTAATAAACAGCCCGCTCTCCTTCCCAGGGAGCGCGCAGAGCCGCTCACCTTCTCCACCTGTCCCACAGGAGCCGAGCAGCAGCGAGGCGACCAGCGCAGTAATCCGAGCGAGTCTTTTACTCCCCAAAGGCATGTTGAAGCGACGGGATGCTGCAGAGTATAATCCCGCCTGTCGGAGGGGAGACAGTCCGTCCTTCCTCCTCCTCCTCCTCCTCCTCTTCTCCTCTCCTCTCCTGTTCGCTGCTCTCCTCTGCTCTCCTCCAGCTCCGCTCCGGTGCGCTGCGCTGCAGTAGCCCTGCTGCCACAGTGTGGAGGGGCCGTCCGGTACCCGGTGGGGAGGATGCTCTCACACCGCCTGCCCTCCGTCAAGTGATGGAGGGAGAAGAGGAGGGAGGGCTTTTACGAGACGGTCACGGGTCCGAGTCGAGCGCACCGCCTCCCTCACCGAGATCCCGGAGAAGCTCAGAGTTCCTGGAGGGAGTCCCAGGACTGGTTTCACCACAGCGCATGTGGCTGATCTGATGTTTAACTCTTAAAGCAGCTGTGAGCTAAAGGTCTCAAAAGCAATACAGCTCTCACATTTCTTTGCATGGGGCCAGGGATGCAGAGGAAAAACTCATGGACAGATTATGAGTCAGTGCCCCCCCTCCTGAATAGAAGCAAGACAGTCAGACTGAAAAAGTTTGCAGTCAACAAACTACGCAGTCGTCTTGTTTCTTTCACAGACATTTTGCAGGTGAAGCGCAGGGCCCCCCTGACCCCTTTGGCCCCTAAACCTGTGCTCTTTTAGTAACAACTAACTACAACTAACTTTTTATGCAGCTCTTCAAACTAACATGATTGTGAGACATCAAATGAAACTGTTCTAAGATATGTAAGCGAGCAGAGAATCAGATCATTTGCTGAAGTCCACCTTTAAAGATCCACTCCAGACATGTTTTAAGACATCTGCTTTGATTAACTATTTGTGTCTTATATCGTTTCTCCATTTTAAAAAAACGTTAAATAACTTTGTTTTAATTAAAATGACATCTACTAAAAAAAAATCCAGAATCTGTAAATGTGTTCCCTTCAACTACTGGACACAGGATGTCTCCTACTTTACTGAGAAGTCCCTTCTTAGTTTTATATCACATTTGTGTGAGCTGCATATTGGACCACAATTTGCTTCTAAACTGGTTGCGATTCACAAAAACATCCTCATACTTGCACGTGTTAAAGTCAGATTTAAGGTGAGTGCAGAGAAACTTTCCCTCTTCAGCAGATGAATGTGAAAACAGCCTTCGGGTGTCAAACTCATGCACACACACATCATTCTGCAAAGTGAAGGTCAAACATCAAAGTGAAGTGACGACAGGCACATTTTTGAGTGGATGGGAACTTTAAATTTATCACTGCATCACTGCTTGAGGACGCTAAAAAGTGGTGCTATGAGTTCCTGAGTGCCTTCTCTTTCATAGCTTTATTTAGAAGGGTACGGTGTGTCTGAGCCCTAATGTTACACTTCACTTCAGTTTCACAAAGGAGGAGCCCAGGTGCCCCTCTGGAGCTCATTTTGTCTGTGTTTAATCACTTTTCTTCTATTTAGATGTTTGGAAAACTGTGGCCACTTTCTTTACTTGCAAAAATATATATTTGTACGTTTACTATCATACATTTGATTTAAATTAACGGAAAGGTAACAATATTTCTAAAATCCTCACCTCAAGATCTGATTATTGCACAGTTACATGCTGCAAACCTAAAAAAGTGATGACTGCATGGTTGCTCTCTTCTGTGAGATTTAAAACCCTTTTTCACATCCATCTGGGGAGGTTACAGTAGGTCACATGGCCTCTGGTACCCTGCAGGAAATAAAAGCCCCACACAGAGCAAACAAACCTCTCAAACATTCATTTTGATGATTACAGTCCTGAAGGGTTTATTGGTGGACCAAGCAGAAGAAACAAGAAATATTACTATTTTAAAAACAAACATTTATTTGTTAGAAACCATCTTCATAAGCATAAAATCTGTATTGAAAAGCTAGACTGAATATTCATCTCAGTAAGAGGTCAGTAGTGCAAGTACAAGCAGTTGGAAGGTCATGTTCACTTTGAAAAGCAGATTTTTCCTGTAGTTAAATTCTTTAGGGACTGTGTTGTCCTCAGCTTTTCTAGGGAAGGGCTCCTTTATAATATTATTCCTCCAATTTTTCTGCCTTTATAGAAAATTCAGAGTGAAGAGAGACGAGGAAGCTGATTGAAGCACACAGAGATTGAAGGCTGGATTTGACCCAGAGACCTCACAGCTGTGAAGCACCTCAGCCAAATAGAGACGTCTTTTGACAGCCGAAGAAACAGTCACCTCTGAGCCCCTCAGTCCCCACCACAAAGTCAGAATATTTAGTAAGAGCTCGGATTAATGAATATTCTAGTCTGGCACACCTCATCAGTCATTTTGATGTCAATTAGGATGTTTGGCAGAAAGTACCTGAACACTTTTATAATTATGTATGTACTTTTTCAACCATCAATCGATCAAATCTACATTTATCTCCCAGGGTCGCACATAGGCCGGCACAGAGACGTTGTAAACTTTAGATAAACACCCACAAATGTCAGTTATCCACAAATAACCCCGGAAACACAAAGCCAAATATACCACTGACCTTCAAACCGGGAAGAAACAGCAGTGGGGCTTCTGTTGTACCCTGTGAAGGTCATCAGTGGGAGCGGCAGTAGTTTAGCCTTGCTAGTGTTCACCCACACAACCTTTGATCCTTGCTCTCAACTGCATGCTGTTTCCCATCAAGGCTGTGTTGCAGGCGGCCAGCACAGTCTGTCTTTGATGAGGGTCTTCTTAGAGGAGGGCATAATACAAAAGAAACTGATTTTCCACCTCAAGGGTAAAATCTTCATTGGGGTGAACAAACGGGGTCCCTCCAACAAAACAAACAAACAAAAAAACAACAATTGCAGTGAATATACAGTACATATACACTATATACTGTATATATGAACATAAGTTAGCCACAGAGGCCTGGGCTACACAGTGCAATGGTAACTTAGCTTAACTACACAAATCAATTGCGCTGGCAGGATGGAATAAATAATAGACCTGCAGAAACTGGAGTGTGTTTGGTCAGTGTGCAACCTACTCTTATAGGGCACTGGTTAGCACCACAACAACGCAAAAATGCGTTCTGAAGTTCAGCTGAAGCTAATTTGAGGCTTCAGCACTCGTAGTTAGCCAAATCTAGTGGATGTGTTTCAAAGTTAGTGTTTATTTCCTATTTCTGTTTCCACAGACAGTGCTTCCATGTGGAGGGATATGTCCTGTTAGTTGCACTGCTGGAACACCAAAAATAAAACAACTATATGGGCAAAGATACTGACTACATTTGGTTAGAGCCTCATATAGCCTAAGCTTAGGGTAAATTTAATGCATTTTTGCTCAGAATGAAGATTGTGGATTTTGTACATTTCATACATGTATTCTGGCAACTAGGGGATTTCTTCATGACTTCAGCAACCACTAAATCTCAACCTACATGGAATGAGTATTGCTTTAAGACAGACTTAAAACATCCAAATCTCCACAAAACAAAACAATTCATTTGAGCCTTTTCTGACACCTCTGCCCAGTGAGCAATTTGACATTGAAAATACGATTAATAGATGTCTATTATACGTCTATTTGTCTGTAGACGTTTAGTTTAGATTAAGGTTATTCCAGGTTGAAAAGTGAACGTTTAGTAAGCAAACAGCAAACAGAATCTGTGTATAAGACAAAAAATAAACAGTTATACTATAAATGCAGGGGTGTGCAATGCTTATGTTAAATATTTACAGGTTTTTATGCATTTTTAAAAATAAAATGTGGTCTAAAACCAGGCTATATGTAGTCAATAAACCCTGGTCTATATCAGTGCTAAAGCATAGAGGCGTTGTTGAAATGACGTCTTTGCTCAGTGGGTGGTTAAGTTTTGGCAAGTAGCCTAAAATTACTTCAGCACCCTTCTTCCATAGATTCAGCATACCTTGCTGGAGGATCTGATGACACTTGTTGCCATGGCGGATACCAACATATCCATAGGTGTAGTGCTGCCGGAGCACACAGGAACAGCTCTCTGACACTTTTTTTCTCCATGTGAGGGAATAGAATATTTGCAGTTTGGATAATCCGGTTGAAATTCATAACATTTTTTCAAGCGCTTGAACATCCAGCCATCACTAAAGCGTAGGCCTATGTCATGCAAGAGAGCCAATAAAAAGGGAATGGTCAAACATTTAAGGTTTGTTGATTGATTCACAACGTCAACTCATGCATCGAGTAACATGCAAGAAAACATTCCACCTTAAAAGTTGCCGGTAGCCTTTGAGTGAATAAAACCATTTTTTCTCCAGTCTACAGCGAGCCAACGTTAACTAGTAAAGATGAAAAGGCAGCAAAACATCCTCTCTTTTTTTGGAACAGCTAAAAAGGTCAAGTTTACAATAAATAATGTAAACTTGCCACCGTAGGAACAGTGGTCGCATAACCTTCGAAACGAGCCACAACTTAAAGCTGTAGTAGGTAACTTATATAAAAAGCTTTTTGTCATATTTGCAAAAACTGTCACTATATCCTGACAGTAGTACATGACAGATAAATTGTGAAAAAAAAAAATCAGGCTCCTCTGGCTCCACCTGCTGACCCTAAAGAATCTACCTCTCCCTAGTAAAAACAACCAATCAGAGCAGGATGAGTATCTGATGGAGTGTCAATCACTGCTTCTGCTCACGCTGCGGGCAGCTCCCCAGCTCCAGCAATGGCGGACAAACAACCACCGAACAACCAAGCAATGAGAAAACAACAGCTTACACACAAAGACAAGTAAAAAGACCAATGAAGAAAAGCAAGCTAAAAAGAAAGAATTAGATCAAGCAACGCTGCGGGAAGGGGCTTTGGAAACGAGCTGGAGTGCAGTGGAGAGAGAGAAGGAGGGACCTGGAAGTTGTATTCGTTCAAATTTTCAAGCTAAGACCACTCTTTTCTCAATCCTACCGACTGCAGCTTTAACCGTGTTTGTGCACACGCATGGGTACTTAAATAGCACTACACCTCTGGACACACCAGTGGGCTGAATGGAGATGATGTGCGGGTGGTGGTGGTGGTAGACTGGTGGCAGGTGCTGTGCACTACAATACATCACTTCAATACAGCATCTCTGTATCAGTTTAATAGAAAGAAGAGCATCTTTATTTTTGACGGTACTGAAAATCATACCTTCGGTATTTCTAAATACTGTTAAGGTAGATGCAGGGTGGACCCAAATGCAGACAGCAGGGAGGCAGAGCTGATGCCAGCAAAGGTATTTATTTAAGCGAATGGCTTACTGATAGGTATAGGCAGGATCAGGAACACAGGAAACACACAGGAACAGAGTCCATCGGAACACAAGGACGAAACACAGGGATGTACGCAGCACATGGCAACGCAGGACGAACTGACAAAGAACAAAGGAAGGGGACTGGTATATATAGTGAAGGGCTGATGGGAGGCAAGGGGGGCAAGAGGCCGGGGAACCGAGACTTTGACTGATACCTGGGACCCTGGGGCCGGGGCTTGGACTGATACCTGGGAACCTGGGGGCAGGGCGGAGACGGAGCCNAGTCATTTGGAGCAGGGATGATATGGAGTGAAGTGCCTCACCTATTTCCTCCTGGGAATACTGGGTCCATATTCGAGGTCAGTTCGTTCTGTTAAGGTAGATGCAGGGTGGACCCAAATGCAGACAGCAGGGAGGCAGAGCTGATGCCAACAAAGGTATTTATTTAAGCGAATGGCTTACTGATAGGTATAGGCAGGATCAGGAACACGGGAAACACACAGGAACAGAGTCCATCGGCACACAAGGACGAAACACAGGGATGTACGCAGCACATGGCAACACAGGACGAACTGACAAAGAACAAAGGAAGAGGACTGGTATATATAGTGAAGGGCTGATGGGAGAGTGGAGACAGGTGAGGAGACAACGAGGGACAGGTGCAACTAATAGGGGTGGAGCAGGTAATCAAACAAGCGGGAAACACACTAGGGCAGGAAGTTAAGTGTCTGACATGAGAGGCAAGTATACAAAATAAAACAGGAAATGTGGATGACTAAACTGAAAGCAGACAAAGACAAGACTAGTGCGGGGAACAAGACATAAGAGACAACACAGAACATGAGAGAGACAAACGGGATCACAAAGAACACAAGGAGGAGGAGGAAACACTAAGAAACACTGGGAACAAGCAAGGGCCCAGCCACGGACCATGACAAATACCCTGGTATACCGTAATACCACCCATGTCTAGTAGGCGGGCGTGCGTCTGAGTTCGGCTTGTTGTCAGTTCAGCGGGTAGCCTTCTATCACAGTTTAAATGAATGGAAAAAAATAAATGAACAGATTCATTTCGTTGCCGCTATAATAATAATTCAACATTTGGTCTCATCCTCTCCCCACGTGCTACCGTGGCTCATTTTGTTTTGTTACATTGTTTTTCCTTTTTTTGGTTCTGACGATAGCTTGCCAGAACCTCCTGTAATTGGTCCGAAAGTCTGAACCATCCAAAAAATGGTTTTCAAACTAGCAACGAACCATGGTTCAATTTGATCTGGACCGAGACTACCTCTTTTGGTCGGACCAAGGTTCAGCTGTTTGGTCCAGACCGTGGTCCGGGGGAGGTTTCACACCTTTCATTTCAGTTCAGAGCCAACTAGAAAGTCAGAAATTCCGGACCAAACGGGGTAGGTGTGAGAGGGCCCTTAAACACAAGAGGACCGGACTTTACAGTGAGTAATAGCTACCATTCTGAATGATCAAACATTACCTTTAAAATGGTGTTATGTGTTGCAGAAAATGTGGGGGAGTTTAGATTTCGAAGCAGTAGGGAATCGGGTCTCACCTCACCTAAAAAATAAGCATAATGTGGAGAAAGTAAAGAGATTTACATATGATTTGCATATGCATGATCATACAGGTGCAAAGAGGCTTATTTTGGCAGAAATCCACTCTGCGAGGCTCCATTTCCCTGCTCTACTGTACCACACAAATGAACAGTAACAAGACCTTAGCGGAGAGCCGGAATGAGCAGCACAGCGCCCGGTTCATTTCCCCACTGATACAGTGTACTGCCAACACTGATGAAGCTGCTGCATGATCATATTCAACAAAGCATGCAGAGTAAGGAATGATAGCTGGCAGCAGAAATGAGAGGAAGCACATGTTCATATGCAGTAAAGGAGGGACAGTGAAGAACATTAGGTGTGTTTCCATCCACCAGTTTTTATGCACATTTTCAACTTGTGCATAAAAAAAAGTGGAAATTTAAAAAGATTAAAAGCACTCTAAGGAGTTTTTAAACTCGTAATGAAACAGTTTCAATTTAATACCGATGCCGCTATATGACTTACATAAGCAAACGAGACCAACAGAGAGAAGACTGGCTATTTCTATTAGTTTCTAATAGTTATTCTTAATGCCTGCCACCGGGTCGGATTTTTCTGCGAAATCAGAAGAAACGGCACTGGGGTTTGCTCTGGTTGAATTCAAGTTGCTTAAGCCGCTAACTGAAGGTCCGTCTCCGGAGCTGCTGCCCACTCTCCTCCCGCAGAAGTAGTCTCCTTGCAGCGGGGAGTGAAACGGAGGGAATATGTAACCTAACATAAGGTGAAACACTATCGCCTTTGTCCACAGGGACCGCCAAACTCAAAACAAAATGAAAAATTCCATTGAGCTGCAATGAATGCCATATTTCCATCACATGTTCCACATGATTTTCCAGCATTTGAAGTTTGACAGGGGCTCTTTTAATTAAATCATCTCGATGCACCCTCTTTTTTTACAACCTGACTTGAGAATTAGCACCACCAGCTGTTTCTTGATGCGCTCAAATTCTAATGTTTGCACAACGGTAGTGGAGGGAAACGCCCATCAGTTCACATTTACTTCTGCAGATTTTCTGTAAATTCGGTTAAAATTTGCACAACATTTGTATGGAAACCTGGCTAATGACTCTGAAGTGATACATGAGGAGAAGCACTGCAGTGAGACAGAGAGCAAGTAATGTCAACCCAGAGGGAGGACTGAGTGCAGCAGTGACACACACACACACACACACACACACACACACTAATAACAGAAAAAGTGGAAGATGTGCACATCCACAGTAGACTTACCAAAAATAAAAAATAAAAAAAAACATTCAATATCAACTAAATGCAGTAGCCTTCGAAAAATATTTTACTCATTAGGTGCATCATACGAGTAGTCGTAGGCAAAATGGCAGGGACTCCGCGTTGCTGTAATCACCTACAGAGATTCAAAGTTAGGTAGTCATTAATGTTCTTTCCTTCCCTTTTTCTGTGCCTATCTTTATACCGCTTCTCCTACCAGCTTTGGTTCCTCAAGGACTTTGCATTTTCATGAGCGCTTTCTCTACCTCACAAGTGTTTTGCAGGAAGAGGAAGAGCAAAGAGCAACTCCCTCTCTCAAGAGGACATTGTGCCATAGATGGGAACATAATTCCACCATCACCGACCTCTCCTCCTGTGAAAAGCAAAATTGAATTGATGCCATTTGTCCTGTTGATTATTTGTTGCCATATCTGAAAGATCTGATGAAATTGCCTTACAATCACACACGATGTGAAACCATTCTGTGGCGGAGGTGTGAGAAAAGTAATTTCTCGCACATTGTGAAAATGTATCGTCTCATCTCAGCCGGCTGACTTGTTCGCGCTCAGAGACGTCGTTTAAATATTACCATGAAAATATCCCCCATTCTACTCTGAAAACAAACATGCTTTATTATTGTAATACTTATTGTATTCTTCTAAGCTTTATCATAATGAATATGCTCTGCACGAATTTCATTTGAAATGCGCTTTTTATTAAAACGAAAGCTCAAAAGGAAACTGCAAAAGGACCAGAGTTGAAAGGAATAAAAACCAGTACAGTTACAAGAAATGTTAATCAGGGATTTGCAAAAAAAAAAAATGTTAGTCCAGTTTTAAAACCACCCGCTGTCTGTATGCTCGACCGTTTCCCTCCCCTGGTGGCCGAGTGCAGAGCTTAGTCCTGCTGACAGGAGGAAGAAGGCTACAGCTTGATGTGAACGTGCAGAGACATTAAGTAGTGCTGGGTTCATATCAGATCCACCTGTCTAAATTAACTCATTTGTACAGGTTTCTGTACAGCAGATTGGAGTTGGAGTCATGCTAAACTCTCAGAGGCAGAGCTGCTCTGGAGGGAGAGTCAAATCTCAATGAGCAAAGGCAAAGACGTGAAAGCTTCCTGGCTTAGAAATACGCCCCAGTGAAAAACGCAAGAAGGAAAAGAGGCAGCAGGTATTATTATGAAACCTACTGCTGCTGCTGACTGAAAAAACAAACAACTTTCTCTTGCCATTACAGTAATTGTTAATTGGATTCTTGCATTTACCAGGGAGATGTTGTCTGTTGCCCATTTATTGTGTAGAATGATTTCTCACTTAGCGAAGGACGCTGAATCAAGATGCCGATATTTTATGGACTTTCATTACAGAAAGTCTTCCTGCTCCTGCAAAGAGGTCAGAGGTCAGGTAGGCCACAGAGCAGTAGTCCTGGAACTGGTAAGGATTCAGGTACTAGCTTTTTTCAGAGCTTCATAATAAACTATGAATAAAACTTATTTATATAGCAAAGTTACAAAGTGCTCTACAAACAGTAAGAGCAAGAAAAAAAAGCAAGCAAACAAGAACAATGAAACAATGAAATCCTAAAACACAAGCTGGAAAATCATGTAAAAAGTAAAAGAAAACATAAAATGGCTTACTGAATCATGAGGCGGGCAAGAGTCAAAACCAGGATGGCAGTCCAAACTGGCAAACAAATCCAAAGTCCAAAAGATCAGGCTGAAGTTCAAAACAGGCAGGTAACAAGCTTCAAGCTTTAATTTGTAACTATTTATTCCTAACCATTTATTGTGTTTAACCTCTTGTAAACGTGTTTATCCCCAGCTTAATGTACTTTATAGGTTGGATTTCTTGACAAAGTTTAAATATAGTCTTCCTCTCCAAATCTATCGAGGGGACAGAATTAAGTCACTGTGTCAGATAGCATCTACTGCTGGTACTCGTTCCTTTCTCACCTGCTGTTAGCCCTAGTTAGCATATAGTGCAAATGAGTCTCAGCGGAGTCTGTGAAAATAATTGCCTCATTTATCCAGACATCCGCCTCACTTTGATATTGAAATGTTTTTGCACATTAACATGTAAACAGATGCCTGCTCACACACTTAGCTCTCATGCAGCCACGGTCACACACAAACACACACACAAACACACACAGAATTCCTCCATCAACGCAACACTTCTTTCTCTCTTTTGCTTGCCAAGCATTAATCCAGTCAAAGCCAGCATTAGATTTCAGACCAGTGAGTCCAGTAATGCCAGCTCCCCATTGGGCATCTAACTCTTCATTTTTTCACATTGTTGATTTTTCCTTTCAGCGTTTCCTTTCAGCAGAGAGATGCCCTTTTTGTGAATCATGCAACAAGAGGTAGGTTTTTAATGGCTCTGGAGTGCATTTGAGCATGCTATTTCTATACTGTACATGAGTGATTCCCAACCAGGGGTACTTGTACCCCAGCGTGTACTTCTACAGTTGCCAGGGGGTACGTGGGAAGACTGTAGAGTATCTCAGCTAATTTTAAAACAGAGAAATTATGATTTGATTAAAACAAGCCACATACTGCATTGAGTCAGCTATACCTGAACACTATGCTGTGATTAAGACTACGTGAAACCTAGTTAGCAAGTCTAAACAGTTAATTTATTTAGAAATAATAATAGTTAATAGTAATGAATATATGTTTCAAATAGATAGCTTAAAGTAATGCAGAAGCATTGTAAGGATAAACCGTTAAAACTGTTAAAAAGTATGTAGGCCTATGCTAAAAGTAGCCTATTGGACAAATGGTGAAAAAGTTCAAAGTAGTGGATACAAGGTTGAAATGGCTAAAAGTAAATTGTTGCAACAGTTAGTTAACAATAGTGGATAAATGGTTTAAATAGTTACCTAAAAGTAATGCATAAATGGATGAATAGCTAAAGGTAATGGATAAATGGTTGACGTAGCTAGTTAAATGCAATGGATAAAAGGCTGAAATAGCATAGCTGAAAGTAATGAATAAATAGTTGAAGCTAGCTAAAAGTAAGACAGCTGATAAAAACAAACAGAATGGTCAAAGTTGTCACATTTAAGGTGTGCTGATTGATTCACAACGCCAACTCATGCATTGAGTAACATGCAAGAAAACATTCCACCTTAAAAGTTGCCGGTAGCCTTTGAGTGAATTAAACAATTTTTTCTCCAGTCTACAGCGAGCCAACGTTAACTAGTAAAGATGAAAAGGCAGCAAAACATCATTTCTTTTTTTGGAACAGCTAAAAAGGTAAAAGTTTACGATGATGCAGCTAAACAACCATAAAAACTTACTTAGCACCAGGCTCTAGCCCACCTCGGGCTAGATAACGGGTTAGCTTCTACTAATGCTTGCTAGCTAGCTAACGACGATAAGGTAACATTAATTATTGGCTCGCAGACTGGCCATATAATTTCGTCAGCTGACGATAACTTTGAGACAATATGGACATAACACTCTTGATGGCAGTATTAACCTGTTCTCCATAAACTGTAGCCTACTGATTGAAGAAAGAGGTAAATATTGTAGGACTGCCCACATTTCCCATCATGCCTAGTGCTGGAACGAGTAGTGCGTTAAGTTTTCTGTTTCCTGTTCCAAAATGCAAATAGCACTGCACCCCTGGCTTCTGTCACTCCAAGTGGTCGTAGTATGTGATTGCAGACTTGATCCAACCAACCTACATATTGAGGTCAACTGTATGAAAAATACTGTTACACTATCTGTTGAATACCATCCAGTTTAAAATCAATTGAAATCCATGACCACAGGGCTGTGGAGGTACATCACACAAAAAGGCTGTACATCATGAAAGATAAAAAGAGGAAAAGATGAGTGGGAGTGGAGTTTGGGGTTGGTGATATTTGGGACATTCGTGCCGGTTTGGGTCTGATAATCCAGATACACCAGGGACTTTTTGCTGACACATACAGTTTGCATCCACTTCAATTATCTCTCTTCTCTCTAGTTTGAGTGTGTGTAGTTTTAGCGGGCTCATTTACATTTCACACACATTAACACTCTGTGAATTTTGGAACATATTTCGATATGGAATTAGTGAGAAGGGAATATTCATGGCTGAACATTTGAACACAGTACATTTAACTCTGGGATTTTCAGCAGTTACGTGTCAGTTGATTCACTGTCTGAATATTGATAGAAAGTGGAGGTTATTTCACCCCTGTGTCCTTTATGGTCGAGTTCAGCTGATATAAGATGATGAAATTTCATATCGGAGCTTATAATGGTGACCGTGCCTATCATCATAATTGGACTGGCTCAGGGGCAAATAGTGAGAGTGTGTAGTTGTGCTGGACTGCTCCCAGGTGTAACTGTATGTAACGTCGGCTGAAAAAGAGCGTGTGTGCTCAGCAAAGCTTCCCTGTTTAAAAAGTTATCTTAATATGAAGATAACATCAAATAATCAACATTTTTCAAATTTTCCAGTGTGCTCATAGTCTACTCCAGCAAATCATTTGGCAGGGTCAGGTGATAAGGGAGTAATTTGAGGTTCACCAGGCAGTGTGGCCTATTCAGCTACTACGCCAGATATGATGCTTTAATTTGCTTCTAAATGAAATGAATCATTCTGCTTTGCAGCTGTTGCTGAGCCACTCTACGATCTCCCATCCCCATTTTCTTCCACATGCTCTTATTTATTTTGCAAACCAAATGGAGCCAGCCAAGTGATCAATGCACTCTTCCTCTAACTTTTTATTCACAACATCTGCTGCTGGATTCTCTGGGATTTTGGCAGGTCATTTGGCTGGAAAAATATTCAGTGCCTCCACTGCCGCAAGCTCCTGGAAGAACCTCAACATCCCTCAGTTGTATTATTCATCCATTTTCCAAACCTACTTACTCCCGCTCAGGGTCACATGGAGCTGGAGGCCTATCCCAGCATGCACTGGGCGGAAGGAAGGGATACACTATTGACCTGCAGGTGCCCAGTCCAACACCTATGGGGAATCTGTTATTATTTATTATTACTATTATTATCATACTATTGATGGCAAATAATCCAAGTGTAAGATGGCACTGGGCAAGTGTAAAATATTCTGGCCTGTGAAGGTTTTGTCAGTAGGCTGAGAGTTGCTTCACGTCTCTGCTCAGTCACCCTTGTAATGAAAACAAACACAGCCTCAAGGTGTTACTTATGAGACTAGATTTATAAAGCAAGGTCAGACAAGAGAAGAGAAAACAACAGTCTATAAAAGTGATATCAGTATTCATGTTTTCTCCGGCTCATCCTTGAAACATTCTAATATTGCAGATTTAACAAACACCTTTGTTCATCTTCCAGGAAAGCACTGGCTTCTCCTGAACTTCTCCTCGGCTTTATTATTTATTTACTTATCATCTATTCATTAATTGTTTGAAAGTAAAGCGCACTGTTTTGGGTCTGGCAACAAGCCTCCTGAGGCTGACTGACAGAAATATTTTTGGGTTGATTCACGGCCTGCCGGCACGACTCTGCACGCCTGACATTATCATCTCTGACTAATATCATCTCAAACACTAAGAAAATCCCAGATAACAAACAGCAACTACAGCTTGTCGACTGCCTTCGATGTGAAGTGAGTGGTCCTGTGTATCAGCTAGACAGTTAAATCTGGATCTTTTACTCTCCTCCTCCAGAGGCAGTTAATGGCCCTGATATTAGGGATTCACCCTAACCTAACCCTACAGATAGCAGTTTTCCTCCCATTTAGCTGGTATTAATTACATCTCTAAGTGCCTGCCTTATAATACAATAATAACTGTAAGCACGCTGTTTCTATGGATAGTCAGAGAGGCATAACATCCATTTAACCACAGCAAGATGATATCCTCACAGGAGCTTCATGGATGAGAGCTTCGCAGTAACTGCCGAGTTTCTGGCTTTCACTCTGGTTGAAAATGTAATTTTGTCTTTTTTTATGCATTAATAATCCAAAGGGAAATTATTTCTCATTATTTCTAAAAATAGCATTTCATTTCACCTTCTTAATGAAAAGATTGTTTAAAAGAAATTAATCAGAGTCTAACCTGCATGTTGCTGGAAGGAGGCGGCTCCGAACAAGATGAACAGAAGAACAATTCTAGATCTCACACATCGTACAGTGATTAACTGTTGGTGTCACGGTGTTTCTAACCAGTGATAGTCTTCTCTCCTTACGAGGCATCTATGCAGTGATCTAAACACACTTACACTAAAAGGTAGAAGTCCACAGTTGGCCTTTGTTTTTACTGGAAGCATTTTTGACGCTGTGAAAACAGTTTTGGACAACAAATTCAATGATGATGGTTAGAAAAACATGAGATACCATAAGCAATAGGTAACAGCTAGGTACAGTAAAAAAGTACAAGAAAAGTAACAAGAAAAGTGGATTCACAAAACTATCGACTTTAAAATGAGATGCGTTGTCCTTCATGAAGGGGATAAACGAAGTATCATCAGTTAAAAAACATTATTAAAGGTGTAATCTGCAATTCTAATCCAACACACTTTTTGTCAGATTCAGCAAATATCACCTCACAGTCCACTAGTTGTCTGTTCTGTATGTGCGCTGAGAAAAAATCTGGTGTTCATACACACACAACTCCTGCTCGTGCACAGGACAATACTAATGGTGTATGTTATTCGCGTGAGTTTGACCGCAGAATCATTTGTGTTTATTGTGAATATTCGCCTCTCCATCTGTCTCCAGTGAGTGGCAGTTTCATAATTGCTGTGTCAAAATCAATAAATATTCACTGTATCTAGCAAATCACACATCAGCTGAATTAATCTGGCTTACTACAGCAGTATGATCCCAAAATAAACAGATTTTGCTGTGATTTAATTGCAGTAAACGGATCAAAAGGATGCAGAAATAACTACATCATGGTGTAAAAAGTTTGAATTCCTGTTTTGTCACGTCTGTCTGCAAGACGACAAGCAAACTACTTTTATAGTGCTTGTTTTAAGAATGGAGTTCGGATTGATCAGGGCAAAACGACGTCATCTAAATTAGGCATAAATACGGCAGCGATGTTATTGTTTTTACACATTGTACATACACATATATATCTACGAAATAACTACATCATGATGCCGATTTGTAAAAAGTCTGAATTCATGCTTTGTCTGGTCCACAAGACCACAAGCAAATAAATTAAAATGTTTAAAAATGTTTCTGAATGAAGTTCGGATCGATCGGGGCTCTCCAGAATCATAGACTCCACCTTAGGAAGCACAATACACTAAGTAAACTAGTACACATAGAGTACATAGAGTCCGTAAGAGTAAAAGTAAAANAAGATATCTGTCCATATATGCTTGCAGATCTGAATGTAACAATGATGTAACACTGTCAGTTAAACTGCAGCAGCTATGAGACTGAGCCAGTAGGGGTTGCTAAAAACAACAGAACACCCACCTGAAACCAACTGCTGCTGCTTTTGTTTAATAAACAAATTACCTGCCTTTAATTAATTTGTTTTTATATCAATCCATTTAAAATCCTAACTGCCCTGAGATAGTCTTCCATATTGACCCTTCAAGGACATATGGGCAGTTCTCTCAAACAGATTACTGTAAACAAACAAGGACTGACATCACCTTGATGCTAAAGCTAAAGGAAAAACCATATTTTTATGCTTTTCTATGGTTAACACTTAAAGAGGCTAGAGCCATGCTAGCACGACGAGGCACAGCGGTGCTGTGAGCTAAATGCTAACATCAACTTGCTCACAATGACTATGCTAATATGCTGGTGTTTAGCAGGTATAATGTTTACCATGTTCACCATCTTAGCGTAGCATGTTAGCATGCTAACATTTGCTAATTAGCACTAAATTCTGCAAACATCTCAGAAATGACCCAATATGGAAACTGAATAGTGGAACAGTACAACATTTTGGGGGAAAGGCTTATTTGCTTTCTTGCTGAGACTTAGATGAGAAGATCGATACCACACGCATATCTGTGCGTGTAACAGGTTAATATAAACATATCTTGTGAATTTGACCAAAACATTACCTTTCAGCTATTTTCTCTTTATGGGTCTGAATCTCCTGCCTGTGTGTGTTTTGGGGTTTGTGTGTGTGAAGACGCTCAGCGTGGCTACGTAGGTACGTGCTTGCGCGTGCAGGTTAAAGCCGCTTCCAACTGACAACTGCAGGTTGTCTTTCCTCGTTCATTTTCTGTTCTTTTTATCAGAGGAGCCAAGGCATTCACACAGCTGATGCTTTTGTGCTTGTGTTTTTACCACCAGGTATGGAGATGTTTTCTTGTGTTATGTGTTCTCTTGAAAACGTTTCTGAGTTTATTTATTGTACAATGAAAGGCTGTAGCCTCATAGTTTTAACGGTTATCCACACCAGTTAAGCTATATAGGTTGAGTCTAGCTGGTGTGGTTGCTATGGTAATACTACAGCGTTGCCTGTTTTATTTAGTGCATCTAAACTTGAAATGAGAGAATTGATACTGTGATTTTCTATTTTTATATTGGGTGAAGTAATGAAATATGGGTTCTCTGGTTACTTAATTTAATCTCATTTCTCATTGTCTAATAGTTTTTTTTAATTTTTCATATTTTTCTATAATACATAGGCCTACTTTTTATCCCGTATTTTTCTAATGCTTGACGATTTATGGTCATACTTAGTATTTAATGTGATTCATATTGTACAGCCTATGCAGTTGAACTTTGTGTCAAATTAGTTTTTAAATTGTATCATACTGTAACAAAAAGCCGTTTCCAACTGACAACTGGGGAGCCAAGTCAGTCACACACAGCTGATGCTTTTGTACTTGTTTATCACTAGATTTTTACTAAAGAACCAGAGACCCAGTACTGCCTCCTGCCTCTTTATTTCGACGCCAAAACACAACACAGATTCAACATCAACAGGTGCAACACACCAGTTACATGCGCCTAGCAGCTGGTTACATGCACCCAGCCAAGAAATAGTCCAACTTTGTTTCTCCCTGATTCCACTCTTTATGCTGAGCTGAGCTAAGCTAACCAGCTTCTGGCTATAGCTCTTATTTAGCATACAGAAATGAGAGGGGTATCAGTCTTCTCAAATAAGTGAGTTTCCCCAAAATGTCGAACTATTTCTTTAAGTACAATTTGTAATACGAAGCTTGCTCTCACCCCTCGAAGCAAGAGTGTAATGTAAGAACTATAGCCTCAGGTGGCACAGTATAAGCAGGCAGAGAAAAGACAGTCAGGCATTCAGGTGGATATACAAACACACCCACACAAGCTGACAGAAAGACAGATACCCAGACAGACATTTCAAGGGAGGATAAATATAGGTCTCGCATCCCGAGCAGATGGAGGCTGACAGGGTTTGACATGAACGCACTGATGACATTGGCTCTGCAGGATTCTGCTCATTTGTCAGCTGCAGCCCGGCCTGGACATCACCAGCTAACCTGAGGGGACGATAAGGAGGACCCCAGCCTGCTGAGAGGTGGCTACTGCTGGGCAACATCCCACCAACAGCTCCAGTCTTATCTAATCTTCTCCATGGATAAGCAGAAGATTGGGGAACAAATAAATAACAAGTGTTTCAGGATGGAGATGAAGAGGGTCTGTTGTTAAAGTCAGTTTTATCTGGATGGAGTCACCTCCTGTGGCCATAAAAAATTCCCACCAATAAAATACCAAATACCTGGGATTAATTTGGATAAAAAGAGTGTTTTCATGGTGTTTAGGCTTACGAAAGCATATTTGAAGAGTTTTTCATTTCTGAACCAGCGTTTATCAGGCTTCCTCATGCTAATGCTACCATCAGCTAGGAGCACAAACTGGGGCTGTGGTTAGCCAGTGTTCTGCTATTTATACTTGACACGGCAGCGGACAGACTAGCCTAAATACATTTCAGAGTTTTGCCTATTTCAAATCCAAACAGACGCATAAAAGCACATTTTGAGCAGACAATGCAGTTTTAAGATAACTTTTATTGACCCCCAGCGTTGAAATACGGGAACACACAATACACACAATATGTGTACTGCTGGAAAACCCACCTGTATTAACATCGTATGCCAAAAATCTATGTGATTATGTGTAAATGCAAAAAAGTACATTTATTGTGGAGTTCTCTTTAATGAAATCATTGCCTGTTTTATATTTGTTGCTGTGCACGTTAATTACCTGTGCACCAAACATAGTGTGAACGTCAGCTTTAAAATGAACATACGACAAGAGGTTGCTTGTCAGAAAAACACAAACACAGATCCGTGTTTACTTTTTATTGGGGAAAAAAAATGTCTATGAAATCTGTTGAGTGTGTTTTAGTGGATTATCCAAAGACATGTTGAGATCTTCGAAAGAGATGTTGCTGAGTTTTCATTCACCTCCACTGTTTTAAGGTAGGGGCCGAAATCTCAGGGATGAATATCTCTAAACCTTACGTAGCAGATAAAACCAATGGTACAGTTTCAGCATGGCTAGATGTACGCAAGACAGAAGTATGTGACAGTATTTTATAATTTTGGTGAACTGATCTGAACTGATCATAAAGTACAGTATCTACAAGTGGTTTCCTCGGTTATACGGAGAAAAGAGTGCAAGTGAAATTGAAGCTGCCTTGACTTACTGCACCATCCTCCCATTCCTCCAAAGGATTTCAATTGAGATTTACTGTAAAATCCCCTTTCTGCCAAAAAGAAAAGATTTCTCTATTCTGGTGATCTCTCTATTCTTAAGTGATGGATGGTTCGCTGGTCTTTACTCAGGGGAGGGAGGGAAAGCTACAGAGAGGGGTCATAAAGAAGTGTTTACCTGCTTTTTTGAATCTGTGAGCTATTGTGTGCTTTAGGTTTCCAAAGACAGTCATCAGTACCGCTGGGAGGAAGAAAGCGGATCGATCTGAGGCAGGAAATGGACTGTACTAAATTGAAACAGACTGAAAAATTCTCCTGTAATTATAACTGTGTTCAATTAGCCTTAACATGACTGCTGAAGGCACCAGGTACTTTGTAGTTTAAGCAAGAGGAGCTCAAGCGTGACAGTAGATTCTGCACATAGATTACACTTAAGAGCTAACCGTTTAAAGACACCTAGGTACCTCGGAAAAACACTGGGGAAGAAATTCTTTGCCTCGAGCTTGACAGGAAGTCTGTCACTAGAAAACCTGGACTTGTAGCTACTGAACACACAGACTTCAGAGGTATGAGAGTATTCAAATTTCACTCCGGTAAGTGTTTCACTCAGCTGACACTGATCTTTAGTGAGTGAGCAAGAGGAACACGTGTATTGCAGCGCTGTTTGAGCACCAAGGATGAGGTGAAGCTCTCCAGAAAGCTGCGGGGTATTGAGAGTGTTGTGGAGCGTGATATTGGGGCCAGCGCTTCCCACCAAGAGGTCTACGAGCCGTAACGACCCATGAGCACCACCAGTCCGGCAACTATGACAGACAGGGTCTCTCAGCCGGAACAAGACATAGGAAAGGATAGTGGAGAGTCAGAGCTGCTGTCCGAACAGACAGCCCTTTTTATGATGAATTATGGTCATATGAAACTGTTTGGATTTGAGATTTACACTCACTGGCTACACAAAATAAAATAGTATTTACATCAGTCTTTCACGCTGGAGGACGTCATACAAGGTGCACCTGTAGAGATTTTTACTATGGATGCAAGGAGAGCTGTTGTGGTAACTGCAGTTAACTGGTAAATGACCAAGTTTCTAAAACAGGTTTTTACGTTACAGATTTGTAGTCTGAGATGCAGCTGAAAGCTCTGGAAAAAAATAGTAAGGCAGACCTTGAATCAAGATTATTTTGTTAAATCACTTTGGTTATTTTCTCACACTTAAGTCAGCTTCTTTGGAGTCACAGAAGACATTATACAACTGTTTTCACAGGCTGAAAAGTACTTCTCATGACCAGTAAACTGATCTTGATGTGTATGGATTGACGAATAAAACCTGATTTTAGCATCAATTGACCACCCCTGACTAATTTTAGAATCGGGACAAATTTCTGCCAGCTCTTCGCTGCAGAACAGACAGGCTTTATTGTCCGTAATGTTAGCAGCTCTGTCCTGTGCTTTATGGGATTTAGAGAAGTTACCCAAGCCAAACTGGTTATCCAACAATAGTGTTACATCAGTTAGTCCCCATCCTAAAAGCCTTTTCTCTTGTAACATTAAGAGTGAAACATACTGTTTGAAAATACAAAACAATCATGAAAAACATAAATCTAAGCTCCGTCTTGCATATCCAAGTATAAGCTAAGAAGCCATGTTGGAAGGAAATACTTATATATATATACTTATATAATACTAGGACTAACCCGCTCTACACTGAAATACAAGAACAATGTTGTTTCTTTATTTTCATGTCTTCTACATGGATCATCAACTGGTGAGGACAATTTTTGCCTGAGACATGTAGCTTTTCCCTCAGATATGTCCTTGATGGCTATATACATATGATATTATGCTAAAGACCCTTTACAGGATTCTCATTTGAAAATGAGTCAGCTGGAAAAAGTCAGCCGGTGACAGCATTTTCCAACCAACTCGCTACAGCTGATGAAATCTGCCAGCAACTGTTGACATTTCAGATGGTAAAGTCGATGGTTGTCAGCTAGAAATGAGAAGCCTGCTTTTGTTTACCTCTGAAATCAAGGACCTGTGGTTTCAGAAATGACTACAAATTTCGAATGGTAAATCTGCTTGTGTTATCATTATAAACGGTGGAAAACGGAAAGGCATAGCAACAGTAACTATGCAGCAGGCTACTAAGAAGTAACCTGTTGCTGTAGTTGAGTATCTCCAGACCATAGACTGTATATAAAGATGGACGACATGACAGCTCCCAAAAAAAGTGAAGCCAAAACATCTCGATCGCCCCCTAGTGGCTGGTCCCAGTATAGGTCATAAACCCCGCCCCCTCCATGTTAGCAGATGGGACATGGGCCAAACAAAAAATACATTACATTTACAAATACATTTTTCCCAAAGATGGTTTCTGTCATTTTAAGTAGTTCTTATCATGCTGATGTTTGTTCAAGTCTTAATTTTCCTGATAAGTTTGGTTTTAATTAGTTATTTGTTGCTTTAAAAATCTCAGCGAAATAGTCGCGGAGGCACCTGCAGACGTCTTTCCAGAAATTGTACGTCTTAGGAACATCGAGAGGAGATGTAACTTTAACTTTAGCAAGTGTTCGTTAGTTAGCAGTTACTAATCATTGATTACCGATCGAGTCAGGCATGTGTATGGGCGGGACCTTGATACTCCTTCCCCAATCACTACTGCGCAGACTCTGGTCCCAAATGACATCGCCAGCGCAAGATGGCAGCGTCCGTATCTGTGATATTTTGGCTTCATTTTTGTACAGTGGGAGGAAGTGGAGACGCGTCGTCCATCTTTACATACAGTCTATGCTCCAGACCTATTGAAGGAAATACATTCTGTGCATTTTTCACAATTAGTCATTTCTTGTAATGTTATTTCCCCATAACCTTCGGTGATAACATAACTGCTTGCCGTTGACTTGCTCTTAATGCATTTAATATTGCCCTAGGCTATACTCCGGTAGTCAAATGAGAGTTTCTCTTCAGAAATGCAATTTATTTTCCATCTCTGTCCTCTCTCCTCACATACTCACCCTCCCATCCATGCTATTTTCTCCACACAGCACCTGCCTGTTATGGTGGATACGTCTTTCATCTCAGTCAGTCACCTGCTGACAGATGGAGGGCTGATCTACCACACAAACCTACTGAGAGACATAGAATAAACAGACCTTAAGTGGAAATGCAACTGGACATTTGTCCATTCAAAGACCACAAGTTTCAAATTTCCTTGACAACCAAATAAAGGCGGGTAAGATATTTCATAGATCATAACTCTTTTTTTCTGCTTCCTGACATTGATTTTATAGTGTTGACTTGACTAGTCCTGCCATTATTTTCACTGACATGAAACTCATGCCTTTATGTTCCCTGCATCACCCCGTCACGGTGCTTGGGATGACAGATGAAACAGATTAAATGAAACCACAGATGATGAAACACTGTACAACGGCATCTGTGTGCAAGGACAAAGGGCCTTTTAAGCCGTGACACCGAGCTCCTACCTGTCAAATCCTTTTCAGTGATTCCTCCTCAGCCTTAATCACATATCGCTGCTCTGTCTCAATCTACACCAACACTAATTCTCACATTTAGGCTGAATGTAAAGCATGCCACCAGATAAAAGCACCTCATTTCCCATAACTACTTCCCCTATGGCCACAAAATGTCAAGCTACCATTTGCTCATTTAGCTTCTTTATGGTCACGCTGCAGCGCTTCAGTGTTGATGTGTTTCCAAACTAGCCATCACAGGAGGAGTGAATTACTTTGCTGTAATGAGATCCCCCTCAGTAACAGGAAATCTGCATGTTTAGTCACTGGACTGGACTGACTATTCTCCTGGAGCAAATAAAATATGGAGGAGGTTAATGTTTCTCCTGACACTGTAGAATGGTGATGGAAGTGTTTGTCCATGAGTGACCTCGGGTTGTAATGTATAAGGCACAATGTTGTTTCAGGTGCAGTAACTTTTCTTTATATTAAATATGTCTTTCTTCTTTACTATGTGTCTGTCTCCCAACCACAAGATTTATCTGTTAAAATTATTACATAGTATTTTACAGAAAATAAGCTCTGTGACAAACAAAAGTTTATGATACTTACACGTTTTGTTCAGCAACATAATCTTTACAAATGAACACCACTTTTTTGATTTTTGAAGTGTAAATGCAATCGCCAGAAGTAAAAAGCTAATGTTAGGCTATAAACGAACTACACCACGGTCGCATGACTTCAGTGTCAACATCTGTAGTTTAGCCACTTGTTAGCCACCGCCTTTTTAAAGGCACGTAAACGCTTCAAAATTCATGAGTGGGGTATTTACTGACGCGTTTTATGTCACAGAACAAAACGTGAAAATATCTTAAGCTTGTGTTCACCACAGACCTCATTTCAGGCATCTAACCAAAAACCCATTCAAAAAACCCATTGACTTTCGAGACAAGGGAACCGGAAGTGTAAAAATGCCAACTCATTTCCAGGTTTTAGGACTCATTCCTGTAGCACTCAATACTATAAATCAAAATTTTGGGTTATTAAAATTAGGAGATTTATTAAAGGGGAATTCCGCCAATTTTATACATTAAAGTCTGTTTACAGGTCTTGGGTAGTACTACTGCATATGCACAAAAAGCCTTTTGTCTGATCTGATAAATTGCCTCAGGTGATGTCACTTGAGTCAGCGGTGGTTGTGGCTGAAGACTACAAGTTTGAAAATGAAAAACATCTGGAAAAACACATGGGGTTCAAAGCGTACCAGACCTCTGAAGTCTGCTCCTTATCTCTGCTTGAGGCTACATTAGCCGCTACTATCATAACACTCCTGAATCTTCAACCAAACAAGTTGCACTGTGGGTAATGTAGGCGGCAGGTTTTGACAAGAAAGAGGAATGATATCCCCGGTTCCGTTGCATCACCTGTGAGTCTGACAGTGTAATAGGAGTGCACTGCTAAATCGGTGGGGGACTCTGAATCAAACTTGTGAAATAGTTTAGATTGTAATTTACTAAATCTGAATTATGTTAGTAAATTAAAATTATGAGGCAATAAATAAATAGTACCTCATAATTGTGACTTACGATCTCATAATGTTTCTTCATTTTGACTTCATATATGGTAATTTTGATTTACCATGAGTATTCATATTTATATTTTTTTAATTTTCTGATGGAAATGAGTTTCCACAGTTCCAGGTTGAGTGATGCTGTAACATGTCATCTCTCTGTACTGCTCTTTACCTGCTTTACATACTTTGGCTTCACAAGCTTTCAGTAGTTTGTTCCTTCCTGCTAATTTATATTCCCCCAAAGACTAACTTTGCATTCAATATTCTTTTCTAAGTGTGGAATTAATTTATTAGCTGGCTTTGTCAGAAAGAATCTCACACAATCATCTTATTGTCTCCTCTCTGGGTAAAACATTTAAAATACAAGCAGGTGGCAGTTAAAAATGTGAATGATGACTAAATGCATACCGTACACAATGAGGAAAACTGTATATTTTTAAAAACTAAGGCATAACATCCTCTTTAATTTGCTGTACTTGGGAGTCAAAACATGGTTTTATTCCAGGGAGTTAAATAAGCTGAATGAATTCATGACTGAAAGTGACTGCACCCTGATTCTCCTCACAAACCACTGCACAGCCCCGAAAGTATTGATGTGGTTCAGATGTGAGTAAAGTTGTTGCAGATTATGTACATTATATGGCCAAAAATACAAAAAGCACTAAATGGCCAATAAGAAGAAGGCATGTGGACACTGAACATTACGCTCATACGTAATTGTTGAAAAAGCAGCCTCCACTCTTCTGTGAAGGCTTTCCACCAGATTTTGGAACCTGGCTGCAGGGATTTGCTCCCATTCAGACACAAGAGCATCGGTGAGGTCGGCCACTGATGTTGAGCGATGAGACCTGGCTCACAGCTGGTGTTCCAGTTCATCCTAAATGTGCTGAATGGGGTTGAGGTCAGGGCTCTGTGCAGGACAGTCAAGTTCTTCCACACTCAGAAAACCATTTTTCTTTATAGACCTTTTAGCTTTTTGCACTGGAGAATTGTCAAGGAACTTCCCAAAGCTGTTGCTAAAAAAGTTGGAAGCACACTACTCTAAAATATCATTGTCTGCTGTACATTAAGATTTGCCTTAAATGGGTCTTCCGCCAGACCTGGATAAAAAGCAGCAGAGCAAAAATACGTGACAGTATGTGGATAGGAGTGAGAGCACATTTTGAATGACTTGACATGAGTGAGCTCACGCTGGTGTGTTATCCATGAAGCACTCTTTATTATGAATTAATTACCAAGTTGGGGAGTATCGCCGTGCTAAAGGCTGGCGTTGAGAGCTGTTCTTCATTGTGATGGTGGATCATTATCTAACTGCATCATCTGTGACCAGCCAATAACAGGCTGCCTTGGTAATGAGTTTCTCAGTGAGACAAAGCAGGGGATTTCGAGGCATTTCTTTCAATATTTCCAAACAGCTCTCTCATTAGCATAATGTCTCATTAATTCTGGGTCTGGCCTTGGCACTGTCTAATTCTCACTTGACCCCATTTGAACTTGACTTTTTGAACCGCGCTATGATAACAGCTAATGTTGTAAATCTGCAAGAACCGTATAATGTGGGGCGCACTGTGGGGCCTCAATGAGCTTCACGTCTTTTGCTGCAGAAGCATGGAAATGGATAAATCTCCAGGCTCACACAGAATGGCAAACACACATCATTCGGATGTATGGAGCTTTTATGGATCATGAACAGGTTCTTTATGGTATTGAAGGCAGAATGAAATCCTTTTACAATCCTTTCAGCAGTTGAGGCCACAGCTCCTTGCAAACCCATTCACAGTGTAATAAAAGGGCCTGAAACAGTGGCGGTGGTGTCCACCTCGTCTGTGCAACATTTCCTCCTGAAAAGAGATTTTCATACGGATGTGAAAAGGAGACAAACAGTGTCCTATAATTCTGCCTGCTTTCACCTTTAAATCTCTGCATCCTGTATGTTCTCCAGAGTTGTGCTAACCAACCTTTCTTTATCTGCCGAACCCCCACAGCCCTGTCAGATGAGGTCAAGCATACCCCTTCACTGACCCCATCCGTTATATTCCAGACTTGTTCATTTAAGTTGATTTTGAAAGAGGATGATAAATAATACTACACAAAAGCTGATATTTTTACAATATTTTTTCATACAATTGAAGTACTGTTTAGGTTACTTTTAGCTAATTATTTGTNTCACAGTGAGAACTTTGTGCCCACCTGGAAAGTGTATGGCTGTTGGTTCACTGTCACGTCTCTCTGTTCTTAATTATTCCAAGGAACTCCACCTCCTCTTCTGCCATCTTGTGTTCACTTTCCAAATCTCCTCGAGACGATGTGATTATGAATAAAGTGAAGTGGCTGATGGCACGAATTAGTGGCGGGGATATAATGCAAAAATATGTCTGAAGCTGAGCCAATTTCAACTGTTTAGTATTCTGCTCTGCTCCCTGGCTTCACTACTACAGCTCAGTTTGAGATAAGAAACCAGCTGACTGCTTCTAAACTGCCAAGATACCATGTTCTTTATTACAAGTGGAATGAAGATTGTCGAGGAATGGAGCACCGACCAACTGCTCAGCAAAATGATCATTACCAGTATAATTACAATTCTTTATGAAGGACCGGGTAATTGCTTGGCTGTAAAGTAAGAGAGGTTGTCCGCACACTGAACTTTGCAAGCTCTCCAATTTTTTTATTGATGCAACATTTTGACCTACAAAATGACAGCTCCACCTGCAGTTAGGAGATCTCATCATACAAAGTAACACCCATATCCATTTGCTATTCACAGAAGAAATGTTTATAGAAAGGCAAATGTGTGCATTTACCATTTTTATAATCAGGGTTTTTTCTTCATTAAACCATGTAGTGACGCAGTGTTTAATGTACATATAAATCCAAAACATTTCACATTGGAGATGTTTTTTCTCCAGATCAGGGTTAGGGTTAGAGGATCGATACCACTCTCATGTCTGTATGCTAACTATGATGCTACAGCCAGCAGTCATTTAGCCTAGCTTAGCTTAGCATAAAGACTGGGAGCAGGAAGAAAGCAGCTGGCTGGACTTTTTCTTGAGCTTTGGTGCACAAATAAAACACAGACTTCATAGTAGCTGACTAAATTTGACCCTGCACATAGAAACCTGTCCAGTTTACAACTGGTGTTTAATACCAACGTTTCTATAGCACAAGTTAGATGCCAGCTTTGTGAGGAAAAAAGGTAAAAATCTGAATTCATGGCAAAATTGTCATGCAAGCCTGCAAATTCACCTTGTTGACCCTAACATCTGCTTCACAGAGAAAGTTAGTTAGCAATTAGAAAGTAAGCAGTAGCCTATCTCAAGGGCTTGTTGGTCTAGGGGTATGATTCTCGCTTCGGGTGCGAGAGGTCCCGGGTTCAAATCCCGGACAAGCCCTCTTTGTTAGTTGGTGTTGAGACTGGCCAGCTCCAGTATTCTTGAGGTATGCCCACATACACCATGTTAATTTCACTAGAGTGGGGTATGAACTGTAAATACATGTATCTCTAAATCACAGTTTACCCCTAAATAATCTCCAGCTTGTTTACCACATATGAAGGAGGTGTTCCTCTTCTGGAATAAACAGGTAAACATAGCTGAGGACTGGAAGTGAATTCCCTAGCCAGCAGGACATTTTCCTTTTACTGATCAATAAAGAGCATTATTCTGTATCTTTATTGATGAGTAAAAAATATCCTGTTGGCAAATTGATCCTTTAGTAAGAGAAGACTGTTACAGCTTTTTAGGGGCATCAAACCACGACCAGGACCCTCACATAATGTTAAGATGTCTAAATGCAGCCAGGGAAGACACGGATGTCAGGATAACTTCAGGATACAAATCTACTCAGAGATTCCAATTGATTTAGTGTCCAACTTTACCCTTAGAGCTGCTATAATCAATATTATTTATATCAACAATGGATCAAATGACTACATGTATTATGAAACTCTAATTATCATCTCAATCTGCAGTTCCTTTCAGCTCTGAGACTTTAAGCGTCTTACAGCTCATTGTTTTGGTTTTACTGTTTTGGTTCTCACAGCTCTCATCAGTGTTGTTTCCTGCAGCAGCAGACAGCCGATTTCAGTAAATAGCTACAAAAACCTGCTGCACGCTAGCCGACAGACACAGTGAGCGACTAACTGGTGAGCATTTAGCAGCTAAAGAACCAGATATTTCCCTCAGAACTTTGTGAAGACCAAAACAGCAAAAAGGAGAGCGAATATTAAATGAGTATTGGCCACAAACACAACTCCAAATGAATGATAACATTGCTGTCTGCTAGATGTGTAAATAAGCAACTGTCAACTTAAAACAGCTCGTTTCCACTGTCCCAAAGAAGCCTTTAGCTTTAAGCAACTATACTACACTTGTTTTTGATCCATTTGCTAAATAGACACAATACACAGGAGGAACATATGTACTTATCGAATATATATTTATCTAACATGTAATTTTATTCTCCCCTAAAAAGCATGACTTAAATGATATTCACAAAATGGAGCACAGACCCTTGGATTACCAGACCTCAGACATTGTGATTAGGAATCATATCACTCGTCAAAAATGTCAAAAAAACAAAACAAACTTTATTTAAAAAAGTATACACAATTTGTAAGATGATAACAGAATGTTTCCTTTCTATTCCTTCAGCAGACTATTATCTCAACACGACATGGAGACTAAACAAGATCATTTTGTCTTGATATTTGATACATCATCAACCCAGTCATTACATGCTATCAGAGCCTTTCCAGCCTTTAAGTAAACATATGGTGTTTCTATACGCAGGACAATGAAAACACCACTTAATATCACATGGTAACTTTGGGGTTTGGCCTGTGTTTCCATGTAGACTGACAGCAAGCGTGGAAGTCAGAGAGGCAGTCAGAACAGAAAACAAGCCTCCAAAAGAAATAAATACCAGCTGCTTATTTCTGGGGCCCAGTGGTCCTCGCAGACCACCTGTAGAGTGTTCCATGGTAACATTGGGACAAACAATCTGTGGTTGCATGTTGTGGCATTGCTGGAGAAGTAATCTGGTCCAGGACTGAGGATGGGGCTCTGCGTAGTCCAGACCAACTGCTGTGGTTGGGGTTCAGTCTAAAAACTATTGCGTGCCTCTGTGGGTCGATGCTGCTGAGCCAGCTTACCGTAGCCGCCTCTGGCTGGGTCGTAGTCCTGCCTGTACTCATCTCTCACCTACAGACAAAAACACAAGCAGAAGGCACAGGTTAATACAGAACTTTCCTTATTTCAGAGGGGTCTTATCCTAAAGCTACATACTGATAAAACCAAACTAGTCTGTATTTCCCGCACAATAAGCTGGTTCTCAGGCCAATATTTATGTTTCCTTATTTACACTCCCCCAGGAGGCTCATTGTGTACCACTTCAACAAAATTGGACATGATTATGTATGTTGTATTTGTTAACAGCATAATATACACTTTCATTTTTCAAATGTCATGCGATAGTAATGCTGTCTCTACAAAAGGCCACAGTTAATCATGCATAATTTATTTTGGAAGTTATATCACTTTCTAAATATCATACTGGTGTATTAAAATGTCATGATATAGAGTATTGATTTTTTGGAAAGCCATTTCAGTATATGTCATTTTTCAAATGCCATAGTGCGCTGTGTTTTATATTGTTCTCCAGAATGCTGTGCCGCAGAAAATCCAAAACTTTTTCAATATGAAGGACAGACAAAACGGGGAGGACACCGCGATGACACAACCAGCCAGAGGGACGTTTGAGGTCAGCAGTAATGTCGAAACAAATCGTGTAATAAGCTACAACTTAACCCCAGACCACAGCAACAGCTGGGAGAGACCATCAGAAACAGTAACAACTACTACAATCATTAGTTATCTGTTCCCCATTTTGGTGGGGAACCTTGTCGTGGATCCCTGCTGGTTCCTGGCCTCCATTTTGGGAAACATTGCCAAACTGTGCATTTTATTTTGTACAATGCAACTTCTCTGGGTTGCTTTTAATATAAGCCACAGTTCAACTGATATGGATTGTTAAAAGCGCACACAAGCATTTCTGGATTGAAGCAGCTGATATGCAATCTGTTTGAATTAGATTAGATTTCATGCCAAAATAAACATGAAGTGTTTCCGCACTGAACTATACATCTGACAGGGAGGAAAAATGCATTGAGCCCACGGGACACTAAACCGCTGCGCTGATATCCAGCAAAATAACAAAAACAACATCTTCATAAATATGTTTGTGAAATTGATCAAACTGACTAAGATGAAAGCTTGACCGATATTTTTGAGGCTGTTATTTAAAGAAAATAATAATAATAATCCAATAACGATCTTCTGATAGCAATTTTGTAACATAAACAAACAATCTTGATACAGATCCCTTAGGTTTGTTTTTCTTTAAAGAATTGTGACCAAGATACACACTGAGCTGAACACAACTATTACTGAACTCTGTAATGGTGACACTTTCTGAACCTCAAACCTAGTTTGGTATTTCTGTACTGAAATTTCTTTTCACTTATTGGCTGACATGCACACCCATAGTGATATATCTGCATCAAACTAATATCAGGCGATATATCGGCCTGGCTGATTTATTAGTCTGGCTCAAGTTGGGAACTTCCTTTTAGACAATCAAAATAGTTCCTTCCTCCTTTAAGCTCATCAAGCTTAAAATAAATGTGGTCCAGCTAACTGCATCATGTCCGTCCTCTGAGAGACTGACTACCAGCTGGCTGAGATCCAGGCTG
>NTHP01000198.1:790468-882255 GCA_003416845.1 Oplegnathus fasciatus | reverse complement strand
TCCTCACCTGTCCTCCAGATTTGCCGCGGCCGTACTGCCGCCCCTCCTTGAAGCCGGCGTCCCAGTCTGTCCTGATGATGCGGTCGTCCAGCCGTGTGCCATTAATGAAGCGCATGGCATGTTCTGCACCTGTACGCATGTAGTATCTGGTACAGCAGGGGTTAAGGTCCGTCGCAGGCTCCTAAACTCGCACGACACGCACACTTCATGCTATAGCAGTGAACCCTGAGCTCAGAACAAATGCATGTTACTTTGGTTAGTGACCACTCAGGCAGATACGGTGTGTTTACTGTATGTCAGTGAATACAACTATTTTTAATTCAGGTCTCATATTTAAAGGATACTCTACAAAGCAGAATCCACAGGCCGTTTTCTTGACTTTATCCAGACCAATGATGATGCGCTTGACGTCTCCACTTTTAGAAAACAGCTCATGCACCTGTTTACCAGATACAGAAATAACACACAGAAGTGAGAATCATGTAAGAGATTATAAGAAATATCTGTTAAGTGTCAGAGGAAATACTTTCAGCATTAATAAAATAAACAAAATAGCTTCAAAATATGTCATAATTTCGATATAAATCAACTAGAAGCTCTGTGTCTGGTTTTAAATGTAGAATGCAAAAGTATTCCACACTCGAGATAAGAAAACGATCAAAAACTGGTGAACAAATCTATTAGAGCTGCAATGATTTGTTGATCATCCGATTAGTTGTCAACTATTTTGATAATCAATTAATCGTTTTGAGTCATTTTTTAAGAAAAAAGTGTTCTCTGATTATGGCTTCTCAGATGTGAATATTTTCTGGTTTCTTTAGTCCTCTCTGACAGTAAACTGAATATCTTTGGGTTGAGGACAAAACAAGACATTTGAGGACNTTTCACCTTTTCTAATATCTTCTACTTACTATGTTTATTGGTATGCACCAACATACCAAGACAAATTCCTTGTATGTGAAAACCTACTTGGCAATAAATCTGATTCTGATATGAGCTGTTTGAGTCTCTGTGTTTTGAGAAACCAAGTAAAGGAAAAGACAGTGACACAGTTGTATCTTCAGTGTTCTGGTATGATCATCATGGAGGAACTAAAAATACACCTAAAATAATTTGTTTTAAAAGTTGCAGTGGTTGTGCAGTAGATGTATATGTAATGTGGTAAAAGGAGTTGTAGCAGTTATAACATTAGCAGTAGAAATAATACAAGTAGATAGTAGCAATGTACTTAGTAATAATAGTATTATATCGTTTCGTAGCTGGAGTAGTACAAGTAGTATTATTAAGTAGTATTTAAAGTATCTAATAATCATGAGCTGTATGAACGCCTGACAAACCCCTGTCTCCCTTTGCGCATGCGCAGCGCGCCATTGAAGGAAATAGTGTGAGAAGCGAGTGAAGTGGGTCGGAGCTTGACACGAAATCTGAGATTTGACTCTGATTTGATCCGCGCTCTGGTTTTGAGGATGTGAGGCTACACCTTGCGGACAAAGACTTTTTTTCCCCACCATGTGTTTGTAAACAGCAGGTGAAATTTATGAAGATAATCCAGGAGGCGTACAGGATCTGCACAGCCCCACCGCTGGCCCCGTCGGCTCGATAACTTGGTAACAGAGGCAGGGCTCTCCTGCTAGCTGCCACACCAGCTAACTCCAGGTAGCGTAAAGTGCTAGCGTTTTACATAGCTTCAATTCGTTTGCAGTTTTAAACTACACAGCGATCACTTACCAGCCAATGTTTTTCACAGTTGCATTGAATGATTTTGTCGCTAGCTATCAAACAAAGCGGTCAACAAATTTTGCGGAACTGGCCATAATAAACAAACACGCCTGCTAACCTCATAGTAGCATGCTACGTTAGCTAGTTTGCTATCAACAATCATCGGTGCTAGCTGATGTTTTTAGTAGCAGGTAGCTAGCAAATCCATGTCAAGTCATTTATAATGGAAACGGCTACTTCCGGTTAGTCTCTTCAAAATAAAACCACACTTCGGCAGCGATGCACATAAAGCAGAAAAATATATTTTACAATAAATATTAGTGGCAGGCAAATATGTTTATGTTCAGAATATGCTGTGTGAGCAATGCACCTGTATGTTAAATATTTCAACAATTGTATGTATAGGTGCTTTACAAGTTTATGAGTTGACTCAAAGGCTAAAATAACTTTGCAGTTAATGCAGTTAATACGTTTTCTCATGTCAAGGTCTCTGCCAACTGCCTGCATTAGATGGCTATAATACACATTATGTAAGAAGAGCTCATCCTGTAACTTATATGATCAACTTTGCTGTTGATATAAAGTTTCACCTTTTATTTTGAAGACAACAAGTGCTTACTTCCGATTAGCCTGCAGTAACTTCCTGTAGCTTCCTAGAACTAACGGCAGCCAGAGTGGCGCCGCTAGCTAGTTAGCTAAAAAGAGGCAAGCGACTACAACTACCTAAAGTTTATTTTTACCCTACAATAAACAGTTCCTGTTTTTTTCTAAACTCAATTTCATATGTGAAAATTGCTGCTTCGTCATGTCATTGAGTCGTTGGTGAGCTAGCGTTAGCATTAAGAAGCTAACAACTTCGTTAACTAGCTAGAGCGTCATAGTTTCTGGTTCATGCCTTCTGCCAGCCACCCAGACTCTGACACACAGTGTTTATCGGTGGTTTACTGGAAAGCTAATCTTTCATCCGGATTTGCTCAACTTTACAGCACAATTATAACAACTGACAGCCTCCACTGAAAATAAAAATTAAAAAACGAAGGGTAGATACAGCCTATTTTGGTCAGTTTCGGAGGCTGTAGTCTGTTTTGTTGTTGAATTGTATTGTGTTATACTGAGAGGTGTTTGTAGTATTTATACTCATTGAGGTGGACAGAATATTTAAAAAAAACTATAATACTATATAACTCAACAACACCACTAACTACAGCCTCCAAAATAACCTTAAAGTTGAATCAGCGCCTCTCTAAAGCATTTTCGTCAAAAACCTGTGTGTTACTTTGTCTTTCCAGATTTTGTCACTTTTCCTCCTGATGCTGAGAGGTTTGTGGTTACAGATCTGCCTCAACGACTGCTTTTTACCCCCCCTCCTCCACCGTGAAGATTGTATCAGCTCGGGCTTCCTGATTATGTGAAACTGCATCAACGTATTCTCTGAAAGTGCAGCCAAGCAATAAAAGTCAAGATGTCCATCACCAACACACCTACCAGCAACGACGCCTGCCTGAGCATCGTGCACAGCCTGATGTGTCACAGGCAGGGTGGTGAGAGCGAGACGTTTGCCAAGCGGGCCATCGAGAGCCTGGTGAAAAAGCTGAAGGAGAAAAAAGACGAGCTTGACTCCCTCATCACGGCGATCACCACCAACGGAGCCCATCCCAGCAAGTGTGTGACCATTCAGAGGACACTTGATGGACGGCTGCAGGTAGGACGATACGGCTATCTGGATCATTCATTCACAGGCACATAAATATTAAGGGGGTTCACT
Organism: Oplegnathus fasciatus; assembly: GCA_003416845.1. Taxonomy (NCBI): domain Eukaryota; kingdom Metazoa; phylum Chordata; class Actinopteri; order Centrarchiformes; family Oplegnathidae; genus Oplegnathus; species Oplegnathus fasciatus. The sequence continues at coordinate 878,771 of NTHP01000198.1, read as the reverse complement.
CTACACATTAGTTTTGATCAGTTTTGACAAGCTCAGGTTAATAATACATCTGTTAATGTTTGGAGATTTTTCACCTTCAATATCTATCCAGGAATCAGATTCAATTGCTTATCAATTAAGTTACATTTAAACAAAAACATCGAATACCATTTAGCTTCATTACAATTTGTTTTGTTTAATGAATTAGAATAGAGCTGCTACAATTAGTTGATTAATCGATTAGTTGCCAACTATTAAATTAATAGCCAATTATTTTCATAATTGATTAATGGTTTTGAGTCATTTTTTAAGAAAAAGTGTCCAAATCCTCTGATTTCAGCTTCTCAGATGTGAATATTTTCTGGTTTCTATGACAGTAAACTGAATATCTTTGGGTTGTGGACAAAACAAGACATTTGAGGACATCACCTTGGGCTTTGGGAAACAGCGATCAACATTTTTCACCATTTTCTGATATTTTATGGACCAAACAACTAATTGATTATTTGAGAAAATGACAGAATAATCGACAACGTATCTTTTGGTGAGCCAGATTTCCCATCTTCTTGTCTTAAAAGAACATGATGAGAACTAAACCTATTCCCAAAGCAGTTGATGCAGGGCTTTAACTGGCAACCAGTAATAATAAAGGCAGTAGCCTACCTGCTCCTCAGTGGTGTAGAAGGAGAGATTCCCAACATACAAAGTGTGGCTCTGCTTCAGCAGCTTCTCCTGATCATAGCGGTTACCCTGAAAACACAAGCAACATTTAAACTATGAGTAAACATCACTCTCAGGAAGCTAAGGGCAGCGGACAGAGCTAGTGTCTCCATTGTAGCTTACAGTGTTAGTTAGGCAGCTGAAACTGTAGTTAGATGAGCTGATTTAATGAAGGTAAAATGAGCAGGGACTGACACACCATCAAAGGTACCTTTAATCTCTGTGCCAAGTCAAAGAAAGCACCTCTAATTTATGTTAAATGTAGCTGAGGTTAGAAATAAATAAATGGATCCATACAAAGCACGAGCTGCCCGCTCTGTTGTTTGCTAACGGTCGCTAACTGTTAGCTAGTTAACAATATAAACCGTTAACACATAAAAACTTCGGGCTCCTTAAATATCCCTTAAGAATATTTCTCCACTTACCTTAAAATGCTGGTCTCTGTATTGACTAACATCAATGTAAGAATCACTATTCAAAGCGTTTAATTTAGCAGACATTGTGAAGAAGTCGCGTACAGGCGGTTTGAAGCTATTCAACTGTTAGCATTGCGGAAAGGCGATTACGCGACTTCCGGTTCATGTGTCCGTCCTTTGAAGACCTCCGGGTGGAACATCTTGAGATCAACATCTTCATCAGCTGAGTGGCGCCCCCTGTTGATATGTTCTCCGTGTATTGATTTTATTTGATGCAAAAAGAAAACAAAAAAACATTTGCTGGAAACATGAGGATTTCGAGACCTAAAAATTGTGTCAGAGCCCAGAAATAAAACCTTACTACACCCAACAACACATAACGGCACTCTTTCTGTCCTATCGCTAATTCTCTAATACATGCTTGTACACTTCACATCTAATCAAGTACTTAATATTCGTAATTTTAAACGTGGGAACCGTATTGCTGATACAGCAAATGTCTAATTCTTAAAGAGATACTGCACACTTAAACGTGTTTGGCACTTTGGCACTTAAACTGGCCGCCCAAACTGATTTAAAAATTATTAAAAAAAATATTTACATTATAGTGCCCATGTGAACACTGACTCAGCACATCTGACCTTAAGAAACAATGACACATTTGTATTAATTAATACTATATATTAATAATAAAAAAAATGTTTTGCCTCTTCTTTGTCTCTAAAAGTTACACCCAATATACTAAATCCAATCCTGTAAACTTGGCGTGTTAAACTGCCCAAAGTCACATGACTGAAGCTGGAAGTTGAACTGAGAGATGTGGTGCCACATGATTGGCTGATTTCATTTCATGTCACTGGCTGCTGACAGACTGCTGGTCTTGTTTGATTTACCATTTCATTTTGTGGGTCTTTTTTAGGATACTTTACTAATGTTTTTTCAGATATTGTTGTGATATTTTCTGGATATTTTATCAATATTTTTCAGATATCTTACTGATATTTTTTCTGACAGTTTACTAATTTTCCAGATATTTTACTAATAGTTTTTGGAAATCAGATATATCCGATATTTTGGGCATATTTTAATAATTTTTCAGATATTTAAAAAATACTAGTTCTTTAACTTGCTTCTCGACTGAACTGCTTTTAATACACCTTTGTCTGACTCTGATTGAGACCACATGACAAAATGGCCTTAACATAGTGCTTCATAGACTGAAATGCTGAACTATAGGTCTACTATACACCATTCATGAGACATAAAGAAGTATCAAACTTATTGCAAACCAGAAAAAAATCTCTTGTATTTTGTTCCATGTCATTTGTTATGGCTAAGATCTGTAAAACACACATAACACACAAGAAAAACTGTAAAAACTTCTTGTCCAACAAAACCACTTCAGACTGCAAAGTTTCCAGAAAGGTCAACATTTTATTATCATAATTCAAATATTAAAAGTAAACAACAACATTTATCCTAATCCGTCCCCCGCCTGACTTCTGACTAAATTAACAACCTAAATTATTTTGTGAGAAGAATGTACAGATACGAATGAACCAGCTTATAAATCACAGAAAAAACAAAAGAAAAGTGAGATGAAACGGCAGGGCATGATTTTACCATCAGCCCACGGCCAAATACTGGTCTTAGCTGCTCACTGTTAATTCTACTAATGTTTACCAAGGACATACAGTCAGTTCTTGTATCATATAATAACTCCAGTCCAATAAATCAGAGCACAATAAGCAAAGCCAGTAAAAAAGGAGTACAGTGGCTCTCCTGTGGGGTTGCCAACTCTACTGCCATGATTTGCCATCAAATTTGCCATGTAGTCTTCATCAGAGGTCAGATGTCTCCACTTAATGCTGCAGCAGCTCCTGGAACCTGAAAGAAAATTAAAGTACACTAAACATTCATGTCGTAAAAAAAACAGCAACAGTTTTTTATAGGTTAATCCTTGTGGAAAAAGCTGTCCTCCCTCACAGAGGGGTCAGAGGTCAGGTTTGAGCAGTGGTAGGGATTCAGTGTGTTGCTCAAGGACACTTCAGCAGAGCAGGTTGAAGGACATCAGCACCTCAACATTTAAAATGGATCCTAAAGGTGCGAAGAAGCAAATGTGCTGATTTTCTCAGAATACGTGGATCTTTTTGGGGGTTCAAGAGTCAAGAGTGAATCAAGTGTTTTTGGTTTAAAGATGCCAATAGTCGTTATTCAGTATTTATTCATTTGAACATGTAATGCCACTTTTAATAAGAGCTGGGTATCTTCTGAAAATTGAGACAGTACTTTTTTCACTTCCTGTTGCCTGCAGCTCTTCAGCTCACTGTGGCTGCTCCTTCTTATTTCATTACTCCCTGACATAATCAAAACTGATGCGCTGTCAAATAAATACTGAAAGTAACTATGCTAATGCGGTTAGCACCAACCTCTGTGACAAAGAGCATCAGAGCGTTTCCTGTGACTGGTTCACAATAAAAACCACCCTGTGTTTCACAAGTCGAATGCTTTTAATGTGAAGCAGCGGCAGCAGGAAATGTTTGGTTTGCTTTAGCAGTAATTTAATACAGCTCTGATACGGCTGTGGGAGAGTGAACAGTAAACATGGAGGCTAAATGAGATAAAATAAAACACACTAACGTTAGATTACACCCGTGCATCGTTTCTTGTGAAACCCTTCTTCTTCTTTGTGTGAGCGTGTGAAGGTAATTTCAGCGTGGAGATGGCGGACTCCGCCACTAACAATAAAAACTGCTACATAGAGAGATAATTACAGAATTTAAATACATCAAATGACTATTACTGAAAATGCAGACCATAAATAGTAAAATAAAATGGGGTTTGATTTCATGCAAATGTTAAGGTGGGTCTTTAAGGTGGATCCAGCTTCATTACCTAATCTCAATGTGTCTGGTCTGAGTAGAAAGTTAGTTTGAAGACCTTCATTTTTCAGCTGATTTTGCGCTTACATGGTGCATGCTCCTAAATTAATTAGCATTTAATCAAATAACCTCACAGGAAACCTGACGCCATGTTTTATTCCAGGAATAATGAGCACAGTGAGCAGAGGAGGGGAGGAATGGGGGGTAATAGGGCCCGAGCAGCTCACTTTAGCCCCAACAAGGTTAATCCAGCCCTGCATCCAAATCAGTGTAAACCACACATATCTGCAATAACTTACGTTTTTAAAGTTTCCTTCTTCGCCACCTCTTCTTCATCAAAGGTCGGATCTCCTCTCGATGCTGAGCAGCTCCACTTCGAAGATGAGTGTCGCTCCTCCGGGGATCTTCGGGGGAGCTCCCCGGTCTCCGTAGCCCAGCTCGGCGGGGATGACCAGCTTCCTCTTCTCGCCCTCGCACATGCCCAGCAGGCCCTGGTCCCAGCCTTTGATCACCTGGCCGGTGCCCAGGGTGAAGGTGAAGGGCCTGTCGCGGGGGATGCTGCTGTCAAACTCGGTGCCGTCCTCCAGCTTCCCCGTGTAGTGCATGTTCAGCACGTCTCCTTTGCGGGACTTGATGGGGCAGTTGTCCACTCGCTTCTTGATGCCGATCTGCAGCTTCTTCTTCTCGGCTCCGCTCACCGCCGCCGGGCTCAGAGACAGCACCGCCACGGCGAACAACAGAAACACCCGCATGGCTGCTTTCCACTCACTGCTCCCCGCTGCTAAAGACTTTCGGCCGGAGAGGACTGAGCCCAACACACGATGTGCAAATTTTGGGGGATGAATCAGGGAAATGAGCCGGGAAATCTGTTACCGAAAGCGGATGAAAGTAGGACTCGACCCCGGACGTAGTTCAACGGCTGGTGTTACAGGAAAAACCGTCCGGAAAACCGTCTGTCACAAAACTGAAGTTAGCTTCGGATTCGTGAGTTAAGGGGCAACTTAGACAGTCGTGGTAGACTCAGTGGAGGAAGTATTTAAATCATTGACTTAAGTAAAAGTAGTGATACCACTCTATAGAAATACTCAGTTACACTGCATTCAAAATGTCACTTAAGTAAAAGGACAAAAGTATTATCAATAAAATGTAGGCCTACTCAAAGTATCAAAAGTAAAAGTGTTTGTTTGTCAGAATGGATCCTAAAAATATACTTTGCAGGTTACAGTTTTTATTCAAAACATATGAGACGCTTATAAAAGATGATGTATTATAATAGACTAAATTAACAGTGCATAAAGTAGTTAAAATTAGCTCAACCGACTACGACATTAAGATGCTGCTTACACATTAATGCCACAGTAACAATCCAACAATATAATATACAACAAGTACTTTTACTTTTGATGCTTTAATTTGCTTATAATAGTTTTGTTCTTTTATGTAAGTAAAATTTTTAATGCATTACTTTTACTTGTAATTGAGTATTTTAACATTGTGGGACTTGTACGTCTACTTTAGATCTGAAAGTAGCTGGAACCATGAAATGTTTTTACATGAAAAATTACTTAAACAATTATCAAAATCGTTGCCAATTATATTTTGGTCAGTCGATTGATCGACTAATCATTCCAGCTGTACTTGCACATTTTCATATGTTTTGTGTGCAAAAATCTTAATTTGTAAAGGAACTAAAGCTGTCAAATAATTGTAGTAAAGTAAATAGTACAATAATTCTGAAATGTAGCGGAGTAGAAGTAGAAAGTGGCATGACAAGAAAATACTCAAGTAAAGTACAAGTACCTCCAATTTGTACTTAAGTACAATACTTGAGAAAATATACTTAGTTACACTCCACCACTGGACTACACCTACAACAAAAACCACTGTCGGCTTGTCAAACCTGAGACACATTGAGCCTCCAGAGACGGTTTATAACTTCATATCAGTTTTGGGAAGCCTTTGCTGTGTTTGTGAGGTGTTATTAATGAAATAATGTAAAATGATTGTTCACTCAGATCAGAACAGACCGGTTTAAATTAAAAAGCACTGAGAGACATAGTTTTACATCTATGGACAGTATTATCCTTATCACCATCGACTGTCGAATAGGAAGCCAACTTCAGCTTCGCTTCGCAGTCTGTTATGTCATCTACTGCAGCCTAGCGGTCACTTCGTTCAGCTGAAGTAAGTCAACTCTTTATGAACAGTTATTGAAATTTACACAACAACCGCAACATACATGACAGTATAAGCTACCGTCGATACATTCACACCTCCAACAGTAAACTTTGGTGTCATTTCAGGGCTGAAACACGGGAGTTAGCTGCTAAGTTAGCGGGCTAAGCTAACGCGACAGTTCGGATCTGTTCGGGAAACACTCGTCAAAATGATCTTCCGACTTTTATTTAACCTCCTCAACAACCACCAGGTCGTTGAGAAGCTGGCAGAGTCTCGTCCGATTCGCAGGGCGGCCCAGATCACTGCATATGCCATCACCAAGGCTCAGATAGCCGGCCGGGACGCTTCGGAGCGGGTCATGCGGTCGCAGACGCTGCGGCAGGTCCGGGAGGAGGCCGGCAGAGACCCCGGTGACCTGGGAGAGATGAGCGGCCGCCTCAGGAGAGTCAGAGAGACATTTATGAATGAAGTGAAGGAGGGATGGAAGGACGGCTCCAGGCAGATCAAGAAATGAACAGGACAGAGACTGGGAATCCACTGATAACAAAACTCTGGGGGGCTGACAACATGCTTTTACATCGTCACCTGAAGAAACAATGATGGAAGTGGTGGTAAACTGCAACCTCCAGAAAGTGGCTTCATGTTGGACACTGATCAGCTGGTTATCTTTAATAATGTGAAGAGGTCCACACTGACCTGCAATCTGTGGCCCGATAAATTATGATCAATTATTATGACTAAATAAATCCACCGTATTCACATTTCAGAGGACACATGGACACATAAAGTGTTTGTTTTATCTTTCAGAAAGCCTCTTAGAAAACTATAACTGGAAGTCTGGATTAATGTGGAACGGTTCTTAAATAATCATTTAAATAAAAAACTTTCTCAGGAGACCAGACTCCAGGAACTGCCTTGTATTGACAGCCTCTTCATATTAATGTATAATGCAGAACCACATACTGTCAGTTCAACTAATACAATGATGAACAGTACTGTTTTCTCCATTTCCCTCCACTGATGTGCGCTCATGCACCTCTGACACTAATCCTGTGTCATGGATCCTGTTATGGATCTGTACATGAATTGTCTTGGTAAATATTTTTATTGGTCATAAATGTAAATATAGAGAGAAATGTGGTATGTATAGACAATGAATTTATCACTTTGTTCTGACTGTATAAATAAAGATTATAATTTATAACAGCACTTTGTTAGACTGTGTCAGTTGGTATTAAAAGTCATTGATGTGTTAACTTTCAGGACATAAAGCAAGGTTAAAGAAACAAATATATGGAAACTACATTTTCCATGTTTAGAAGTTTAAATTAGATCTTAAAAGCATAGTTTTTGTGCCTGTAAGAAAAGTAGTGTCAGACTTGCAGAGTCAGACAGAGTGAAGTTCACTGCCTTTGAGTTGTAACTCATAGTTCATTTGCTTTCACAACTCCAGCAGAACAACGACACAGATATGAATTTAAAAAGAGATAAGATGACATTTTGTTGCTCCCTGGCTTCATGTACTCCAGTATATTCCACCCGTCCTTTGGCCGCGACAAATCCTTGACCCTATTACTGTATATTGTACTGTTACTTAGAGCTGCGATGATTAATCGATTAGGTGTTCGTCAGGAAATTATTCAGCAATTATTTTTATGATTCATAAATCATTTAAGTCATTTTTCAAGCAAACATTTGATGGTTTCGGCTTTTCAAATGTGAGAATTTGCTGGCTTTTCTCGTCTTAGCGTCTTAGAAAATTAAATATCTGAGTTTTGGACTGTTGGTCGGACAAAATGAGACGTGATCATGACAAGATATTCTGATTCTGCTTTCTCTGCTGTTTTCTGGTGTTACATGGATTCATCAAGAAGATACAGGGCAGATTAACTGATTATGAAAATAACAGTTGTAGCTCTACTTTCAGTACTTTAAATGTGTAGAAAGACGTGAGAGGGGATCTGATTTCTGCCTCAAGAGACTAAAAATGAAAACCCTGGAAATGCAGCCATAATACACTTACTCTGGTGCAAATGGAAATAAAACGTTTCTAGTAGCTGTGGCACGAGTTAAAGGCTGGTTACAGAACTACTACATGACAAGCGTCCTTCACAGTTTGGAAAATCTGCAGAAAATCAACATTAATAACTAAATTCTAAAAAACAAAAGCTCGACAGAATGCGTTTTGCAGTACATAACTTTATTTCATTAGAACAAGCACAGAAAACAGCTCGAGTCGGCAGTTTTATGTAGCAATACTTGTGCAGACGCACTGGCCTGGCAACTAAATATTAGTTACATGTTACATCATTTCACATAGAAATAAATCTCTATCAGGAGGAAGAGAAGGCATTCGTTTCTGACAGTATGAGTCAGTACATATACACTGATATGGCACCTGAACTTCATATAAAAATAAATCTCTCAACATAGGAAAATACACACCCAAATCAACATTTTAAAACAGGAAACAGCATCAAGCAGCGGGCAGTACAGTCGATATGACAAGAACTGGTTAGTTTGAGTTAGTCAAACAAAATGCAAGTAGAACAGCAAATTACATTAACAAATGGAAGCCTGTTGTCTTTCTTCAACTGACGCTAACTCCTCTTTCACTTTGAAACCATCCAGACAAACAAAAACTCATTCACGTTCACAAACCACAGGATGTTCTTTATGTTCTCCCCAAATCTGATGGAACCTGACCAGTATGTCAGAGTTAGTCACTCCATTTGTGTCCACATGTATAAATTGAAATGCTAAAAAGGTGTTAAAAACGGCTGCTGGTGGGAGGTACTCTGACTATCTGCTGCTCAAGCAGTTCCCATCCAAAAGCCTCAGATTAGTAACAATAATAAGAGAATCGCCAGCAGGCTCGATCGAATATTCAGATTAAGAAGTATTCATCTTCTTGATTTTTAGGTGTTTGAGGAGAATACATGAAGCAGACAGCCTATGGACAAACACTCAGTCACTCATCATCACACCATCCCCAGCACAGCTCTGTGTGGAGGCAACACTAGTGCATATTCACTGATATGGCATTAGCTTATAGTAGAAACACAGCCCAAACTAAAGGAAGGCCGTGTCCATTAGTAGTACTCACAGAGCAAGTGGCAGCAGAGCAGTACAGCAATCTGACTTCTATATTCACACGAAGCCTCTGAAAATGGTGGAGCTGATCTGGGGTCAGTTACAGCGGGGCAAAATCAATACAGTCTTAAAGGTACCAGGGGGGAAAGCTTTAAGGGTTTTTTTTTTGTCCTGTGATTTAGTGGGTTTTTTACAAGAAACAGGATGTTCAGGCTCTAAAGTCTCTAAATTTTCATAACTAACATGCTGTATCATGTTTGTTTAATCCGTACACTAATAGAAATGTAAAAACTAAGTTGTTGTCATACAGGGGGTTAAGTGCTGTAACCAAAAGTTTGTGTTTTTATATTTCTGTTTGTGTACGTATTAAACAAATGAGATATAACGTGTTAATTAGTGAGCTTTAGAGGTGCTGGTCAGTGCAGTTTTGAGCTTTGGACAGAGCCAGGCTAGCTGTCTCCCCCTGCTTCAAGGTCTTTAGGCTAAGCTAAGCTAATCAACCTCTGGCTCTAGCTCATTACTTGGCACAGAAAATGAGAGAGTATCGATCCTCTCGGCAAAAAAAAAGTGTATTTCCCAAAATGTCAAACTCTTCTTTAAAAGACACGAGACATTATCTGTGGCTCATGTGAGGTTAAAAATCAGATTGTCTGTTCTTTCCAAAACTAGCTTTGGAGAGACAGGGATGCGCTGCCCACTAAAGGAATGTAACAGGTGGCAGCATACACACTGATATGGCAGCTCACCCTCAGTAAACAAAGTGGCAGCAACACCTTCTCTCCACATGTCTAACTCTCTCTAAACTAACTCTCTTCTCTGCCACAAAAACAAGAGACATTGTGCTTCGTTTGCTTCAACACTAGCACCATTTAAATCCAAAGGCAGTTCCAACATGCCATCCTCTCGTATGTATTAAAATAAGAAACAATCAGGTAGAAATGATGCAATTTTAGGATAAAAACACAGATTTAGGGATAGAAGAAGTGGGTCTCCAGAAAAGCAGGGCTAAAAACTGGACTGGACTAAGGCTATGTAGTAGTAGGAGGGAGAGTCTGTGTCGTATAGTGTCTTTACATCGAGAGGTTAGTCAGCACGAAGCTGAACAGGGCCATCAGCAGCAGCCATACAGAGGACATCACTACAAGAGGAAGAGAAAATGGGAAATATTAGAGAGGTCGTACATAAGAAAACAACTTTGACACATAGTCTGGCTTCTAGACAGTAAGCTCTGAGACAAAGTGGCCATTTTACGCAATGTAAATCAGTAGCAGCTTCCCAAAGTGTCCAACTATTCCTTTAAGTCAAAGTTGGTGTATTTGTTTAATTTAGAGACGTGTAAGTGGTGGTGCTTCATATTGCTGTTGCCATGGGAACAATTTATTTTTTCATATTAAAAACGACAATCACTCGGATTGGCTTTGGATTGTAAGGAATGATTTATGCGATTTAGAGTATTTTTACCTGCGCTTGATGAGTTACACTCCATGTTGACCAGTGAGTCCATGTAGCCCTGGCCCAGCCACTCCTGGTAGGTCTTTCTGTCACCAACACCCACTAGGCGAACAGTGGAGTCTTTGAAGATGAGATCTGTGCCCACGTAGGCCTGTGAGTCAAACATCCTGAAAACAGGACCTGTATCACTGCCAAAATATGTCTGCAGGGAAACAGAGATAAAGAGAAACTGAATCAACACCAGACCTGACCAACAAAATTGATTTCCCGCATTCCAGTTAGCCATTGATTTCCACTCATTTCACTGTAAAATGAAAATGAACTCGCAGAGACTTACCTGGGAAAGTGTTAATTTATGACAGTGAACATTTTGTCATCTTTATTTATCTACTGATCAAATTTTATGTTATCTTCACACAGTAATCTGTAGCAGCCAGACTCCTTATTGAAAACTCCCTGATGGTGTGTTCAAGGACACATTTATTTTGAGGGGTGCACATTATCACTTACACAGTTATATTTCCTATTTTTCATACACTTTAAGCGCTGTTAATGCATTTTAGTGGGAGTACAAATGTTCTAATGTTGAATATGTACACTTTGCTTTAGAAAGAAATGTTCTGTTTTAACAGGAAGTATAGCACTTATTATTATTTTATGAACTGTATGTGTTGCACTTCTGCTGGATTTACTTCTTTTTGTTATGGACTTAGACCAAAAGTTATGCTAATGCCACTGCTGATGCCTTGCAATAATAATACTAATGTTGGGAAGTGGGGTCCTTGTCCACTATGCAAACAATTAATCACACACAAAAAAAACTATTTCACAATGTCTATATTTGCTTGTTTGTTTTATGACCAACATAGTTCATCACTGCGATGCTTTTTGGCAGCCAACTATTAATTCTCAGATGTCAGAGCATCCTTGAAGGCACCACCAAGAATCTCAAATCTCATATGATGATAGCATAAATCATCCATCAAAGTCAGTGAATCCTTTACTGTGAAGGATTACCCATCTTCATCCCGTACCACGTCTCTGCACTTTGGTGGCACTCACAAACAGTACAGATATGATATGTATATACTCTCTTACCTGTGCGCGGTCCAGGAGTCCATAGACAGCGTGGATGTTGGTGTCGGCCCGTACCATTACAGCGTGGGAAGGGACTCTGGCCAGGTGACAGTGTCTGTACTGTGTGACCTCGGCTTTAGTGCCCTGAGAACACAGTAGCTGGAAATCTGTAGAGAGGAGATCCACTGCCCACGACTCACCGGAGTTACCTGAACCAACACGCAAAGTGAGGTGGTTGATCATGAGACCCTTAAAATTATGAGGCCCTTCAAAGGAGAAGATTTTTTTATCTTGGAGTTACTTCTCTTACCGTCAGTGTTTTGGAAGACAGTAGAATGCTTGACGAAAGCCACTTCTCCATCTCCCTTCGCCAGACACCTGAACGGACAGACAGACAGACACATGTAATGCGTGGCATGAGTTCAAGTAACTGTTCTATTGGAGGGAACAGAGTTACTAAATTGGAGAAGTTATTTTGGGTGCCCGTGTTTCCCGAAGTAAAAGTCCCATTCATTTTACCACAGACAAAGTTACATGAAAGTTACATGAGCACTTCTACGGCTTGGATCATCAGTTGAATAATCAGTACAAAAGATGAACAGCCACACTAGAAAATATCTGGTTCTTCAAAAAAAATCCAAGCCTGTGTACATAAGAACTTTTGGGAAGACGTTAACTACAACTCCCAAGGTGCATTTCAGCAAGAAACATCCAATCACTGAGCTTAAATAATTTTGTTACGTGCGCCGCTAACGGTGGATGAAAGCTAAAGATTAGTGTTGAGAAAACTGACAATACAAGCTGCACTTTAAATTAATTTACATTTGAATTCTGGGTTCATTTTGGATGAATTCAGCAACTATGGCGCCGTTTTGTTTCCCAAATTCAACAACAAAGCGTTGTTTTGATTCATGTCTCTGATTGGCTTCTTCTCCATGGCAACAGTCAAGGCAATGGTCAAGGCTCATGGGTACTGTAGTATTTAGAGCCATCCACCATGCCAAACTGACAACTGGTGGTCATACAGAAACCTATAGGACTGTGACATTATCTGGGAGAGTCCCGTGTTTCTATATAAAGTAAGAATGAGGACATCATTAAAAGAAAAATTTGAAAACACGGTTTCTCCCACTTTCCAGCTGGAGTGAAACATGTAATCCTGACGAGGTTCAGGGGTTTTTAGTACCTGAAGGCACCGTCGTATCCATCATACAGGTCTTTTCCCTTCTCACATTTGCCCTGTCCTGAGCTGTCTCCCACACACAGACCACACAGGTTGCTGGGAAAACCGGGCTGGTTGGCGCCTGGTACGCAGCTCTGCGTGAAGAACCCTCCCACCGCTAAGCATCATGGGAAACAGAAAATAGAAAGTCAAAGACTGGAAGGAAAATTCAAGTTTTAAACCAAATAAGTTTCATTAGCTGCTCCACCCAAAATACAGGAAATACTTTAAAGGGTAAATCCACTGTTTACACATGAAGCTTTACTTGTCACAGGGAGTACTACTCAGCCTGTGACAGTTGTATAATGTTTTCTGTGGCTTTGAAGGAGCTTTGTCAAGTTGGAAAAAATCACTCTGATGATGTAATCTTGGATTGGGCTTGGAAACTACACATTTTTAATAGAAAAACCTGCGTTAAAAGCTGACAGTGTGGATTTGTGAGCATCTCATGACACAACTACGACGCTATTCACACAGTGTGAAACTCATAATTACACCAAACTCCAATATAACATCAACATGGCATAACGAATAATGCTATTGAATTGCACTGCAACCTTCTTTTTAATCTGCCTATAGCAAGACCCCAACTATATGGAAGTGCAATACTACTACTACTAATACTAATACTATTGTTTTTAAGTGACATGTATCCACATCTGCCCAAATTCCTAAGCTGTTATTATTTTTATTGACTGATTACATAATTCACAAAGCTAAACATGCTCCTGTAAAACCAAAGCCATGTTCACGACTGGAAATTTAACACATGGTCAGCGACAATTTAGCACAAATCCTGTAAGGCTTTGAGCCCTCTGACAAAAACAAATCATATCACATATACAACACATCTGCTGCAGGTAAATTAAAACTACTGCTGAAACAACTTGCTGATAAATCAATTAGTGAATCAACAGAAAATCAATCAACCATTTTTATGATCCGTTAATGGTTTCCGTCATTAATCAAGTAAAAATGTGAGGATTTGCTTTGATATCTTTGGGTTTGACGTCATCTTGAGCTCTAGGAAATAGTGATTTTTCACTACTTTATTTTCCATTTTATCGACTTTCAGTGTTTGACCACTGGATTTCAACGAGTTCTGACAGCTCACACCTCTGACACACACACACACACACACACACACTCACACACACCCCACTCACCCTGGGGTATCTGACAGTGCTGAGGGGTGATCAGGCCTCTCTCCATCAGCATTGCTACGGGAACGTTCCAGCCTGCCGTGCGACCGTATCCGGTGTGACAGGAGCGACGTCCACGCAGGTCGTCAAGGTTACGGATGTCTTGGCTACTCTTTTTCACCACCGCAACTGCATAATACATGGAGCCGTCACGGTCCTCTGGAGAAGAAAAAGAAAAAAAAAAACAACCTGTATCTGTCGTCTTCGAAACAAGAATGGCTGACTGAATCTTTGTTTGTGTGAGTCCCCGTTTTTGTGTTTTTACCTGTGTAGCTCTCGCCGGTAGCAGGGACCAGGCCGTACTCTTTGCCTGCTGTGTAGATGTAACCTCCATCCAGAGTGACGGCATCAGCCTCGTTGTTCTACATGAATATGAAAAGGAAGAAAGAGATTGGGGTGCCAGAAGTCTCCGTCAGACTCAAGAGTGTTTAATGTTTTAATTTGAAGTGAATGAATACCACTGTAACTGTAAGAGACATTTGTTACCTTGATTTTCTTCATGCAGTCAGTCACAGAGTCCCCGTAGACACACTTGATGGCTGGAGTCAGACCTTTACTTTGGAAGTGGCTAGCCATGTCAGCACACTTCTGCTGCTCGCCACTGGACAACACACACCACCGCACAGCATCTGGGGTATTCACAGATGGGTGGGTGGGTGGAAAGGAAAGGAAGATGGATGAAAATGTAGGTAGGTAGCCCAGTTAACCACACAGGGTTAAAAATAGAAATAAATAAATCAATAAATTTAATAGAGAAGCTACCAAAAAAGTCTCTTTTTTCCTAAAAACTTAGCCGCATTTCACTTAAGCTTCTCAGGACCGTTTTAACTAGAGACAAAAATATTTGAATGTGTGGTATTTTTCTGTGTTGTGTGAGTGCTAAGTGTGACAGTAAAGGTGATGAGGCTTAAGGCGTATGGTTTGAATAGATAGATAGATAGATAGATAGATAGATAGATAGATAGATAGATAGATAGATAGATAGATAGATAGATAGATGTTTCACCTTCAGCTTTACAGTCCATGGCTCTCAGAGCATTATAATAGAAACGACCCATCCACTTCTGGGGGTCGTCCGACTCTACCCCCTGAAACATGGTGGAGGACTCAGAGAAGAGTAAAGTTCCTCCTCCGTACTCCGCAGATGAAAACATGGGGAAGCCTGACTTTTCCTGCAGACAACAAGTTACACTCGATTAATCGCACAAATAGATTCTCACAGTAACGTAAAAATATCAATAATAATAATAATAATTCATTTTATTTATAAAGTGCTTTTCAAGGTAGTCAGAGACGCTTGACACGACAAGTTGAATGAAATATGTCTTAAGTTCATTCCAACTCTGGAAACAGCAGCAAAGAAAACAAACTCACCAAAACGTCCATTTAGTCGCTCTTCCGGAGCTTTCAATCATATAAGAGGTGTTTTATGTGTGTGCTTGGACTGAGCTGAATGTGGCGAGTTAGCTGTATTACCGACCAGTTTATATTCTCTATCCAGACATCTCATGAATGAGCCATTCATAATGAGATACACAATGTAGCCAAATGTTCCCAGACAGCTGCTAAATGGATCATGTGGTGAGATTGTTTTAAAACAATATAGAGATTTAGATCTTATTTTGGTAATTATCAATATAACATTGTACATGAAGCTTATTTTGGCCAAGATAACGATAGCCTACTAATGAGGCTCTGATATTACAGGATGTCAAACTGCATACTGTCTTTGTGGGTGTTGCCACTGTGAGCAGTTTGGACGTACCAGGCCCTCCGTCAGCATGTTAAACACCACAGAGGGAGTGATGCCACTGCCGACCACAATCCCACGAAATGGGACGCGGACCAGATGGCATGTTTGCCACTGAGAGACAGGAGCTCTGGTGCCGTCACGACACAACAGCTCATAGTCCGATGACAGCAGTGCTGTTGCCCAGGCTGGGCCTTTACCTGGTGAAAGAGTGACTGGTTAGCTAACAGACTACGACAAAGTGGCCGAATGGGGCACTAGTTGTTGTAACAACCAGCTAATTACTGACTATCCAGCTAACTAACACGTTACCATCAGTGTTGTCGCTGACAGTCGTGTGTTTGATGAAGGCCACGTCTCCTGCATCTTCAACCAGACACCTACAGAGACCGAAACAAAAAACAGAAGTAGAGAATTAAAGGTGCAAGCTGTTAGTGTTCCTTAAATCCAGTTTTTTCCATAACACCTATTGCTTCCTGTCATAAGGAGGATGCTAACAGCTAGCTTCGCCCTTGTCCCTTCTCGGTATTGCCCTGCATGTGTTTTTAGCCATGCTAGCAGTGTGGCCCAAGGGATGGGGATGTTGGTTGGCCGGGTCCGCCAGTGGATGATGGGCCATTAAATTTTACGTCCACGGTTCCCAGACGATGAATCTTAAATACTTTGGCTCCCTGACGTTTCCTCTAGTGACACCAATGTTAGCATGCTAACGCGCTAAACGAAGATGGTTAACATGGTTACTATTATACCTGCTAGACATTAGCATGTTAGCATTGTCATGTAGCATTTAGCTCAAATGCTCAATTAATTTAACTGTTTTATAGATATTATGAAAAATGTTGTTGTTTTTTTATCTTAGTCTTACAATATCTTTGTTTGTATCTTTTATAATATCTTTTATAATATCTTTTCTAGCAGCCCTGAAACTTTTTTTATTTATTTATTGTTAACCGACAACATTCTCAAAACTGCATCTTTATTTATATATAATGTACGTATATTGTATGATTTATAATTTATGTTTGCAAAAACACCATTCTTAAAATGAATAAACCAACACAAGTTTGATTTATATTTTCTTGAGTGCACAATAAAAAAAAACACGAGTAAGGAAAATTAATAAAAACGGAGATATCTGTTTGGTAAAAGAACCCTTTAATATAGTTAGCAAGCTGGAGACAGTACCAGTGTCTTCATTTTGATGAATTTGTTGATTATTAATAAACTGTTCTTATTGCGCAGATTGATATCCCGAAGATAACACTTTAAAAAGGAGTCAGTTAAAACCTGTACTAATACTGGTAATGGTAAAGGAAAGATGGCATCCACTCCACATGTACATATACAGTTTCCTGTAACTTTTGTGTGTTACCTGAAAGCTCCTTCATAGCTGTAGTATCTCTCTTTGCTGCTCGCTTGACATTTGTTCTGTCCGCTGTCATCTCCTACGCACAGCTGACACAGAGACGGAGGGTCACCGGCCTGGTTTGCTCCAGGGACACAGCTGGCATTGAAGAAATTTGCCACACCTGACCACACACACACACACAAACACTCTCCAGCTTTCTGTATGTACAGTCTGTACGTATATGTATATGTATGTATAGCATGTGTGTGTCCTACCCTCTGGGATGTTGCAGCCCATCACAGACATGTAGCCCTGGTCTATGAAGTATCCTAAAGGCATATTCCAGCCAGCTGTTCTGCCTTTTCCGGTGTGGCAGCTCTTTTTTCCTGCCAGGTTGTTGATGTTGATGCCAGGATTTTTCTTCTTCACCACGGCAACTGCATAGTAGGAGGCACCGGTACCTGAGGCAGCAACAGCACAGGTGTTAACACACATATGGCAAGTTCTGTGAGTACTTTGACAGCAATGTACTGTATGACGTTCAGGCTCTGCGCTCTTATTATCAGGGAATGGAAATAAGATCCAGGAGACCAAAGTGCAGACTATCACTCCTGTTTTGAAATATCCCACATGCAGTACGGAGATTATAATCAGGGTAACAGGTGTGATAACTCAGGACATGTCTGCATTAACTTACACTGAAAATTTAACAAAATTAACTTGAGCTAATGTCATCATGAGAGGAGAGTAATCACAGGTATTCACCAAGCATCAAGCAACACTGTAGTATTACGGTAGTGGTTTAGTAAAATGCTGATCTGCAGCATGACATTAATTAACCAAGTTAGTCCAAAGACTGGGAACAGGTGGAAACAGCTAGCTGGCTCCGTCCAAGCATGTAACATCCCATAAAACTACAAATTGTCTTTTTTATATTTCATATTTTGTATGTATTAAACAAAGGAGATATCAAGTGTTAGTTAGCCTTAGAGCTGATTCTAGCATATTAGCTTTGGACAGAGACAGTCTGGCTATTTCCCCCTGTTTCCAGTCTTTATGCTACGCTAAGCTAACAGCCAGCTGGGTCACCTTCACATTTAGTGCAAAGACAAGAGAGTAGTAGTAGCGTTTTTATGCATTAATCCTCATCAGTAGGCCTACTGTGTTGCTCATCGTACTCTTATGATAGTAACTGAGGAGGGGAGGAGTGTTATTTCTTTGCTGCTGCTGGTTCTTCTCTCCTCGATGCTTTGAAAAGATTTGAAATGAATCTTACGGTCAGACTTTGATTCACTGGCAGCCACCTTGAAGGACGCAGTCTTCCCCAGTTTGTAGATGTCAGTGCCGAACATTGACAAGGCATCTGCTTCTTTTTTCTGCAGAGATGCAGCAAACAAAGAGATGAATGATGTTATAAATATCAGGGAGTTACCACAATGCCTTCAATAATAACAGCCCCAATGTTAAAAGACCTTTAACCTTCTGGCCTTCTGTGGAACGAAACAAGCATATGTCCCCTCTTAAAATAAGAATATGAAAGAAATCTAAAATAAGATAGATGAGGACTGTTGGGCTCAGATCCACAAGAGGTTTGAAGATTCAACACCAGAGTTGAGCTTTTGAGAGGAATACTTAATAGGTTTTGGGGCATATCAGGTATTTTCTTATAACCTCCATTGGGATATGTATAATTCAGACATTAACGCTTGTGTTCCACTCTCAGTTCAGCCTCCGGTAACTAGGACGTCCTGTTCTCAGATCAGAAATCTTCCAGTTTATTGCAGCTTCCTGCAGAGTTCCTGCCCTGTTATCTGATGCCTGATTGTGTGTTCTGCCACTTTATTAGCTATGATATATGATATGTTTCAATGCAAGAGACTGCAGGATCATAAAGTAGTATAAAACATCCAGAAACTACCATAATCACAAGTTATTAGGTTAAATCATGTTTAAGGGTTTCTTTAATTATTAAAGTTCTGGTTGTCAAAATCCGACCTGCAGTTTCTGAACGCAGCCCTCGACTGTCATGCCGCTGACACAGCTGAGGGACGGACGGATGGAGACTTGGGCGAAAGACTGCGACATGGCCTGACATTTCTTCTGCTCTGCATCCGAGATGGTGCACCATCTGATGCTGCTCTGGCCAAACACTGAGAGAGAGAGAGAGAGAGAGAGAGAGACAGAGACCACTCATCATTCTGTTATTAAACTATTCCACCAAATGATTCATGAAAACAACCTGTAATCTCAAGTATCCAATGACTATATGACTGTATTCTGCCTTAGCACAGTGATGGAAAAAATGATGTTTTAAATATGTTTTCTGGTGCTTTTTTTTATTGTGAAATACGTGAGAGTTTCACCTCTTCAGACCTCTAAGTACTGCTCACAACTAAAGCAACTTGTGTTAACAGGTCTTGAGTCGATGTTGCTTTGCTTTACAGGGTCACAAGCAAAAAACGTTATTAACCAGTGTCTGGTGAATAAGATACAGTATATCTACACTTCCTGTTTTCTTATTAAGGCCATCATACATGAGCAGTAAGTGGAGGTCAGCTGGAAAAAAACTTTGCTCAACATGGTCAAACCACCGTTTTGATGATGAGTTTTTTACTTTAGAAGTACACAGTATTCTTAACAGTATTTCTGCTGAAGGAAATGTTGCCTTTCTATCTTCACCTTTGGGGAAATCCAACCAGTTACTGACAGAGTTAAATACATTTTAGTCAACCTCTAAGACAGTTGGTATTACCGGGCACAGTAAGACAGAACAGAAGAAGACATTCAACCTTTAATAAATCAAATATATATATATATATATATATATATATATATGTCCATAAATGAAACAAACACTGTGACATTTTGTGTGTCTTTACAGTGTATTTAGTTTTAAAAAAAATCAGCTCTTACCAGTATGCAGTATTAGCAGTAGAGCCCCTGCTGTCCTCCACATGGCCATGGCTTCGTCCTCTCTTCCTCTCTCTGTTGGCTGAAATAGCCTCCTTCTCCCTGTCCTCTACTTTATATGATGACTCTGGAGTCAAAGTCCAACTTCTATCTTCAAGACTTGGCTTAAAGTCCCCGCGTGAAGCTCAGATGAGGCTGTATTTTTAGTGATTTACAACTCAGTCATCTATAGCACGTCCTTCAGCAATCACAAGACTCTCAGCTCGAGTATTTGAAGCTCAGTATAGAGTTTATGAAGCGTGCCTCCCTGGTGTACCTGGTCTGACACGTCTCTGCTGCTGCTGCCTGGCTGCAGGCCAAAGTCCGGACAGAGAGGTCTTTTACAGTCAGAGAAACCCCACCTCTGCTTTCCTCTCACTCCTCTCCTCCACTCGTGTGGTGCTTTTCCACTGATGGGCAGAAGGAAAGCAGGGAGTCAGGCCAACACAGTGAGTGACTCACTGCTGAGAGGAACAACACAGAGACGAGGAGTCTGTTTACCTGCTTTGGTTGTTAACTTTGTCTCTGACTTTGTTTGTCCTGAAGAGAACATGGAGGCTGATGAAGTCAGTTATTACTATGCTGTACCAAAAGCAAATTCTACCCACTCTGGATGTGCAGTCATTAAAGTAAAGTGAGGTGAAGTGGGTATTCTGGTACATGTCCTCTATTGTTGATGTTCTGGGTTTGACTGACATCTTCTAAAATCTCAACAAAAGTCAGTTATTCCCATTGATGGAAAGTAAATTTACTCACATACTGTACTGAAGTACAAACTTGAGGTTCTTATACTTTACTTCAAGATGTAGCCTATGATTCTAATCCAAAACAGTTTTTGTCAAATTCAGTGAATATCTCCTCACGGTCCGCTAGCTTTCCGTTCTGTGTGTCCGCTGACAAAAAAGGCCGCTGTTCATACACAGCCCTGGCTCTGTAAACGGGAAACAAACAAAGTGGCTCTGGTAGAGCCACCAACCCAGGTCATCAAATTTCCACTAAACACTTCGGTATAATATGTCACAACTCGTCCTCGTGCACAGGACAAACTAGTGCTTTGCATTACTCGTTTGAAGGAGCACTGAAGAGAGGGGTGTATTTGTTTACCTGTTCAGTTCAAATGTCAACAAGCTTTCTCCAGAATCATAGACTACACCTTTAAAGGACCAGTATGTAAGATTTAGTGACATCTAGTGGTGAGGTTGCAGATTGCAACCATCTGAATACCCCTTCCCTCACCCCTCCCCCAAGCGTGTAGGAGAAACTACGGTGGCCTTCAGGTTCATTCGCGCTCGACGGTTGGTTTTTCCTACACCGATATTAAGGCGATTTTAACTAACTTACAACATGGCAGACTCCATGGAAGAGGACCCACTCCCTATGTAGATATGAAGGGCTCATTCTAAGCTAACAAAAACACAAAGATTCTCAGTTTCAGGTGATAATACACTAATGAAAACATAATTATAAATATTATATTTCCATTTCTGCCAATAGATCCCCCTAAATCCTACACACTGCACCTTTAAGTATTTCCATTTTATGCCACGTTTTACTCCACTACATTTATTTGACAACTATAGTTACTAGTTGCTTTACATATTAAGTCTTTACACAAAAACATACGATGGGCTTATAAAATATGATACATCGTTGTAGAATAAACTACCTGGCAGTATATATAAATGTATATAAAATTATTAAAAATTAGCTCCACCTTGACATCTACAACATCAAAATGCTGCTTACGCACGAATGCATCAACAATAATAATCTAATAATATCAGTCATAATACATGATAGTATAACAGGGCCATTTTTCCTGCATTGAATACTTTTATTTTTGATACTTTAAGTACATTTGCTAATCATCCTTATGTGCTTTTTCTTAAGTAAGTTTTTAAATCCAGGACTTTTACTTGCGATAAAGTAACTTTACATCGTGGTTTGGACTCTCAGTAAATCCCCCAAATGCACTTGTCTTTCAGGCTCACAAGTATGAAGGTTGTATATTGCAGCAAGTAGCTGCTTCATATCCAATTAGTTTCAGGAGAGTCACAGTACAAAGAAAACAGAGTGAGTGTTACTAGATACAGAACAGTTTTATGGCTTTTGGCAGCTGAAACCTTCCTTTTTGGTTTGCTTGGGCAAGTATTTGAGTATTACGATAATAAAATGTTTCTGCAGACACATGGTGAAACACAGGAAGGCAGCCTACTCATAAAAATCTCTAATTGCTCTGATTCTTCCTCCGTGCACGTACTCTGGTCCTCTGGTACGTTACCAAGCATGTGAGATAAGAATAATAAAGCTTTAAAAATGATGTAAAAATCATTCAAGCATCAGCTAATATCTGTGGTGCTTAAAC
Source organism: Oplegnathus fasciatus (assembly GCA_003416845.1). Taxonomy (NCBI): domain Eukaryota; kingdom Metazoa; phylum Chordata; class Actinopteri; order Centrarchiformes; family Oplegnathidae; genus Oplegnathus; species Oplegnathus fasciatus. Next base: position 856,138 of record NTHP01000198.1, on the reverse strand, counting down.
AGATACATGAAATCAGGCGAAACAGGGTAGACAATGCATTGACATAAGCATGTAAAACTATTTCATTGCAATTTAACTGCAGAAAGGGACGTTACGTATGTGCTGCTGAAACATTCACAGGACACAATGTGACGGAGTGAGGATGACGTGGAGGCGACAGCCAAACTGATGTGTCAGGACGCTGCTATTTTCACTTACAGGAGCAGTCAGCACCTCACATCAGCTGACCCGAGAAGCTGCTGTCACGTCTGACTTTCTCTGAAATAGTAAACTTATACAACTTGAATCCACTTTTCTTTGCATGTGCCTGTTCAAACAGCAGAGCTCTCTGTCCCTCTGTGTCACAATGAAGAAAACTCACTGTGGGATCCTCATTCAACCCCACTGAGCTTTTCTTACTGTCACGTACAGCAGGCTCTGTGTGCATCCAAGGTACCTTTAAATACACTTTAATAAGATCTTTAAAGATCATATAACAATAAGTGTGTATTATGCAATTATTTTTATTCTCTTCACATCCTGTGGTTGATTTCTTGCCAATTTTGAATAATTTATAACTCATATCTCCTTTCACTCTGTAGTTTACTGCAGATTATGGCTACTTGAACCCAGAGACCGGATGAACTTGAGGAGAGTGATACTGTGAACTTTGGATTTTAGTTAAGGAATTTAATCAGACTCAGCCGTACACGAGGTCTTCTTATTTATGTAATTGCAGTCAGGTGTGACCTCATTAACATGAAGTGACCAATAACCTGTTGGCTCTGCTGCAGCACAGTGACTCATTAACTGGAGCAACTGTGAGCGAGAGTGTGTGAGAAAGAAAGACACCGTTTGTGTGGGAGAGAAAAACTAAGGGGGCAGATAGATAAGGACAGAAACTGTTGATCATATGAGCACAGGAAAGATCTGTGTGTTAATGTGTGTGAAACCTGACACTTGTTCACCCACTGTTGATAAGGTTGTGTTTATGCAGGAAAAAAACAAGTGTACGGGGAATGCTGCACCCTCTACACGCTGCTAACAGGGCTTCACAGACGCTTTAGTCTTGCTATATCAGACATTCTTAGAATTAAAGCGAAACCTTCAATGATTTGTTCATGTTTTTATGGTTGTAGTTTCACTGTATTTGTAACTAGAGCAGTAAAGAGCAGTTTTTACTTCGTAACTTTGACGACTTTTAATGCTTATGTCTACATTTTGGTTCTTGTGGTATTTTTAGCCGTGTTGCAGCCACGGTTCTACGAATAGATGAGACGGAAATATCCAAATAATGGATGGATTGCCGTGATATTTTGTACAGACAGTTATGAATCCTGATGACTTCTCAGATCTCCTGACTTTTCCTCCTGCGCCTCCATGAGGTTGACATTTGTGGTTTTCAGTGAAATGTTGTGACAACTATTGGATGGATTGCCATGAAAGTTGGTACACACATTCATGTCCCCCTCAGGATGAATTTGAAGAACTTTGGTGACGATGTGACTTTTCCTCTAGCGCCATCATCAGGTCAAGAGTTTTAACCAGTTTGTCCAATACTTTGATTTATGACCAAAAATACCTGCAAAACTAATGAAATTCCCATCATCCTCAGCTTTACTTTGTGTTTGGTGTTAATTAACAAATGACAGCATGCCAACAAGCTAAATTAGGATGGTGAACCTGGTAAATATTACTTCTAAAGATCAGCATGTTAGCATTTTCATTGTATGTTAGCATGCTGATGTTAGCATTTAGCTGAAAGCACCACTGTGCCTAAGTAAAGCCTCACAGGGGTGCTAACATGACTGTTGACTCTTAGTCTTGTTAAAAAGTGTGTTCATTACTTTCAAACAAAAGTTACATTTAAAATCAAACTAAGCTAAGACAGCGAACATGGTCAACATTATATCTGCTAAACTTCAACATGTTAGCATTGTAATTGTGAGGACGTCAGCATGCTGGTGTTAGCATTTAGCTCAAAGCCTAACAGAGTCACTGGCGTCGCTGTAGACTCTCATTCATCCATCAAAGTGCGTAATGAGATGTTGTTGACTCCTATAGTAGCTAAGTATTTTCAAAAAATGAATTCAATATGAGCATTAGAAAACCTACAGATGGAAATAATCTGTACAATTATAACCAAAACTGGTTAACAAAATTGATCAGGATTATAGTTCCACTGTATTTATAAGAGATTTTTATTATAACTATAATTATGTTTTCTGATTACTTCTTTATTTTGGATCATGAAGTCATGCAGTCAGCAGATGCTTCACCATCCCAGCCAAGAAGCTGCTAATGGGAGTCACATCAATAGAGAGAAACCCGCAGTAGAGGTGAAAGTAAAGGAAAATATATTCATATTTACAGTTATTATATCATGTCCACATTCATACACATTCCACAACACAACAAGAATAATCATCTCCGGTCATCAGTCGAGGGATTTCAGTAAATCTCGATAAAGACTTTTATTTTTTTTGTACCAAAATAGGCAGTTAGAGCAGGGATAAATATTATAATATGTTAGATATAGATCCATCTCTGTAATAGATTCTTTGCATCGGTGCTTTACTCTAACAGACAGTGGCATGGTCCCCTGGCTAAAACACACAGCCAGAGTCATGCAGAGAGTCCAGTTCTGTCAACTGACGACACCACGGGTTTACTCGATTCATAGAGGATTATAGATGGAGAGAAATGATTTAGCTGAACATTCTGTGAGGAAATATTAAAGCTTTCAAAACACGTGGTCAAAACTATTTATTATTTGGATCTAGAGCTACTCTGTTGACAGAACGGTCTCCCTGTATGTCTCCGGTCTCCAGTCAGCTTGGAGGAGTCGCCTCAGGGGGTTGAGGGTGGAGATGGGAAGTGGATGGCTGACAAGGTCCATACAGGGGCTGTGTTACCAAAAGCATCTTGCTATTTCTTGAGATTATCATCATGTTTCAGGTTAGCCCCATTTGTGACTTCACTCTCTTTTAGCTCTGTTTTTGGTCTTTACCGACTCCTGAGGGAAATACCTGGCTCTTTAGCTGCTAAATGCTCCGCTATGCTCACCAGCTGGTCACCAACTGTGTCTGCCGGCTGTTTGGTGCTGAGCAGGTGGTGTACAGTGAGTTTTAAGAGCTTTTCCACTGAAAACAGCTGCCTGCTGTGGCCAAAGAGCAGTGAGAGTGAACCAAAACAGTAAAGTTGTGGCTGGACAGCTAAACAATGAGCTGAAACTCACTACAAAGCCGAGGGGAGCTGCAGATTCAGGTGATAAATCTCCGTAGGTTCATCACTGTGAGTGACCACTTTCACATTATCACATTGTTTTCACATTGTCATTTGATACATGTATTACAAAAATATTGATTACAGTTGCTTTAAGGGACAAGCCAAATCGCTTTTTTTTTTAAAACTCAGCAGAGGGTTACGTCTTCAAAGGTATTTTTGTGATCTTACAGATGTCCACTATCTGCCTGGAAACATTTAGATGGTTCATTTCCACAGACTGTGACACTTTTTTTTAAGTAAAGAAACAAAAGTTAAATTCAGCACTGATCCTGCCAAAACTGTCAATCAGCGGTACAGCGTGAAACCAATGGCAAGATGTGAATTATGCTGGCTGTGGGTGTCCTCGTGCTCATGCATGACACAAACAAAACAGGGACCCACTTGGAAAAACATTGCTCATAGCACTATTTAGGCTAATATTTAGCGCGACATGTAAATTGACTGATAAAAAGAACAGGACAATAAAACAGTGCAGTGCAGAAAAAGTTGTTTTCAAGCTAGTTTTAAACCCAGGCCTGTACTTTATGCGTACAACATAGTGAGGATTTAGTAAAGTTTAATATAGGTGGTGAAGTGTGTTCACCTGTTTCTCTGCTACGAGCAGCAAAGACTCTGGAAAGACAACACATGTGCAAAGCCTCAATCATCGATAGGCTACTTGTACTGTAAAGTTTCATGTTGTAGTGCCTATAAAGCAGGAAACGGTGCTTCGAAATGAAAACGTTCTGGAAATTCACTACATTTCAAAGTTTGTGGTCAAAAATCGGTGGACTAAAACTCGCTGGATGTTGGAATTACACGTTGGTTCAGCCTCGGAAAAACATTTAATCTTTCTGGGCAGCGTGTAGACATCTGTGGGATCATGAAAATAGCTTTGAAGATACAACTAATTGCTGAACAACAGGTAAAAATATAACACTTTCATTGTCCACCATGTGCCCGGGTCATGGAGTAACATATGGAGCTCTGAGGTCACGAATGGAGCTAGTTTCAGGTGTCACTGAAGGCTCAAAGTTATAATATCCAGCATGAAAAAAACCTGTTGCCAAAGGAGCTAATGTTGTTAGTCAGTCCTGACAGTAGCGTTTACCTGATGTTTTTAACTATGCAACAATAGCACACAGCATACAGCAAATGAGATAACTGCAAAAAAACAAAAAGTGTTCCCTGACCCCTTCAGCTCTTTCAAACCAGCACAATAATCACAGATAGCTGAAAGAAAGGTGAGTGTATCACACATCCGAACACCGGAAACACTGGCATGGTGTCAATTCTGTCACGCTAAGATGCTTTTTAGAAACCAGCCCTCATTAGTGCAACTACAGTAAGAAGGAAAGCTATAACGATGATGCTGATGATTATGATCGTGATGATAGTGTTGATGAAGAAGATGATACACTGTTTAACGCTGGAGTGCTCAACTAATGTCACACTGTGAACGTGGAGGAGAGGAGGAGTGAGATGAAGGCATGAGACAGAGAGTAGGAGGAGGAGGAGGAGGAGGGGAGGCAGAGAGGCCCTCGCCGGACGAAGACTTGGGTAATACAGATCCAAGTTTTTTTAAACCCAAGATCTGGGCCTGGATTTATCAAACTGTTGGACTTAAAAGAAAGATAAAAGCAAAAATCCTTCACTTTTACTCCCACTAGCCTTAAAAATCAAAGCTATTCATCAAATTTCTTTTGAAAATACTGAGAATGTTTTAGAGGGACATTTTCTTCTTTTTTTTTTTTGCATTTATCAGGCTTACAAACAACAAGAGTAAAGGTGTCATTGATTTGGTTTACAATCACTTTCCATGCATCTTCATCATCTGCACTTGTCAATGTGGCACTAAATTATCTTTATTACCTGTTTTCTCAGGTGTTCCTCGTCTACCAACAGCTGAATGTCTTTCCTGCTCCAGTTTGGGGTTTTTTTTGTTTCCATTTCATCCATATTTCTTTATTTATACATTATAATACATTACATTGTTGTCAACTTAACATTTCTACTGGAGAATTTGAGGATTTCACACAAATAAAATTAAATCAATAGTAATTAATCATGGTACTTCTACATGGTTACTCCTACACTTTGCTGTAAGTAGGAGTAAGACGCTTGATAAATGCGTCCTAATCTTTACTTTTAGCGAATAACGTTTTTTCCCCGGATATTAAGATGCTTCTTAATAATTCTAAGAAATTTGATAAATACGGGCCCAAGGCTCCAAATGGACTCTAAAACCATTATGAGGCCAGTTTATACTCAATTGATTTTTGGCTCCACTCTGTACTTTATCTATTTTAAAGCAATTTAATTTAGCTTTCTACTTAAGTTCTGATTGAGAATTTCTGCTTGTTACAAGAAATATCAACAAGTGTCTTCTGCTTATGATCATTTTCTTGCTATATCTCTAAATAGTACTATAGCTAAATTTTGGCCCTTGATATCAAAATGCTGGGGAACATTATAAAGGTTTCACCTCATCTTTAAAGTCTATAGACGGTCTGAAGAGGAAAGGAGGAGGAAGAGATGAGATATGAGAGAAAGACAGAAAAAGATGAGAAAGAGAAAAACTGTTAACGGTAGCAATGAGGAAAGACAGACAGACGGGGAAGGAGATCAAGATTTTGTCCCAAAAACATGCTCTTAAAGCTACAGCGTGCAAAAGTCTGCCTCTTGGTGACAATATTATCATTACAAACCCATACATGAATGCATTACCCTTCGTTAATATGAAAACAACAACGACAACAACAATAAGAAGAACAATAATGAAATCAAATCAGATAATGGTACATGTCGCCTTGATTTGAACCACCTCCTTAAACATTAAGGAACCGAGCTGTAGGAAGATCCACCAATAGGCTGCTGGACAGACTTTAGCTACTCCCACTTCAGGAAGTAGCAGTCCCAGATAGTCCCAGCCTCGTCCGACTTTATGTGCTTGTGTGGCTGTGTGTGTGTGTGTGTGTGTGTGTGTTTGTAGTGATGTGTGAGTGTAAGAGAGAGAGAAAGAGAGAGCGAGGAAGCAGGCTGATAATAGAAAATTTAGAGAAGTAGGAGGTGCTGAGAGAGTGATGTGTGTGATCATGTAGTATGTGTGTGTTGATTCAGAGTCGCTCCTTGGTGGGCACCCAGATGTAAGGACCAGACTGCTCCTCAATGACCTGCTTCACCTGCGAATACACTTCCTCTAGAGATGAGCCCTGGACTATAGCTGCAGAGAGAGAGAGAGAGAGAGACAGAGACAGAGACAGAGACAGGCAGAGAGAGAGAGAGAGAGAGAGATTCATTTTGAAAAGATTTCCACCAAAGATCATTTACCAAAACATATTACCAGAAACCCACTGTGTGTGCAGAAAGGAACTATAATCAAAACCTCCATTAAAGGAGGAGTAATCTTTGGAGTGTGTTTGTGTGTGTACGTTCTTTACACATAGGCTTCCTATATGGGGAAATAAAGTACAGCCAAACATAACGTCTGGCTTGTGAAAATGTAATGTAGCACTTGGAGGTCGACATGCTCACTTTACATAAGACGGTTACACATTGCAGTCTTTTGCATTCTACTCAGTAATGTTACTGCTTTTGTTGAAGGAAGGATGGTTCGACATTTTGGGAAATACGATCATTCTCTTTCTCGCCCAAAGTTAGATGAGAAGATCGATACCACTCTAATGTCTGTGAGTTGAGGATACAGCTATGGTCAGGGGTGCTTAGCTTAGCTTAACGTAAAGACTCTGTCCGAAGTTAAAAAATGCGGCTACCAACACCTCGAAAGCTCACTAATTAACATCAGTGTTTGCTTTTTCCATAGACAGAATAATGTAAAAATTACAATATGACATTTTAGAGGAAGTGACCTGCTGATACTATTTCTTAACAAACAACAGTATATCCAGCTGCCCGGGACTTCTGTGCAGCATCTCTGCCGGTTGCCTCACTGTGACAAGACTCCAGAAAGTCACTGTGCCCGGCTGTTGTTTGCCAACAAACAGTAACAGCATATACCTCCACATAAATTATTGTAGTTATGTACATATTTTTGTTTTTGTGCAGATTAAACAGACAAGATACGGGGCAGTATTGTCAAGTAACGTCCACAGTTCTATTTTGTTGCACCCCTCTCTCCCTACTGTTTCCCATCTCTCGCTACACCTTGACCGTCAAACAAAAGCTAAAAATACCCCCCAAAAAACAAACAAAAAAACAAACAAGCAAGAAACAAACAAGATACAGCGTTGTCAAAATAATCTCATCAAAAGTTCCAATCAGTAGCTGTTCTGGAGCTTTCAGTTATGCCACATAATCTTCCTCGACATGTACACAATACAGCGTGTGGATTAGAGAGCTTTAGATGTGCTTTTGAGAGAGCCAGGCTAGCTGTTTCCTCCTGCTTCCAGTCTTTATGCTAAGCTACAGTAAGCTTCAGTATCTAACCCTCTAGAGAAAGTGAAAAAGCCTGTTTCCCAAGATGTCAAACCATTTCTTTGATGGACTACTCCCAGAACTCTTTCTTGGTCCTGAGCTGTCAAATTCCCAGATTGTCTTCCATGGAAAACCGACTCCTGTTCCCACACGATGAATGATGAAAATCCACAGAACATTAATGGGTTCAGGTGCATGCGGGAAAGGAACATGTACAGTATGTGTGTGTACGTGTTTGCGTGCTAGTCACTAACCGGTGAAGTACTCTGTGAACTCCTGCTCCAGTTTGACAGCTCTGTCGAAGGTCTTCCTCGCCTGCTCCTCAGTGAAACGCTTGTTCATCTCTCTAAAGAGACAAAGAGTTCAAAGTTCAAAGTGTTCATCACACTCACAGAACATTGTTTATGTTACTGCCAGTATCACATACAGGATGCTGAGCTTTAAATTTCATTCCTGACCTTGGAAACAGCAGCTGACCAAACAATCTCACCACATGGTCCATTCAGTAGCTCTGGAGCTCTGGAGCTTTCAACCACATGACATTGTCCTCATCAGCAGACAGGAGCTTGTTCTGTTGCCGTGGAACTGTAGATGTTCATTCCTCTCTCATCCACGTTGGCTTAAAAGTTGAGCTTGAGAGTCGAGCTGCTGATGAGGACCATGTGATACGTCTGAAAGCTCCAAAACAAGCTACTAAATGCACCTTGTGGTGAGACTGTTTGGCTCAGAAACAGGATGTTGTATGTACATGTTGCGGTGGCGGGGTTGATATGTGCTTACAGGATGTTGTCGACGTTGCGTGGTCTAATGAAGACAGCGATGGGGTGGAGGCCCGCCATCTGGAGGCGCTTTATCGCATTCCCTGATACATCCAGTATGCAGTGTTTACCCTGGAGGAGAGACATGGAGTTGTTTCTGTTTCCTCTGTCCTTTGTATTCTGTCTCCCCTCCCCTCATGCTCTCTCCTGAAACTCACCTTGTCGGCCACTTCTTTGACAGACTGTATGCTGGTTCCATACAGATGGTTGTTATACTGTCCAGCCTCGATGAACTTGTGTTCCTGGATCTCCTGCTCCATGAGCTCTCTGGAGGACATGAAGTGGTAATCTCGGCCGTCCACCTCGTAGTCTCGCCGCGGCCGCGTTGTGTCTGAGGAGCATACATTTTACACAAATTAAGTTTTTTGTTTTTTTAATGCCATTTTCATTGTATTACTAATTTTGCATGTGCTTCTTTTGTATGTGTCAAGCTGTATTTATTTGTATAAAGGCCCGACAGGTGTCAAAAACTAGCTTAGGCTTTATTTATTATTTATTATGCTATGCTATTTGGTTGATGCTATGTACTTTTCCTTATAAAAAACATTAAAAAACAAAAACAAAAAAAGAATAAATAAATGTATCTTTATATCCAACTCAAGTACATCCTTTATTACATATTTTATTACATATTTTATTTCTGAAAATTACACAAACAAGTAACAAAAGCAGCATTAGTAGATAGATGAAATACTTTGGCCTGGATTGATTCAATTTAATTGTTGATTTGATCTTTTACTTTCAGTTCACAGCTCTTTTTGGTCTCAGTTTTTATTTTCACGCTGCCTGTCAAGCAACTCATCTCTTCAAACTGTCTGGGAACAGTGACAAATGACAAAAGTGTGATAAAAGCACTGAAGCTGTCCGTCTCCATTTAATCTCCTTTCAGTTTGTGCTCAGCTAAAAAACCAAGATAAGCTAAACATCAACTTCCAGTGAGTACATGATGTGCACAATGTGCTGAGAAGAATACAAAAGAAGAACAAAAACATTTTATTTTATCAGCTTTCATTAAAGCGTTATAAACATGATTTTATAGTTTTCATAATGTGTGTTAAGGTAAAGGTTGCCTCATGTGCAAAGTTCCAGCATTATTTTAGAGGTTACTGATGGGATTAATCATGATGTTAAGACACTCACGTGGGACGCAGGAGCCAAACTTGTCAGGGAACTCGGAGATGAGGTCATCGTTGACCCGATCTTTCATTGGTCCAAGGATGATGACTGGCCGCGTGTAATTAACTGGGATATGACAAACAGAACCAGGTCGATACACACACAAAGACACACAGTAAGCTGAGTTGAGCAATGCCAATGTCAATGAACACTTGACAATAAAAAGTAATTAACCCCTCAACATCCAGTCTTCTCCTTGTATTTCTGTTTAAGTAGCTTTAAAGCTGCACTAATCATTTTTTCTATATTAACAATGGATCAGATGACTCTGTGTAATGCAAAGAGAGTCGCTTGTAGTGATGAACCAACAGAGAATTATCACCCAACCCTGCAGCTGCTTTTTTTCAGCTCACTGTTTTGGTTTTACAGCCCTCAACTTTACTGTTTTGGTTCACTCTCACTGCTCTCATCAGCTGTTTTTAGCAACAAAGCTCTGATAAACCATCTGTACACTGCCTGCCCACCACTAAACGGCAGACAGACAAAGTTAGCAACTAGCTGGTGAACACAGTGGAGCATTGAGCAGCTAAAGAGCTAGATTTTCCCATCAGGAGTTGGTGGAGACCAAAAACCGAGCTATAAGGAGAGTTAATATTGGACTTAAATTTTTCAGGTGAACAGAAACGTTCATAGTAAGATGAGATAAAATAATCCTTTATTAATCCCCCAGCAGGGAAATTTGAACAACAATTTGCCATAACAACTTGATAATATGTCAGTTTTGTGTTTACAGGTTGTTGCTTGCTGCTGCCTCCAAGTGGCCAAAAAATGACTAATGCAGCTTTAAGGTTGGGAAAAATAATCTTTGATCAGACTCAAACATCTTTGGAAAGTTTGGGAACTCCACTAGGATTTAAAATAAATCTCTGTGAGTTTGAACAAAGTTGGTTCGGCTGCAAAGCTCAAGTTTGTGATGACTGACCCACGAGCGGTTCAGTGGGCTTCATTAAACAAGCGGTAAGTTTCACACTGTATCCATGCTTCAATTGCCAAATTGGTTATATTTTATTATATAAAAATTGAAGGTAAATTTCCAAATGCAACTGAAGAGTTTTACTTAGTAGATGAAAAAAAGGTATTTAGTGAATATGCAGTTGAATGACTTCATATTTCCCAAGACTAAATAACATAAAAAGAAAAGAACCAACCTTCCTGCTGCATAACAGGTTGGTAGGTGAGGAGGGTCTCCTCCTGGCCAGCTGATTGGACAAACAGAAACGATTGACATGTTTAGAGGCACAGTGGGTTATTGACAACAAAACACACCCATGTCCTTTTCTACATTTGGGCTTAACTTCTTCAACAGCTCTGGAAAAGCAGGCTGGAGAAGCAGAGAAAGGTAACACACACACACACACACAAACACACACACACACACACACCGACACACACACACACACACCGACACACACAGGCAAACATACACACACACCGACACACACACACACAGGCAAACATACACACACACACACACACACACACACTCACACATACACTCACATGCACATAAGAACACAATAACCACAACACACAAATACACATGTGCATGTATGCATGAGACACCCACAAACACACACAGAGAAACACACACACAAACCTGCAGCAACATAAAGTGGCCGAGGTTTGAAAATAAAATACAAACTGAACAAGAACAAACAAAGAAGGAAGAAAGAAAGAGAGAGAAGAAAGGAAAGACAAAGAGAGAAAGAGAGAAAGAAAGAAAGAAAGAAAGAGATAGAGGAGGGTCTAGACTTACAGGAACTACTCTCACTATCGCTGGTGCCAGAGGTTACCAGCTCTGGAAGGACAAGACAGTTCAGAGTCAGCAACACACACACATACTACACACAGAAACAGACAAACACACACACACAGACTTACATTCTCTCGATACCATTAACACACATTCACTTATAACAGAAGCCATCAGCCACACAATATCACTTCACCCATCCATTTTCAATATCTTCGCCTTTGAGGTGGGCAGGCGGCTGGAGTCTATCCCAGCATGCATTACACAATCCCTAGGCCAAAAGTATGTGGACAACTGAACATTACAGCCTCCAAAAGACATCACAGTTAGTCGATTCCTTTAGAGTTTCTACTTTGTTACATTAGGAAACGTACAACAAAGTCCAGAGGATTCCTCTGAAAAACAGCCAGTTTGGGCTTTAGATATTGTATTTTTCCTAATGCAATAAAGGAGAAATGTTTTAGTATTGCACTTCTAAAGAGTTGAGGGACTTGCAAGTGACAGATTAAAGTTACTAATAAATGTACTCAAGTACTGTACTTAAGTATAATTCTGAAGTACTTGTACTTTATTTGAGTATTTTAATCTTATGCTACTTTATACTTGTAATCCAATCTCAGAGGAAAATATTGTACTTCTTATAGTCACTAGCTGCTTTACAAATCAAGATTTTACAAACCTATAAGTGAAAGATCTGAACTGAACTATCCTGGACAGTGGCCTGTACATTTCACTACACCCTCCTCCTCCCTCTCCATCGCGTTCAACTTCCTCCATCACAGAGCAGGATGGAGGAGGAGGAGTTTGAGGGAGGATATTATAGATGAGATAAGGGTGGAGGTGAAAGGTACAGTCGTGTCAGTCTGATTTGCTGAGGAGCTGAAGTTACATATACTGGCCAGCAGGTGTCACTGATGGAGAGAATACCTACCTTTATCATCCTGATCCTGCAGAGAGAGAGAGAGAGAGAGAGAGAGAGAGCATTAATCATCATACTGAAGATGATCATAACAGTATCTTGACTGTTATCAGCATCCCTATCAGATCCCCTATGGATCCCTATTTGAAAGCTCATGGGTTCTCTATTCCTCACACACACACACATACACACACACACACACACACACACACACACAGTTTGAGCGAGCAAGACTAATTTGCAGTCTTTCTCAAAGCATAGAGCCAGGGGATATAGCGTGTGTGTGTGTGTGTGTGTGTGTGTGTGTGTGTGATCATTTTTAATTATCAACTCTTCACTGTGCAGAGTTGCTGATTGCAGACTTGCTGATTCACACAGTGCGAGGAAAACAGAGCGCGAGCTGACAACACAGTGATATCAATAGCTGGTGTTAGACTTGTGTGTCAGCTCTCATCATCGCGCTGCGTGAAGTGTGATTAAAGTCACGTCGTCGTCCCGCCTGTGAACTCAGACTGGAACTTTCTAAATCGCAAATATCAAAGTAACAAAAAGCTACTTTGTGCACTTTTAATTAGTCTCTAATTAATAGCTAAACTGCCTACACTTTTCCTGGTAACGAGTGGCGTGGCACTGATGAAAGACATTTTTAGTCAACTCATAGTCAAATGAATTCTTTGACTCGTCAGTTTGTTGATTTAACCACAAACTACGTCTCTATGCTTGTATTAGAGTGTTTTATTATCTATTTTATGCCTTAAACGTCCAACCAGGGACAAGGACAACAAATTGGCTACGGCTTTAAGTTGTATATACATTGCATTAGTTGCATTTTATTTAACTGTAATAATGCGGCCAATAATGAATAAAACGGCCAATTTGTTTCTGCAGGGTTACTGTTGCTCTGTGGATGAAAACAGTCACAGAGAAGGATCTTTTAAAATCTAGAAAATGTAGCGTTAATTAAAGACCAAAGCATATTTGTAAATATTTTGGAGATATTAGTGATGTGGCATTTTTTAGAGGTTTAGAGTAATCAGATTATTTCCTAGTTAACAAAGATCCTATTGAATGAGGAAGAGGCTGCTTTTAGATCGGCACTTTTATGTTCCTTTTCTTTATACTTTGCTACCTTATTCTGTTTGTTTTAGTCTCAGAGGCTTACACAAAGCACTCACCCGCGTATGAAATATGCTATACTTGCCTTCACCAAACAAATCAATATAACCCTGTTGAATTAATTTTGCACATTTTTAGTTGTTAGAACAGCTTTGATGAAAAATGACCCCTATGAATAGAAAGGTTTAACATGTCTGTGTGGAAGTATCGTTTCTACTCAGATTTTATTAACAGCACAGTTTTATATAATGAAGTTGACAGGTGAAAAAACACTTTCCTCTGCAAATAACACAAAGTGAAACCTCCTCCCGCACCTCGTTTAACATCAGCTCAACACATTCTCGTTCGAGTTTTCATCTGAGAGCTGAAGCTCACGGGAGAGCCATTATTAAGAGTTTCACATGTAGTCATATTTTATGTGGTTAGAAGGTGCCCTGAGAGTGTGTTTTGAGACAATTCATTATGGTTATTGAGAGAGAACAGTATTCACCCCTTGGCTGTTTTAACACAGTTCACCATTTTTATTAATTTGCTGACATTTACCTAAAACACCTGTTTTTGAGAATGTCTGACACACGAGGGAATAAGAGCAGACTCATAAATAAAGTTTAATCTGTTTTTCAGCAGCAGCCTTTCTCTTCTGACTTTATCTGTCCTACTAATACTAGTTACTCATTTGAGTAATGAATCCAGTGCTGGCTAGTGCCCCGATGCTTTCTGATAGATAGGAAGGTTAACTCTAACAATTTTGTAACCTTTGTAAGAACATAATTTTAAGGTTTATAAATGCGGCTGCTACTCACCGATCTGTCCTGAGACCTCGTCACTCTGACTGTCTTTAACCTCGACCTCTCCTTCTTCTCTGCCCTGTGGGATGGACGGACAGGGAAAAAAAACATTCAGAGAAATGCTGAGAGAAGACAGACACCAGCAGAAACAACAGAATATAGATAGAAGCAAATCTAAAGAAATGAAGCTGACTTGAATTTACTTCCTCTGTTTGAATCTGTGTCAGTTTCTCAGACGAAGATTCAAAAGAGGTTATTTTTGCACAGGAGATGGTATTTAGTGACAAGTCTTTCAGAAACAGAAACAAATCGGTCATCAATCTTGGGACTTTCTTCAGGTATGTCATTCATTGCTTCATTGTGTTCATTGCTAGTTTGTTCTGCTCTGAGCCTGTGAAACACTGCCTGCACAACAGTAATTGTTCACAGTCAAATGATGGGGGTTTAACCAGGCGAACGTGAACTCTATTTGCAGAGGGATTTTCTCTCTGATCTCCTCTTATTTCTGGAAGATCAAACCTGTTATCACAGAATCATCTTAAAAACACTTGGCGCCCTGAAACTGTAGAACTACTCTAATCACCCCATCAGTGTGTCAGATAGTTTCACATTCAAAAAGCAATTTTGCAGCTTTATTATATTTGTAAGTATTTGTGGATCCATCTTTTCTTACCTGAATTTCTCCTCCGCGGATCAATAAAGGATTATTCTATCTTATCTATAAGCAGCACTATAAGATTATGGGCTTTTTGACTAGAAGTGGGAGGTAGCTGATTGAATTTTGTGGACTTTAATATCCAGATATGACAGTAAAAAGAGGATAGCATGTTCTTATGGGCTGTAATACCTTATAGCAAATGCAGAGGGATGAGAGTGAGACAAGACCAAAATACTGCAGCCATATGGTAGATCAGACACTTTCTCCTCATGGAGGGTCTGCTTGCTCCTGCTCAGGAGACAGTTTTGTCTGCTAAGTTTAAATTTAGATTTGTCACTTCCTGTGCAGGGCCATTTCCTGCTGGTGAGCACTAGAATTTCAAATGAGGTGAATCTCCAGTGCCTCACTTCAGGGATGTGTTTCTCTGTCAAAGCTTCATTTTATAATTTGGGCAGACAAGCCAGATGTGTTTTTAGACAAAGTCTTACATTATGCAGCTTTTAGCCTCCTAATGGCTGCAAACAGCCAAACAAGTGTCACTGAGAACAGACCAGCAGCAGAAATTACAATAATAACTAAAGGAAAAATGTTGGACTGCAGGCTGTTCTTTGGTATTAAAATCCCTGATGGCTTTAAAACCCAACAATACCTTCACACGAGTATGTTTACACTGCATCGACAAATATGTTGTATTTGTTTCTCCTTTCCTCTCAATCGTCTCCTCCTCTCTCTCCTCTTTTTTTCTTTCTTTTAAATAACACGATTAACATTGATGACAGAATGTAATCACAAAACAAAAACCAATGGTTATTCTATTTGAGAAGAAGAGGAGACGAGAGGGGAGGGGAGGGAAGGAGGGGAGAAGGAGAGAACAAGAGAACAAGAAGAGAGGGGAGTAGAGGAGGGGGAGGAGGGAAGGAGAGGAGGAGGAGCAGGTGAAACAGAAAGAGGAAGAAAGGGATGAGAGGAGTGGAGTGAGAAGCGGAGAGGAAGGGAAGAAGAGGAACGGAGAAGGAGCAAAAAGGGATGGGAGAAGGAGGATTTAAGAGGAGGAGGAGAAGATGGGGGAGAAGGCGACTGGGAGACAAGGACAGGAGAGGACGAGGAGAAAAGAGGAGGAGGAGGAGAACAGAAGAGGTGAAGGAGAAGAGGAAGAGAGGTGGAGGAGGAGATGAAGAGACGAGGAGAGGTGGAGGAGGTGAGAAGAAGGAGGGAAGGCGGAGAGATGGGGGACGGGAGGAGAAGAGGGGCAGAGGAGGAAACCAGCAGGAGAGGAGGAGAGGTGGAATACGGGAGGAGGAGAAGAGGAGGGGAGACGAAGAGGAAGAGGAAGAGGAGGAGAGGAGGGGAAGCAGGTGGAGCACATAGAGGAGAAGAAGGAGAGAAGGAGCAGAAGACGAGGGCCAGACAGGAAATGTGTTGAGATCAGAGAACAGTTAAAACCATCAAGATCAAAAAATGTCACGAGTTAACTTCACATCCTTACAGCAGCTTCTAATAATCAATAAGTTAATACCTCGGCTTGATCAACACTCTCCTGCCTTTAAAGCCTATACCATAACATCCTGTATTTAATGCCTCCTCCTCCTCTAATATCCAAACCTCTGGTGGCTGTATTCTAATATCTTCTTTAATATTTTAAACCCTCTGCCTACATAAAGTTCTATTAGTCTTTCACCATAACACATTTATTCTGTTACCCCTAATGCACCAGCCTCTAACACCCCAGGTTCTCTCACCCAGCCTCTATTCTGACACCTCAGTCTATTAATACCCCCCCCCACACCCTTGTGTGACAGTCTCTACATCCATCCCTCCCATGTCCCAGTCGCTCTCTCCCACTCATCCTCGTTGCCTCTAATCCCTCGTTCATTTTTTCACGTTTTAACACTCCCTCACTTTCTTCCCTTCCACTTCATCACTTTCCACCCCCCTCCCCTCTGTCCCTCCCTCTATCACCTCTCTCAGTGTCACGGAACGAGACTTGTTCTCAATCGTCTCCTCCTCCCACCTCAGAAACCTATCAACATCTGTCTGTCACCTCCTCCAGTGGGAAACATGAGGAAGAGAGAGGCGAGAGGAGGGAATATTGCTCAGCTTCCAACACATTCGGCAGATTCTACGTAATGATGAAGTGAGCAGTGGTGGAGGAAGTATTCAGATCCTTTACTGAAGTAAAAGCACTGATACCACACTGTAAAAATACCTCCTGCGGCTGGGGATGACTCCGACTTCGGGGCAGTTTGGAGGAGGGGGGCTGAGGTGACGGGCGGGCCACCACTCCTCTTCGCCAGCGCTGCTCACGTGGAGGATATCCCCGAAATGAAATGGCAGGGCCTGATTGGGCGCGCTCAGGTCTTGAGCACTCCCGTCATAGTCGAACAACGCTCTGCAGACGGACAGAGAAACAAACGATTTCATTTTACACACATGTAGTCAAAGACACAACTTCAGTGAGACGGTCCCGTCTGCTGGAGGGAGCAGAAACAGACATTCATTTAGTGACAACTGATGATTTTTTATTTTAACTCAGTGCCTTACATCAGTGCACATGTTTGCACATCTTGGGCTAATATTTTCACATATTGCACAGATCCTACATTTCAAACACTGTATAGCTCTTTTCATTTTAAAACAGACGTATTTTACATATTTTGTAATTGTAAATTTCTATTTTATAGTTTTGATTCTTGACTTTTGCAGTACCTCTTTTTCTTTTCTCTTTAGATGTTTATTTGCAAACGTTACGCATCAAAATACGAAGGCAAATTCCTGTGAAAACCTACTTGGCAATAAACCAATATCTGGTTGCACTGGCCCATGTATGAAACCACCTTTTCACATTTCATTGTATGAAATGTCAAAATATTCACCATAAATTTTATTTTCAGGACAATTTCACATTTCTCACAACTATTGACAACAACTTAACATCTATAATAAACACTTACAAATTAAATAAACTGATAAAATAACACAGAGAGATCTGTTGTAGTAAATAAGAGCCAAAACAGCTGAGGACTGTTTTCCTACACTATTAATTTATGACCTTGTCTGTGTGTACGTGCCTCTGTGTGTGTGTGTGTGTGTGTGTGTGTGTGTGCAATTATACACATCTGTCTGTGTGTATGTCAGTGTGTTTGTGTGCTGTGTGTGTGTGTGTGTGTCTGAACGGTGATCTGTCTCTGTGACCACAGAGCTCCAAACTCGTCCAGAGGGAAAAGACCTGGGAAAGTAGGCCAGCGATATGCATGTGTGTGTGTGTGTGTGTGCGTGCAAAGGAAGTAGAGCTGAAATAACCGACATCCCCTAAAGTCCCTACTGCCTTCATCAATAAAACAGAACACAGACAGAGAAGGAGAAAGCAAGAGAGAAAATCAGACAGAGGTAGACAGTAGAAAAAACACCACCTTGTTTTACTGATGTTCGATAAAGGTGATAAAAGAAAAACTTCCACACAGGACATTATATATCTCTCCATTAGACTAGACAGTGTAATAGAAACGTGATCTTGTGACCTGAGGGTCAACAGTTCAAGTCCCTGCACTGGTTGAGATTCTTCACAGTCAACATCAGCGAACTGTAATCATTAAATGAAGATGAAACTTCAAACTGATGGAGCTGAGCTAACGTATTAGGATGTAGTGACACGAAACATCCAATTGACTCTGAAATGTTCGGTTTATTTTACAGGTTATTTCCTAATAATTTCTTGAAAGTTTGGTGGAAAAAAACCCCATTGTAGTTTGGTACAAATTACAGGGAAGAAGAGCAACAAGTCCTCCAAATTCAGTAACAAAATACAGTGTTTGTCCATGTCCTCTGTAACGACTCATGAAAGCGTTTCTGGATCTGACGCCCCCAACGGCAGGATGACATCATTTGTCTGTGGCTACCAAAACCATTACAAATCTGTTTTATGATGTGACAACACTGCGGTTCAGGTTTGGTTAGGCTTAGGCACAAAGACGACTTGGTTAGGGTTGGGGAAAGATCGTGGTTTGGTAACAATAACCACGTGGTTAAGGTCATGAAAAGACTGTGGTCATGCTTAAAAAAAAACAACGTTGACTGTTGGTTGGAAACAGGAAACAAACAGCAGTTTCCCGTGTTAAAGTCAAAATGTTTTGTTGACCCATCCGTCCACCCCAAAATCCTCCCTACACAGACTTTAACAAGAGCACCTGACTTCGTCCTTTGCTCTCGTTATAATTACTACTGCCACTAGCGGGCTTTGTCACTTAAGCGTAAACACAGGTTGTTTTGGGGCACTCGCTGAAACAACTGATGCCGTCTTTCTTCTTGGGAGGACAGTCTCAACAAGAGACAACGTTGTGAGACTGTAGACTCTACTTAGTAGTTTATTATTGATTTTTTAGAGAAATTTCCTTGAAAGAACTTTTTCTGCTCTTTCTTTCATTTATTATTAGAAACTATTCTTTACATATTCTGAATTGTATGTTTGTTTGTAGACACATTTCACATTTTTCCATGTTCAGCTGACCTGCTGTCCTCTGACTGAAAGTCTGAAGGTTACGCTAGTTCAGCATTTTGAATCAATTGCAAGTGTACCAACTTATCACTCTCTATTTTACCTATAATTAGTACCAAATTACATGGATCTTTCCAGGAAACTTCTGGGAAATTATTTGGAAATTAATTAGTGTTGCCAAATCTTTTTTTCATCATCTACAACTGTGGTGGCGTTTTTATTTATAAATAAAATACACAAAATGTATGGAGTGCAGGGTTACATTTACATTAGTGGGTCCACAGATACAGTACAGTAAGGGGCAGCTGTCAGATGTGAGTGTGTAACCTTCCTTTCCTTCATAATATCTATACGGTATATACTACAAGAGTCGGTTATTATAGAAGAAAATATATAATAAAAACAAACAAGAGCACTCTGATTTTAAGAGTTCCACTCATCCCAAATGATTTTGCAGCTACCAGGTTACACTGATGGATAGTGTGTAGTATTATTAAGGCCACAGTGATGTGAATGTATCTCTAAATCAATTTAATTCCTATGTGGGAACCTCTGAAATGTAATTACTCGAGTGAAGGAACACAGTAATTACTGCAGTGTAATCTTTTAGAGTGGCCTTATCCCAGTGTGTGTGTTAACCTGTGGAAATATACCTGTGGAAATCTGTAACATTAAATACTATAGTAGTGTTGTAAATGTATTGTAATTTAATATTCATATAGTGTGTATTTGCAATAATTTTAAAATGTCCTAAAGGAAAAGGTCACAAGAAATACTGTGAACATGAGGTGCAGTGTCGCATTTACATCAGTGGGTCCACAGATACATACAGTAAAGGGCAGCTGTCAGATGTGTGTGTAAATAACTTTCCTTTCCTTCATAATGTTGCTACTCCAAGAGTCAATGATTATAGAGGAAAATATTAAATACAGTGAAAAATAAGAGCACCAATATTTTAACATACTAAATGAATTTTCTAGCGAGCAGGTTTCACTGATGGATCGTTTCTAGTTTTATTAAGGCCACATGTAAATGTAACTCTAAATCAATTACCAGCTCTCAGCATTACAGTTGTTTTAATTCCTTTGTGGGAGCCTCTGAAATCTAATTACTCAAGCGAAGGAACACACACTAATTACTGCAGAGTGTAACACCTGGTCATATTTTACACTCGCCGTTTCCCAATGAGTGCTGTGGACATTTTAAACATTAAATACTGTGTTAGTGTTGTTTTCTGCACAGCCAGAAACCTACTGTCCAAACTGCACTGCAGTTTCCAGTGAATACTCATATAAAATTACCGCATACATGCACTTTGTTTAGAGGTGAATATGCAGGTTAATTCACTGGAATATGACTGTATGATAGTGCTGTAACTACTGTATGTCTATTCGCTATTACTGCACTGTTCTACAATATAACGTCAGACCACATTCAGTCAACTCACTGAAAAAAGCCTTCAAGCAATTTAAAACCATAATATTCAGTTACAGGAAGCAAATGTCCCCAAAAATGTTGCTTACTTAAAATGCTCTGAAACTGATATCTACACCAGAGATCAGGACAGCAGAGATTGGTCTCATTTTTCAGTGCCCAGTCAGACGCGAGTCTAAGCCTTCATACAGCCCTAAAACTCAATCAATGCGTCAGTGTTTTGTTATAAATCCATTGATCAAATCCTCATGCACCATAAGGACGGGTCCAACTGACTGAGCGTCCGGTCTTTTAGGACTTTGAACCTTTTTTATCTTCCCCTGTTCGGATAGCAAAGAAATCCTAATTTGTAAAATTAGCAGCTACATAAATAAGATAATAAAAAAAGTAAAGACATTTAAAAATATTTAAAAATATATTAAAATATGTCATTGAGGATCTAAAATACACCGTATACTTTGAATAGGGATGGGACTTATTCGTGTTATCATTACGCTAACCTTCCCTTTCCAGGTGGATGTTAACGCAGTGAAGATACAATTACAACGCCAAGCTATCGAGCCATACAGTGTGTTTAAAATAGGACATTAATGGTGTAATAGGATAAGAGGGGAGCAGAAAAGAATAGAGGAGAGGACACACACACATACCTTTCACACAAAGGACAGTCGTACATATGTCACCTTGCTTCAGTGACATTTCCTCTGAGGAAAGGTTAGTCTGTGTATCACCCATTATACACATGCAGATAGCACAAACACCCCACTACACACACACATACTGTATGTACATGCATGAACACACACAGCAGCCCAGAGCACCAGACACCCCCAATCTGTCACGCACCGACAGCCTCACCTCGACCAATCAGTTGCCAGTCTGAGCGTTCCTTTTCAATATTTGATGCTGATCAGTCATTTATGGGCAGTAACCAGATACAGGAACTTCGCGTATGACAGTGATTTATCATGTGGGCTGTCGGGGCATTACTACATTATTCTATATGACCTTGAAATGATCCTGGCCTGATTTCGACAAGACTTGGAGGAATGTTGTCATTAAAATTCAGCATGTAAAGTGATTAACTTACAGGGGGGCTCATGGTAATTATCTGACACATGCATATTTCCTACATCTACATTTCTACATATGGAATTATGCAGTCATGAACAGAGTGCTGTGTTCTATCAAAAATTCATTCAGTGGTTCGGCGTCCAATACTTTGGTTTATGTTTTTTTACCTGCAAAACTAATGGTGTGTGTCTGCTGTATTTTGTGTTTAAGGCTAATTAGCAAAAGCTAGCATGCTAACAGGCTAACTTAGGATGATGAACATGGTAAACATCATACCCACTTAAAATCAGCATATTAGCATTGTGTCTGTAAGCACGTTAGCGTGCTGATATTAGCATTTGACTCAAAGCACTGCTGTGCCACAGATAACCGCACAGAGCTGCTAGCTCGGCTGTTAGACTTTTGTTGTTGTTGTTATCGGTTTGGTCAGGATTGAATTGAGCAAAAGAACCTTTATGTACTCGGTTTTCTCTCTATGGAACTCACTGCAAAATTTTTTTAAAGCTTAATGTTGTTGAGCTTTAACATTTCATGTGGGAGACTCAATAACGAGCTGACTTTCATTTTGTTTTGGTCTGTGAACCCGCTGTTTTGGTGTTATATTATTGATTATCAGCAGTTTTATAAAAACAATCGTTGCTCTTTTTTCTATGTGACATTGATTGTTTTGCTTATTTTTCTGTAAAATATTTTCCTGCAATAACGTGTCTATAACTTCTCTCTACGCCAGGTCACCCTTGGAAAGATTTTCATTGCACCAAAACAAATTTGACATTTGCACACAATTGTTAAATCAGCTTTAGAAAATCTTACAATAATCTTCCCCTTTTTGCAGAAAATTGGATCTCTAAAATAAACTTCATAACTATTGCACCAAATGAAGCTCAAAGTGCTTTTCAGGATATCAAAACAATCGATGTATAAACATCCTAATGCAGGCTTCTTGTGATTTAATCAAATGAGCAGTGGACAGGCCATTTCTCCTCACTTTCAGGCAAAACCAAATAAAAACAGAGGGTGCACATTTAATTTATGCTAATGATAATCATGCCTATGGGTGACTAGTTAAAAATTTAACAACGGTGACGGCAAGCAGCTGCAATGTCATGATTCCTCATATTTTTCTATTAAATCTACATTTCACAAAGGGGATCATTTGTTTTAATGGTGGGTGCGCCGAGCAGGTCATTCCCGGTTTTACAAAATGAAATAAAAAGCAGAATCATATTTCAGTCACACATTCAATAAAAAGAGAATTTAAGTCAGTCAATCAGCTTGTTTCTCAGTTAAAACAGAAGTCACTTGTTGGACTGCAGCTCCCAGAGGGCTAAATGTGACCTTTGGCCCGTAGCTCCCTGTACGGAGTGTGACCCCAGCCCTGCTCTGAGTGTGAGTCAGACCGTGAGAGAGAGAGAGTGTAGTTCAAGGTGACTCTGTCCCGGCCGCTGCTGCTTTTTCCTTCCAGGCCACTTGCACACAGTTCAGGTCAGATGTTCCTTTCATGCACAGTACTTGTCAGCTGTAGTTTCCTCTGAGCTTTGTATTATTGGTATTTTTGGTCAAAAATAAAAAGAAATAGTGAAACATAGAATGTTTCGGTGCTCTTTTTTACAAAAAAAACTAAGGTGATACAGAATAAGTAACTGTTGTCACGGCGATAGTAGGATGTTAGTGTGGTTTTCACAGATAGATTTGTGAGGCTTTGTGTTTGAAAAATGATGTATAGATTGTCAAAGATCAATGAGGATGCTCTCCCAAATAATGTAACCCTCCCCTAGTTAGAGGTGTAACCCCTCACACAGTCTGCCTGTACTCACAAAGATTGATCGTGCCTTCTCTCTCTTTTACGGCTCAAAAATATCACTTTTTTCACCCAACAGTGAAATACAAACTTTTTCAAAACTTTAATTCTAAATACTGACAGAGACTGTGGCTGATATTTGACACCATGTTTTGAAATCTTTTTCAGTTGCAGCTTAACTGATACAACCTAAACGTTTCCTTGTCTCCTTAAAGCCTAGCCAGCGGATTTCATCGTTAGCGTGACCATTAGTGTGAGCTGCTTTTCCTGTCTTTGTTTTCCGTTGTATTGATCTTCCAAGAGCTCCAATGTGACTTATCAGGACCCAGCGAGCGACCTAGTGTTTAATCAATATTTCAAATGCTGTGATTCTTGTGAAGAATGGATCTTAAAAGCGTAGGTGGTATAAGACGGACACTGCTTCTGGGCTCTGCAGAGGAAACTGAGGATGGACGGGGTGATTCAGAGAAGACTGAACAACCAGGACAGACAAGGACAAGACTGACACAAGGACAGAGGAACACACACACACACACACAGAGGCGATGGATGTGTTTGTGTGTTCGACAGTATTAATTACAATCTAATTGTGATTTTAGATGTGATAACTTCTCTTTCAGCATCTCACACACACACAAAACGTAGTGCCGACAGCTGAGATAAGACCTTATAATAGTTGTGTCACGCTGAAGGACACTAGACAATCAGTCACCTCTGTCTGCTGTGTGTGTGTGTGTGTGTGTGTTACCTGACGTAGAGTGTGCGTTTCTGTGTGGAGCGGAGCGACGTGGAGCTGGAGCTGACACTGCTGGTCATCATCTGTTCCCTCAGGTCATGGATCTTCGCCTCGAAACGACTGTACTCTACACACACACACACAGAGACACACAAAGAAGACAAACATTGTTAGGCCCAGAGGACTTCAGGTGACAGGTTTTAAAAATTTAAAACCTGCTAAATATCTGTGGAGAATCTAATTTAAGCGACTTTTACAAGCTACCTGTTACTCCACTTTAGAGGCAGCTGTGTGACAGAGATTTTTTACGCTCCAATCATCTTTGCTCAGTACTTCAGAAACCACATTACAGTACGCAGATCAAAGACAAGAGCAGAGGCATGAACAAACACAGCTTCAACGGTGGTGGAAGTTTATGCACAGTGTTAACCACCTTTCCTACAAATGGCTGTAGTACGACATGTGTTTTGAGATGTGATGCGAATTGCAATTCAAGTGCACAGGGGATTCTCTCAGTATTGGACTATCCTGCTTACCTACAAACACACAACTATTACAGGCACACACACATACAAACTTAGGGATATGCAGATGTAAGCGTTGAGCTGTCAACAGATCCTCTACAGCCATAATCTAATAGTCTGTTTGATCTGACTATTAACTCCGGTTGCATCAGACCCGGTCCATGTCAATATCATCATAAAGACACACACCTTAACACAATCATCCACACACACATACAGCCAGTTTGAGTGTGATATTAGAGCGTGTTTATTAAGATGAATCCCTCCTACAGGGTCCATGGAAATAACAAAACCCTTCATTCATTCATTTTTCTGCCGTTATTTTTTCACAAATGTAGCTAGGAAGCTTGCTAGCTATGTATAAAGATGACGTCCCCATTCTTAATCCCGCCTGCTACGCTCTGATTGGTCAATTGTTTCTCTAACCGGCAGGAAGAGCCGTCAATGGGTACAACACCAGACATATTTAAAATTGTTGAACAAATCTGAGGTGTGGGCAGAGATTCAGAGGTCTGGAGCTATCGATGTCTCTCAGTCTTCACCATTTCCTACTTCCCTCCTTCACTACCTCCTTCTTTCTTTCCTTCCTTCCTCCACTAACATGCCAACAACAAGTAAAATGTTTAGTTTCATAAGAGAATCATACTGGGTTTCAGTATCTGTCACACATGGCAGCTATACGTGTTAGACACATCTGACTTCGGCTGCCTACATGTTGTGCTGTAGGTGGAAAGTCTGCACTGAACACAAGCATCACATTACACATGCACACTGAGTTCACACAGTGACGCATCACTGGTGCAGCGTTTTCATGGAGTTGTTAGCCAGTTAGCTCATATTTGCTCATTGGCTGGAAAGCAGATAACTTACTGGAAACACACAAAGCTGGAATCAAAAGTAAAAACCCATTCAGATATCTGGTAAACTGTAATACTGCAACCTAAACATGTGAATGCATTTGTTCTCTCAAACTCTAATTCAAACTTCACAAATGCTGATGTTTTGCACAAATACAACAATGCATTTTCAAACAGCACTTTCAGTTTAATTGCCAGGAACGACTGCATCCCCATCTCACTTGAATGACAAGTAGTTAATTGCGAGAGAGCAACCAGTTGGCCAATCAATGCAAAGTGCAATGGTTTGCTCATACACTCAGCATAGCAGCCCTGTGCTTTTGTATCCTCCTGCTACAGGCTGCAAAAACACTTTAGTTTCTGACCCATTTCTTTTTATAGTGGCCATAAAAATGTCACCGTGCCTCTTTAATTATAAATGTACATTATTTATGGAAATGAACAAAGTGGAAAAAACAAATGAAATAATGTGTTCTCTAATGCGCATGCGTGGCAGAAAAAGTGAAAATATATACTTCTAACCAGCAGATGACAGTAAATAGTGATATTTTTGATTCAGAGCAGCTCAACAAACAGCAGATATGTGTGTAATAAATCCTTACTGACTGTCCTCTAGTCTTCTTAGCACCACACAGCTTCCCAGAAACCTCTGAACTAACACTCGGATGACAACGCCGCAGGCAATAAGCCTGAAAAAGCCCTTCTGAAGGATGTCCCTATATGTGTGTGTGTGTGTGTGTGTGTGTGTGTGTGTGTGTGTGTGTGTGAACCATTACTGGGGACTACAGAATCTAATTAACCCTGAGTAATTCAATCATACTTGAGGTACACACAGTCATGCACACACACACACACACACACACACACACAGACAGATCTGGAACCTGCAGTATCTCCTGACTTTTCCTCTTTTTCTCCCCATTTCTGTTTTCATTTCCTTGTTTACTTCTCTACACACACACTCAGCCTCTGAACACTGTCAAAAACCACCCTACAACACCTAGATCTCAGCTCTGATTTCCCCCAAAAGCGTTCATTAATCTGACAAAATTGACGCTCACAGACAAAAACAACTAAACTGTACTAAGATGGCTCAAAGCCTGATCTGAAATCACTGAAATACTCAGAGCAACACCATCTCTCATGCTTTAATTCCAGGGCTACGGTGTTAAAATAACACATTGATGTTCTGGAAGAAGAACTTTGATAGATTTGTTGTTTGTTGACAAGGAGACTCATGTTACTTGCTGCATTCAATGCTAAATGTTATATGCAGACAGCATGAAGTAGACAATGCAACACTTCACATGCCTGCCTCCAAACTTTCCATACTGAGAGGATCAAAATGCCCTTTTGCTTAAAATTTCATTCCTTGCTTTAACCTTGAATGTTTCCATTGTTGACCTCAGTCTGGCATTTTCAATCTCGGCTCTAATCCATTACAAATTGATGGATTAACACTTGTGTTTGTTTCGCTGGACTCACCGCACCACAGAGCAATCACACACACACACACACACACCAAAATCAGCACATACTGTATGAACTTTCACATCATCAGCATCTAACTATCTCTGTCAACACACATCGCCTCAATGCAGCATTATGGGATTAAGGGCAAGAGAGAGAGAGACAGACAAGGGAGGGAGGAAACAAAACAGAAGGAAGAGAGACAGAGAAGAGAGAAAAGAGAAGGAGAGGAAACAGATTAATGACTCTGATTGAGCTTAGATGTACTGCAGCAAACTCACATCTGATACAGTGAAATAAAGAAATAAAGGTTTATCTATGATAGGCAGTGTTGAAACAATAGAGACAAAGCCAGAGATGCTGTAGAGCTACAGAGATGTGCCTCCTCTTTGTGAGATATAGAACAAAGACTGTGTTGCAGCCAAGATATTAGCGTTATTGAGTCCAGAAGAGAAAGACAAAGCTGGCACTGCCAAGGCTGCAGCTCTGATCATCTTCTGCTTCTGCACTCTTGATCTTTGATTTTTCAAGTCTTAAAAAACAGATCCAGTGATACAGCAAAAGTGCCACAGTATTAGAAAAAAAGCTACAGTATTGGAAGTGAGACTGGTGATACTCAACCACCAATGTTTCTACATCACTGGTAATTTCTTACACTGCGAGGGTCATTAGACCAAAGTCGGTGTTGGAGCCAACATGTTAATGCTGCATCACTGGCCGTCAGGATAACAGTGTCAGAGCACCACACGTTCAACAGATCAGTCCAGTATTACCTTTACCATCATTCCCCAACACACGCAAAGTCCCTGGACTAAAGGCAGTGTTAAGGGTTAAAATGTTATCCATAAACAGTGACGCCAGGTTGTTGGTAGAGGCAGGATGTTAACAAGTAAATCAGTTCAGGTCTGTCTCTCCCAACTCCCGCTCAGCTGTACTCACATGCTACAGGCAGACAGGAAGGCTCCACGTCCGCACGATGTGATGCCGGTACGGTGGATTTCGGATACGCGTGTGTGCGTGCGAGAGAGTGGGGTTTGTGCTGCTCAGAGTCCCAGGATGTGAATGAATGAGAGGAAAAAACAGAGAGAGAGAGAGAGAGAGAGAGAGAGAGAGAGAGAGAGAGAGAGAGAGAGAGCAGATGTGTGTGTGTGTTTGTGTGTGAAAGAGAGAGAGATGAAGGAGAAGATCTAACGGCAGCATGTGAGAGAGAGAGCCAGAGCAGAAAGATGTAAATGTGTGCAAGTGTGTGAAAAGAAAGTGTGTGTAGGTATGCAGTAGTGTGTGTGTGTGTGTGTGTGTGTGGCACAGACAGGAAATGTGTGTGTGTGTGTAAAATCAGTCCAGTGCTGCTCAGCTGCCACAGAAACAACAGATGCTAACTCTCTCTCTCTACTACACTCCTCTCTTTCTCTATCGCTCGTTCGCTGGTGCGCTCGCTTGCTCCTCCCCCTCTTTGACAGCAGCTTGCTGTAGGGCGGAGACACACGCGCACACACGCACACACACACACACTCGCCAACAGACACACACACTGTTTCCTCAGGTCACTCATGCAGGAAGTCTATGCCAGGCTCTCCTGCCCTACTTTGGCCCAGGGAATCGGTCCGCATGCAACACACACGCACACACATGGTAAAGCTTGACCAAGCATTTTGAATATTGATTTTTGGGAAGCTTAATTAAGAGCTCAATTTATATTTCTTAAATGGATTTTCCATTTGTTTTATATGGAAACAGCAAAACAAGACAGAAGCATCTCCCTTCATAAGTATCAGGATTTAAACTCTTTCTGCTCTGCATGATTTATTGTACGCAGTCTCCATCTGTCTCTCACTCTCTCCTCCTCTTCTCTCTCTCTCTCTTTTCCAGGCTTTCACTTATAAGAAACCTTGTATGTATATATGAAAACATTTTTATCATGTCAAAGTTATGCTATAGGCTTCCATAATCCCATCAAACAAACACACACTTCTGTCTTCTATCACAGTGACACACATCGAAATCAGCAGATATGAAGTTTCACATGATCAGCATCCAACTGCCTCTGTCAACACACATCACCCCAATGCAGCATTATCAGATTAAGAGCAAGAGAGAGAGAGGAAGAGAGAGAGACGGAGAGATGGAGGGAGACATAATGGAGAGAGAGACAGAACAGGGAGAAGAGGGGAGGAGGAGAGGAGGAGTTGGGGGAGGGGTGATGACAGAGACTAATGGCCCTGGGGCTCATATTCCCTCCTTCCCTCCTTCCTTCATTTACCTCTCCTCTCCTCTCCTCTCCTCTCCTCTCCTCTCCTCTCCTCTCCTCTCCCTAGAGGAGCATTGTTCCTCCATTCAGCAGCTGGCAGAGACCTTCTCTGCATTGTGCAGCTTCAGTGCGATCCAACAGAAAACCACTGGAGACGGGCCATTCTCATCTTTAGGGTTGTGTGCATTGCACCAATATTTTCCTTTCAGATCACCCTTTCTAACATTGAATCAGAGCCCCACTTATATAAACTTTGCATGACTGTAAGTAATGTAAATAACTGCTGCCAGTAAATACATGTGTGTACTGTTGGTAATCCAAACACTTTCCCATTATTTACTTTACTTATTTACTTTTTTTATTGCTTATGTTGCATTTAAAGGTACCCTGTGGAGTTTTTGACCACTGCTGGCTGGCCCTGTTTTGTTTGTATGGACAGACAGGATAGACAGTTGGTGGCGGTAACGCGCAGGGAAGCGTCACAATGTGTCAACAAAGACAAAGAAGAAGAAGAAGACTGCAAGCTGGCGAACATGGATGTAAACAATACACAATTTGAAACATTCAAAACATCTGGTTTTATGTGTAAGGAAATACATTCAACATATGGTCAGGGATCATGGATACAGTTAATGGGTTTTTGTTTACAAGAAAACTCCACAGGGCACCTTTAATTCTGAGTACTTTTTATTGTATTTTTTCATTTTTCCTGCCTGAATCCTTTTATTATTGCAGCTGCGAAAATCTAATTCCTCAAAGGGGATAAATGAAGTTTCATTATCTACATTTCCAATACATTATATGGCCTCGACTTTGTTTTTAATCATTTAGTGGATGTAGATATCAGACTGCAAGAGACTAGACGTATTAAAAAAAGCATGCAAGTAATCAAAACGTCCTTCTTGCTTTTGTACCTCTTATGTCTGATCGGTTGAATTGAAAAAAGTCCTTCACCTGGTAAATCTGTTGTAGAAGTGTACAAGAATCGATATGAGGCTCTGGCTCTAAAAATAGCAGTGCTGGAGGAGGCTCATCTATAATTGATACGATACAGTACAGTAATGTATATTGGTATTGATTAACTGATCAGATTGCAAAGGAAATGAAAAAAGGAGACCATAGAAGAGAAAATAAAAGAAACTGAAGAAATGTCTTATATTAATGTACTGAACTGAAGTTTAAATGTCAAAATTGAAAAATGCGTTTCATCTCTGGCAGCTAATAAAAGCCTCAGCATGACAGTGACGCTGTGACACACTGCAAATCTCAAGTCAGTCACCGTCCTGTTACAAGTGACGCCACAAATCCCCCAAATCACACTTTGTGGGTGGTGAGTCAGACCATTACCACAGACACCAGTAACACTGGGGAGGAGAGGGGGAGCTGACAGGTGGAAAGGAAGGAGAGGGATGAAGGAAACTGAGCAAAAAAGACAGAACAGAGCAATAAAGTGAGGAAGGAAAAGAAAGGAAAGCAGCCTTCTGTATGTATCCAGCAGATAATGTTCCCACAACTTTGTGTCTGAAAGCCCAGAGATAGAGTTCCTGTTAATCTTCTACTTAACAACTAGTGCACAACACACATAAACACACACACACACGCACAAAGTGTAATAAGCAGGCTAAGAGAAGTGAAGATAATCCTCTCTGCATCACCTCAGTATTACTGCTGACGGATGCCGCCTCTGTGTGTGTACAGTATGTGTGTGACAGTGTGTGTCTGTGACAGTTGTGTGTAATCCCAGTGACTAATACTGCCGTCAACCTGCAGGCATTACCAGCCCCACATCAGGAAACTTATGGCACGGGAGGAGATCATGCTTAAAGGTCAATACTGCGACATTTTGGTTTTTTAATGAACATCCAGGGATTTTTTTCTGTGATCAGCACAAACAACAGCTGTATTGGGTAACTAAGAACTGGGAGTTAGTTGAAGCAGCAACACTTAAGCTACAAGGCAACCTGAGGGGCATTTATTTAGGACTCCCTGTGAGGTTTTAGCATATCCTTTTACTGGTTTTTCTCTTGCTTTTCTCAACTCCCCCTTACACAATAAGTAGGCTTTATTCTTTTATATACTGTACGTCTCCTTTGTTCATTTATATGGTTTTATGTTGTTAAAAATCTTCGTTGTTTTAAATCAGACTGTAACCTTTGAAAGGAGAAATAACACAATCTTCCTTTTAACAAATGAACATTTTTATTCATTAGCAAAAACCACACCTTTGATCAATTCAATACACTCAGAGGTTTTACTGCTACAGCCTCACTGGGTCTGGTATGACTAGTCACTTACGGTGGCTAATGTTAACTAACTTTAGGTAGATGTCTTCTGTATTCGTGCAACTTCTTACACATTTTTACAAATTTTAGCTCTGTCAGGTCACCTAATGATGATGTCTTTATAGCAACTAACTTGAGAATGTTGGGAAATGAAAGGAAATTCATTATCCTCCATTCATTATCCTGTAACTGGACCTTGTCATCAGCAAAAGTCACGTAGTCTCGCTTTAAAGGGGAACTAAACCAATTTTACACACCAAAGTCTGTTTGCAGGTGTTGGGGAGCACTACTGCATATGTGAAAACAGCTGTATAAAGCTTTTAGTGTCTCCAGTGGGAGCTGTGTCTTATACTCGTAGGCCACATTAGCCGCTACTAGCATAATAGTCTTGAACCCCTCACTGAACTGTCAGTGGTCAGGTTGCATTGTGGGTAATGCCGGTGCCAGGTTTTGACAAGGAAGAAGAATGCATGTGATAAAAAAAGACAATATCTCCAGTTCTGCAGCATTGACATGACACAACATTTAATATATTTTTTAAAAACGTCAATCGTGACTCCAACAATGTTATAGAAGTGCAATGCTAAATCGGTGGAGTATTCTTCTTGGAGTATTTTGTGCTAATGTTTTAAAGTTTCCTTGTCCTGTTTTGTGTTTTATTATCTTCCTTTGGAAAGAACTTTGAGTGCCTTGTTTGAAAAGTGCTACATACAGTAAATGAAAGTATTATCTATTATCATCAATATTATCTGAGGGTAAAGTTACAAACACTGTGATCTCCACATTGTGGGTAGAGCTCATGTGCAAAACTTCATCTTGCATGTTGTTATCTTTCTTGATATCTTAAAGGTATAACGAGTAGGATTTTCCTAAAAAACGACGTATTCATTCGTACAAAAATAATCCCTCTCAATCATCACTTATGACCCACTAGAAGTGTGTGGTGGTGTCTGTATCTGCCAGTATTTTCTTATTTTGCTGTGTTTGGGACGTTTCTGGGCATCAACCTTTGGGCTGTGGTGTGTAGCCCCTAGCCAATAACAGCGCAAAGGGTGTGAGGTGCAGGACTCTATAAAAACGTAGCGACCAGTTGCCAGATCATAAGCATGTGACACTACCAGAAGCACATGCGCTTTGAGCCGGGGAGGAGGGGCCAACTTTGAATGTTGCGTTTATAAACAGCAACCAAATCCTACTCGTTATACCTTTAACGCTACTTGTAGCTGAAGTGGCTGCAAAAATGAGGATGGATTTTCATAAACTGGGTTCTTTCAGTAAGTGGAAATTTGGACAATAACTTTTCAACTCAACCATTTGAGAATAGAATTCATGTTCTTGACTCATACCTCCTTACCCAAACACTGCTCATATGATCACTAGATTCAGAACATCACATAATCCCAGTGTGTAAATATGAATATTGGGATCAACTGTAAAGTTAAGGAGATAATGTTAAAGTAAATTTGTCATGATTGTCTGATGATTATTTTGTAAGAACATTTAATCTATCACTCTAATGTGCTCATAAATTGCTCCTAATTCAACACAATACACTTCAAGTGAAGTTTATTCTGTACCAAATAATATCTTACAAAAAATACTACAGATGGAAATTTTGGGAGAAAGAGCCAGTCAAAGAGCCTTGCCTGGCTGAATGCATCTGAATTTGGGGACAAACACATTTTGGAGCCACAGGTCTGATATACAAAATTGGCTTGAAACAGCCCGAAACGTGATGAGGGAGATCGGCAGCATTAACGCAGCATGAAAACTTTTCACAGACAAACACGCTCCATCTGCTGTACTTCAAATAAACACAGATCTTATATCTGCTGCATCAGCTTAAATCAACCATGTCGCTGCCCAAGCTAGCACACACACGCACACCATGAGCAGTTCAGGTCTGTACCGAGCGGTGTTGTGTTTGGCTACACTGGGCACCATATTTCATATAAATAACAGGAGGAGACCTGCACACACACGGCGAGAGAGACACTTTTCCTCTCCTGGTGGAGGTCATTATGAGTTCCTCTCTTATTGGCAGGAAGTGTGTGTGTGAAACAGAGGGAGCACTGCTGGTCACCGCATGCTGTCGCCACGGGAATGGGACAAACATGGACCTCAGATGGACACACACACACACACAAGCACACACACGGAGCTGACCAAAGCCCAGCGTGGACAGAAGGTTTGATATAGAGTTCATTCAACAGTCACTAATGAGAGTCACGACACAGACAGACAGACACACACACACACACACACACACACAGATCTTAAACTAACCTATCCTTTTTGAGGGCCAGCATGTGAGCAAAATCACTAAATGCTGACATACACCTAGTTTCTTGAATGTTGAGCAGGAAAGACCTTGAACATTAAAACTAGGCTACAGCACAGTCGGCTCTTAGTGAGGCCAGCTGGACCATCTCTGATACCTACTGCGTGTTGTCACTGTAAGAACCCCAATATAACACCAAATAATGCCAAAACAGAGCTGGACCGAGCCAAACCAACAGACCATCGAACCATTTTGGCATTTTAATATCTGCAGGATTTCAAAGGACGTTTTTGTAATTATTTTTTAAATGATCAACACCAAAAACCTTGAGTATAAGTGAAAAGTGGGTTTAAAAGGTGGCTTTGAAAAGTTTGCTCCTCCGTGGTGGGGGGCAGCTTCCGGTGGTGAACCAGAGTCATGGCAAAAAAGTGTCCATAGAAACATTTTCAATCCATTTCAGTACTTTAGTCCACTTCTCTGCTGCTGATCCATATGTTCAGTAGGTTCCAAACAATCCTCACTTCACCAATACTTGGTTAATATGTTGCTTTTGGCAGAACAGTTTGGAAAATACTGAACATATGGATCAATCATCTGTCAATCCAAACTAACTACAGCGGCCCAAAGTCCAATTGAAATTAAATTGCATTTTATTTTTGTCTGCTACAGCATACATGTCTGCTGTGTAAATCCTATGTCCTGTGTTCTAATTTGAGAAAAAACGTCAAAATCCAAAAGAAAGAAATTCATATTTTTTGGTTTCACGATGGTGCCCACTATTTTGGCATTAATTTGTCGTAATACTGTTTGTTCTCCATCTATGTAGATGAAGAACTTGTTTCCATTATGTGCTTCCTTACATTGTGCATGGTATAAAGCTTTTTTTCGGGTGTGGAGATTTTCTGCTGTTCTTTGTTTTGTACCAAGTTGAGCTGAATGTCTCTTTATTGTGGACTTAAAAGGCGGGACTTATGGAGACATCACCTTGGACTTTGGGGGGCTGGGATGATCAATGATGAAAATGGTATTGGTTGGCAGCCGTAATGTTATTATGTTAAATTATTCAAATGTAAAACATTTTATTTTGTTTTATTACTATTATGTGTATATATATTACAGAAGCCAAGAACTGCCGTGTTCTCTGGATCACAAGTTAATTATCTCGTGACCTTGAGATAACAAAGCTCGTTTTCTCGAGATAATGAGATAATTAACTCGTGATCTCGAGATAACGGCATTCCGTAATATACATATATATATATATACACACACACATATATATGTATATATACATTTTTTTTTTCTTATGTGCGCTATTATGTTTGTCAGTCTCTGTGTATTATGTTGTTGATTTTTGAAAAAAAAAAAAATATATATATATATATATTTAAAAAAAGAAAAAGAAAAAAGAACTTGTTTCCACACAGCCAATCAAATCTTTGTATAAAGTAATGTTAGTGTTCTATCATAAGCAGACTGACTAACAGCTAGACAGCAGCCTGCTTTAAAACGAGCCACAGATTTTGAAAAAGCTTTCCTGCTGAAGTCTCCTTCTTATGCCAGAGATGTGTTATCTCAGGATAAACTCCTTGAGATGTATCATCTCGTTTTCATCGTTTCATCTCGTTTTTAATAATAAGAAACTATCAACAATACATTTATAAAACATGTTGACTCGGCAGATTTCTGGTGAAGTATCCCTTTAATACTGTTAAGATTTTGGGGCGCTGTCCGACGTGCTGATCCCACTTAACACTCCAGAGGAGACACAAACAAACTCCCATGAAGTGCACTGATGTTCTTGCTGATATTTCTCACCAGGCTAACAAGCTCACCTCTGAGTGTAAAATATTGGTCGTATGTCAAGTGTATGAAGTCAGTTTTCAGTTATTTAAGTGTAGTATCTTTATCAGGACATGCTGAGTCTCCTCCTTATATCATAACTTTTTAAGGTTTTTCAATGACTCGCCTGTGTTGTGCTTGTACCAAACACTTCCCCAGTGATCCGTATTTTTATATTTTTGTTAAAATGGGATCTACAGTATTGATGCTATGAGATGGATTTCCAGCGTTTGATTTTGGGCACAATCATGCTGGTTTGATCGAAGCACCTTGAGTCTGGTGTTTCCTTCTCTTTGCAGTATCAACATCATCACATAGAGGAAATACTCAATTTGGGATCTACATTTAAACATACTTTCTCTTAAAATTATAATTCTTAATCCATTTATTATGCTTGTATGACCTTTAAGAATTCATAACCCATACATTATGGTTTTCAGCATGATGTATGGGTTATATCCCTACACTGCTTCCATAAACTGCAAATACATTTGCATACTGTAGCGGCTGGGGAACTTCATTATGTTCTGACAGTGCCTTCCACATCTTAATGCAGTTTGCCCTTTAACTTCTCCTCAGACTTTTCAAGGACCTGTGATCCTGTGTGTTATACACTGGTCTTGCCTTTACCTTCCTGGACCACCTCTCTGACTGAATAATACATGGCTGATACCCGAAAGAGACACACACAGACGCACTACACACACACACACACACACACACACCACCTCTTCCAGTAAACATGTTTCTGAGGTGAATCAGGGGACCAGGGGACATGATGCTGTGTGCGTGTGAGTGTGTGTGTTCGTGTACATGTTATACTCAGGTCCCCCACCATGACAGCATCCCATTAGCTGAGCCAATCAGCAGTTATAACCTGGTTTCCTAGGTTACGGCCTTCTCAGTCACTCCCAGTAGACAAACATCCAGGATGGTGCTTGTTGGGAAACCTCACTCTGTCTCTCAGTGTGTGTGTGTGTGTGTGTGTGTGTGTTAGTGTGTGTGTTTGTACGTTGCACAAATAGCGAATTTCTAAAACTTCGGCATGTTTCCATTAATTACTACTAAACAACTATTTTGAAGAGTGAATCACAACATAACATAATAAAAACAGCACCAATAGCTTAACACAATAATATGTATCATGGTGTGTCATCACTGTCTCCTATCAAAAAAGACGTTTATGTTGGCCTTATTCATTTTTCTCTACGCACACAAACAGTGCATTTTGTTTTTGTCGTTTAAACATAAACACCTTTTAATAACTTTTAGGTTTTCCTAAGAGAGGTGGCAGCAATACACTGAATGCTGTGTCTACACAACACTGCCAGAAATTAAACAGGAAGAAGAGGAAGAAGTGGAAGCTTCCATAACACCATCTATAAAGAAACTTAACACCAGGTTGAAAAGCAGTGTTTCACTGCCCTCTCTGGTTAAAAGTTACAAGCCCGTTTCACCTGTACATCACTGCAGCAAGGTGAGAAGTTAAACCACTGGAGGTCAGCAAACACAAGATTTTCAGGGGGTGTTAATTTACTCTTTAATAAAAAAAATTGGTTCCATCAACCTTTACCTTATTTTGTTTTTATTGATGCACCAACTTTTCCACCTACTATTTCTAAAATATTTCAGCATTTGTTTACCAGTTCTTAGCATCGCCATTCAGATTTTCTTGCATTAATCTGTACATGAGGTGGATGGCAGCGTGCTGTGTTTAGCTGCAGTACTCACCCTCAGGTCTGTACTGTGCTACTATGGTAACGGTCTGTCCTGCATTCTTCAGAGCTGCGGCTGCCTGCTCATGTGTTGCACTGGACAGGTCCACACCGTTCACCTACACGCACACACACACACACAAAATTAGAACCCATGCCTTGGATCAATAGTAATAAATGTATAATGGGATGAGCACAACATTAGGAACACTGTACATCTTAGTAGGTCAATAACTCACAGGTGACCAGTCACGTGTATGTGTGCATGTGTAGCACTGAAAGCTTGTTTAATGCACACAATCATTCCATGTCAGTACTTGCATCATAATACAGTCAGAGTCATTCTGAAGGGATTATCAGTGCCTCTACAGTCTGACGCCTAAATCCTGTTTGAATCCTGTCTGAAGAAAATTAAAGCCATATTTCACTTTAGTGGAACACAAAATACAGCTTTAACACGCACTTCCCCTGTCAGCCCACAGTGGTGACTGACTGACTGACTGCTGTGCAAGGAAAATGACTCCAGTTCTGTGAAATGTCTCTTTAAATTCAGATTGCTGTAGTCACTGTGAATGATCATCAGATCAAGTTCAAAACATTCAGGTTATTGCTTTGCTTATAGTAATTCTGAGTTGTATGACTCCACATCAATAATGTACATGATGACAGGATGACTCCCTCGATGGGACTATACGACCGATAAATAATAGTAGAATTTGATGTATTAATAATAGGAATGTGACAGTACTTGTGTTATATTTCTCTGTGTACTGTTTGTAACAGGTCTTAGCTCTTACCGACAGGATGCGGTCTCCCTTTCGTAGCTCCCCACAGAGATCAGCTGGACCTCCAGCAAGAATGAAGGAGATGAAGATTCCCTCTCCATCCTCCCCTCCGACAATGTTAAAACCGAGACCTGTTGACCCCCGCTGGAGCACCACCCGCCTGGGTTCCCTGGAAGAAACACAAATTAAACACACATATGGTTAGGGTAAAATATGATGCTATCCAACTTTTTTGCTGCTTAAAGTTCAAGTTTAGCTGATGTTTGATTAACCAAAGTCTAAAAACCAGTGACAAGAAGTGAGAGATGACAAGAAGAAGAAGGATATAATTCAATATTTCTTACTTACAACATAACTGCAAATCAAAAAATAAAAATATTGCAACTGTATTTAGCATTCACTGTATATATTCTAATGGTTTCTGAATGTATAATAGATGTGATACAAGCCTATTATGTGGTGATAAACGGTTTATCTCAGTGGGAGGAAAGGGTACTTAAAATTAGGATCATTCACCATGCTGACCAGCAGATGTCAGTATTACACTGTCTCTGTTTTGTTGCACCACCACACTTGGTTACTCTGTCCTAAACACACACTTCTCACTTAGTTTATACCTATAAATGGTTTGGTTCTTTAGTAAATCAGCATAACTGGAATGTCTTTTGACAGTGGGAGTAAAAAAGAGAACAGGCAGGAAATCTAAATCAACACAGGGAAAATATGTAATCATGTAAACATGTAAAGCAGGTCCATCTTGTGACGAAACCACTGGACCATCATGTTGTCCTCACTTAAAATTTTGAATAATTCGTTTGGAAACAGAGTAAGAGCTGAATACCTGTAAGTGAGCTATCAGGGTATTGATAAATATACTCAGCCAATCCATGCACTGTACACATGTGAAATTTGATCCCTCTTTAGCCTCTCTGGATCAGTATCCAGACGTGGCAGATCCACATTAAACACAGTTTCTTTGTCAATGTCATAGAAATTCTGTATTTCAACCATCAGTTACATTCATTAAGGTGGGCTGGAGACTCAGTTTTTAATGCCACCCTGAGTTAAATTATTGGCATCGGTATCAAGAGAGAAAAAAGGTGAATCATGCATCCCCCGTTCTATAGCACAAATTACTGAATGACTAAATCTTTCACTTGATATCACCTGCTTTGAGAGAAAGCAGATGTTCTTGAATTGTCCACACTCAGTTGACATTGATTAAAATCCACAATCCTCTATTTGCATGAGAAACTAATCAGAGCGAAAGAGATGAAAGAAATGAAAGAGAGGATAAGGGAGAGATACAAACACAGAGGGGGAAAAAAGAAGAGCAGACGTCAAAACGACCATTCTGCAGTCAGTCTGAGGCTTATCAGATTTATTATAATCAAAGCGCAGTGATTGGCCCGAAGGGTTATGACGAAATGAGTCATATTCTGGTAACCACGGTGACGCCTGTTGAGTGACGAGGGCCGTGATAGGCTGTAATCCGTCCATTAAAATGGATTAAAGACAGTAGAGCAGCACTGAGCGTGTGTATGCATGTGTGTTTGTGTGTGTGTGTGTACATATGTGACCTGAGTTTACATGCCAGACAAAATTCGCACTGCCATCTGCCTTTTACTGCCAAACACACACACACACACACACACACACACACACACACACATACAGCAGCAGAGCGAGCAGGCGGGGACAGAGGTCACTCAGTGTATTTTGGGCTCTCTAGGACTGTTTCCCAATCTGGTGTCGTGGACCTCTTTGAGGGTCACTTAAGACCGCAGAGGAGACAAGCAGTGAAAGAAAAGAGAAAGAAGGCGAAGAAAAGATTGACATTTGACTCTGTAAACAGCTTGACGCATTTTTCAGCTATGAAAGCCAAAAAGAAGCTGCAAAATTTGTTTGAGTTTTCTTTGGTTGACAAACTACCTACACACAGCTGCTGTTACAGCATGTTCATACATTCAAATATCATCAAATGCATTAACCATTGGGGGACCAATAGCTGGAAAAAAATACAATAATAATACAACAATACAACAACAGTGAGAAGATGCCAGACAACCTTTAGTGAAATATAATGCTAACTTTTTAAGCCCATATTAGCAATTAAAATAACATTTTCAAAACCATAATACAGTGTCACATGTTTATTTTCAGCTTGTTCCACCATCTTTTTGCAACTACAGTATTTAATGTTATACTGAGTGTAATATCCAAACTAGATATGCAAAGTTTAAATACACATTAATTCCCTATATATATATATATATATATATATATATATATATATATATATATACACCGTAATTTAAAAAAATAATTACACAATGACATAACGGTTAGGGTAAGATTTTACAGAAAAATGTCTCCTCACCCAATCAGAGAAATATCTTTTGTTGGTACCGTCCCATAAATATGCACCTGTTTGTGCGTGAGGTCTCACCTGGTGACGTCGTCGTCTCCAGTCATGGCCCTGGGCAGCGGTGAGTATCTGGGTGTGGTCAAAGGGGCGGGGCTTACAGACTGGCTGCCGCTCATGTAGGGGCTTATATGGTTGTCTTGATGTGGGGAGTACGCTGGAGGAACACACACACATTTGTGTCTTATTTTACCACACTGTCACACATAAAACACAATTTCATTGATGTCTTTTTAAAGACTGAATATGTATTTTCATTTTTTCACTTTTAATACGTGTCCTAATCTGAAACATCGTCATCCCACAACTGGCTCTGATTAAAGTTCCACTCTGATATTTATTGTCTAATCAACCACAGCTCATACTGTATCTTTAATGAATCAGTCAAAACTGTTGATGCACTGTATATAATTGGAGGTATGTTGAGAGACGGTGGTGTGATATATGCTGTTTGCTAACGTGTTAGATTCGGTGATAAGTGACATGTTGTTTGATAATATGCTGATTTGGAGAGGTGACAAGTGGCTGTAATCCAGTGGACCAAATTTACCCGGTCTGATTATCAGACTGTTATATAACACATTTAAAACTGTCTGGGTGATGTCATCATTATATCTTTTAAACCATAACATATCATGTTTCTCACCAACTTAAACTGGTTTGGCACTCATGGAAACTGGATGAGCACATTGTGATCAGGGTCGTCTAGCGGATTATTTATTTATTCTCTCACATATTTAAGACGTCACTGGAAGCTGAAGTTCACAACATCCTCAATTCAAACTCTCTCAGGTAACTTCAGGGCTGTCATGTTTACAGCGTCAACCACTGGTAAAGATTTTGTGTCTAATGTGTGTGGAGTAATACGCTATTATGGCTCTATACCGTGAGAACAAACACAACAGTCGCCTGTGGTATTCAGCCCTGATGTGGAAATCTATGGCAAGGTCTATTAACCTCTTCACTGAGAGTAATGAATGCTATCACAATTTCACAGCTGGGAAATGCTGAAGTCTACACCTTTTACCCTCACTGCTATGCTGATGACTTTTATCAATATTATTCTGACACAGTTTGGGGTGAGGGATTCAACCATGACTGAGCTGCTCCTCGTCCGTGGGGTCTTTTCCATCACCACTGACAACAGCAAAGTCATTTGAAAGCAAAGCTAATTACGAAAACGCTCCACGTCCCCCTTTACTTGCACCTCAACTTTCCTTTTCCTGGTGTTGCTTCTTCCTCTAACACTTCTGTATTATATAGTAAAACTCATGAGACACATAAACATGTTGCCTTGATTGGTTGCTTGTAATGATGCTGGTCTGGGAATTCAAGCTTACTGTGCTGTTGCAGTTCTAGTAAGAGTCTCTGCAAAAAGCCTAATAGTAGATGGGTCCTTTCTTGTAAACGCACCCAAAGCAAAAATCTCCCCCAACAGCTTTGTTCCTTGCTGTTCTTTATAGTTGGACACCATCTGGCCCTAAAATGCTTCCGCCTCTTGGCTGCAGTGATGTGTGCGACATTCACCAGAGCACAGTTTCACTGCAAGTTGTGCCTGATGCTGTGAATAAAAGTGAGTGATGAACCGTGAGCACAATTGTTGCATTATTATTATAAGCCTCTGATGTATGTGCACTTACAGTTGGTGACGTCAGGTGGAGGGAAGTTGTCATTGATAAAAAGGGAGGTGTGTTTGGCCACGCGGAGGTAAACGACGTCAGGAGTGGACTTCAGGGCAGCCACCGCCTCCTCATGAGTTACCTCCTCCAAACATGAGGCGTTCACCTGGAGACACATGAAGACATACATGCATAAACACACAGACAGCATGTGGACGACATTGTGTCCACTGCAACGCCTACCAGACTGCAGCAAAAACATACAGTGTGGATGATATCATGCAGTTTTGTGGCTGCGTCCATGGACTGTACATGTATCCTAAAATATAGTGCTGGGTGTTAACTTAATGGAGAAGAAGCTTTCATTATGTTGTTTATATTTTTATGCTGAACGGGTCCTCTGCTGTGTTAAATCGCCTTTAACAGGCTCAGATGTGGAGCAGAAGAGTACCAATCTAATACAATCAAACCCTTGTACACTGTCGTTCTAAG
This sequence comes from Oplegnathus fasciatus, assembly GCA_003416845.1. Lineage (NCBI taxonomy): Eukaryota > Metazoa > Chordata > Actinopteri > Centrarchiformes > Oplegnathidae > Oplegnathus > Oplegnathus fasciatus. Next base: position 813,153 of record NTHP01000198.1, on the reverse strand, counting down.
GATTTAATAAAGCGGATGGATGGTGAACCTTGTTTTTGCTCAGTTCTCCATTTTAAGTGTAAACAAGCCTGAGTCATTTTCATATTTGGTGTTACTATGGGATATTTATGACATGTAAATTCAATAAAAGCAGTTCATAGCATGCAGTACTTGGTGCTATCAATGATGTTAAGGGATGTTCATTACGCATATGGGGCTAATAAACCTGGATTCATATTGTAATCTGAAAGTCGTTCAAGCAAACTTCTTCTGTATTGCATTTCATTTTAAATGTTTCATAGATTAGAAAACAAATTGTGTCGTGGTGTGAACCAATAAAATGAACTTTGCTTTCTGCAATCTACTGACTAGACTCTATAACATTTGCATTATACGAATAAGTGCAGAGAGGAAAAAGAGAGAAGGGGGACAAAAAAAAAGAATAAAAAGAATAAAAAAGTCTTACAGCTACAAGTTTGTCCCCTATCTGTAGCCGTCCGTCTTTGTGTGCAGCCCCTCCCTCGATGATCTTCGTCACGTAGATACTGTTGTCGCCTGGGACATGTTGGTTTCCAACTCCACCTGCTATACTGAATCCTAAACCTGAGAGAAAACATCAACAGGTCATGTTTTAGAAGTTTCTTCAGGATGTTGTTAATGTTAGATATCTTTATTTGCTGCAGTGTTGAATTTCCTCATTTTCTCCCTTTGGGCCCTTTTACCAGTTCTGACAGTTAGAGTTTCTATTTGATACAGTACAATTATAGGGAAATAAACAAGAGCGAAATCAAATCAGGTAAGCCATACCCTCTCAGATATTTCATATTTCGCTTTGATTGTTTTAATTGATCTAATATTGTTCTCTTTCCCCTGTTCAATATAATATTACTGTATCTTTGCTGCTCTGAAATCAGAAAATTGTTTCTCATCTCACTTTCGGGCATCAGTTAATGTCTTTATTTCTGTATTAGTAGGATAGGAGAACATGTCAACACCTTCAAACAACATTGAAGCTGAAAGTCAGCACTTTAGTCTCAAAGTCACTGTTTTCATTTCAGAGTAAAGCCAAAACAACAAAAATGTGTCTGTGTTTTACCACTTTGTATTTTACCACTTCGAGTATTTTCTCACCTTTGGGCCCTTTGACCAGCTTGATATCCATGATTCTCTCAGTGAGGCTCCTCCTGCGTCGTATGCATAGTCTCACCAGACCTCCTGCCTCCTTCAGCGCCTCCACAGCCCCGCTGTGGGTCACCTCCCTGACGTCGGCCTCATTTACCCGGACTATACAGTCATTCACCCTGCACAGCACAGACACAAACAGTAAAGAAGTCATTTGACTTGCATAAGGAGTGTAGAGTAAAGACAAACGATACACATCACCTCCTAAACTCAAATGTTACTTTCACTCTGAAACCACCAAGTCTAGTTGGGAGCAAGCTGCTGTCAACATCTTTTGGTTGTTTGGCTTCTTTCCTTTTTAATGTTGAATTCAGGTAAAAGAGAGTTGACTCTTTTTGTGCCTTACGCTTCGTACAGTTAGACTCATTTATATGAAATTTCTGTTCAGTCACAGTGCCTGAGGAGCTACATAGCTACTGGTGCCTTGCTCAGAAGCACCTCAGCAAAACTACATTTAATTTCCCTTTTATATGTTTTGATGTGTTCCCGGTAGAGATACTGAACTCTGTCAAAATGTTTGGGTTGTGACACTACATGCTTTAATATTTTTGCTGTGTTTTGAATGTGTGAAGATTCAGGATTGCAGATTTAAAAATGACTTGATGAATCAAATTTGCACTGCCAGATTTTGTGAATATACAAGATCAAATGTTATTGTCAATTTGAATGTATTTAGTCGTTTGATATGGACAACAAAAATCAGCTGTGATCAGAAAACTTGCATTGTGAAGACAAAATCTGTTTTGTGAGGATTTGACCCCCATCTGGTGACAAAAAGCTGATCCTAACAAGGTTAAATATTCTATTTAGTTCAGCTAAAATTAAGAGAGGCAGTTCATGCTGCACAAAATCAATATAAAACTCCTCTAATGATAAAATAGGGTTGTGTAGCAGTTATGGTACAAATAGTTTTACTGGTAAATAATGTAAGTCAACAATTCATCCTCATAATTAATAAAAACAAGTGTAATTTGTGTGTGTGTGTGTGTGTACCTGAGTCGTCCATTCTGGGCTGCGGCCCCTCCAGGTATAATCTTGGTGATGAAGATAGAGGGGTCTTCTCCGATGTGAGGGTTATCAGTCCCTCCTGCGATACTGAACCCCAGACCTGAGTTACCCTACACATACACATGGACACAGAGTGTTTTAATGGGAAAACTAAACATACATATTGGTTTTAGAAGATCTTTTCTGACGCTGATGATAATGATGATAATGACAGAGTTACTGTTGTTTGACTGATTGTATATAAATGTTGCTCCATGTATCTGTATCTATACGACTCTCTCCAGATATCACTTATTACCAAATTACACATAACAGATCCCCTCTGTCTATTGAACATGACAGGCATTGCTCTCTGTATGTTTCTCTATGCTTTGTCACCGGGTTTAAAGCTAGTGTAATGCCTGTGCCTGTGTTTGCGTGTATGTCCATAGTGTCTTTAAAGCAGATCCCGTCAAGCAGACAGAACCAGGTCACAGGAGAATAGAGCGAGAGAGAGAGAGAGATGGCGAGAGAGCCTCGGGTGAGAGAAAGGGGAATATAATGAGAGAGGGGGGAAGAGGATCAGGAAAAAGAAAGCAGGGACGGATGGACGAGGAATAGAGAGGATGGGGAAATATGGTCAGCAGAGTCGGACCAGTGGTGGGTTTGAGTAAAGGAAGAGCAGAATGATGAGATGAAGGAGAGGAGAAAGATAGATGAGAACTAAGACAGCTGACAGAGAGCAGATGAAGGTTTCATGACTGTTTCTGGTTTTATAAATGTATCTTATCGACTGATGTTTGTTCTTCTCCTGTGATTTTTTTCCAGAATTAGTGAACATAAGAAGATCAGAAAGTAACTTTTCAAAGCATATTAAAATAACTCTCCTGTGTAGTAAGACTTCAGTGAGAGGTAGAGGTAAATAAACTAGTGTGTAAACTCCAGTCTTTAAAAATGTATGTAATGTAATTTATGTTTTTTTGTTATTAAGTATAACCTTAATTTACTTCTAAGAAGTTTGGAAGCCTAAAACTGTAGTGAAATATTTTGGAAAAAAAATGTTAGCCTCGATTTACCCTCGATTACGCCATTATTTAAGTATCTTTACATACTTTTTACTGTATTCTTTTAAATAGGAAACAGAATCACTTACAATCCAAACTCTATTTTCTCTATTTTGTAGCGTGCAGTAAACGAGAACTATCAACAAACTACTGTTTATGACAACTTTTAAGCTGACCTTTTGAACATCTCCAAATATTTTTTTATTTTAATTAATATAGAATATGAACAAATTAACATTAGTTAAAGCAGTAAAGCAGTGGCTAATTTAAATATAATGGTTGACTTGGTACACGTGGCATTGGTCTTGAGCTCTTGTTTTAGTTGAACTTATTGTAATAATATGTTTTGTCAGCTACTTTAAAAAGTCTAAAATCTAGAGGGCTTAAAGATATCAACGTCAGCTCACTTAAATTTATACAAATGGCCTAAAAACTGAATGTGCTAGAAAAAGCTATCTTAATCTCCCAGAGGAAATATTTTTCACACCTTCTCAGCCCTTGTTTGCATGTTTTTATCTCAGCAGGTTCCATTTCTCCTGGTATAAAACAGACAGGCACTCAAAATAATTTCTCGCTCTCGACAGCTCTAATGATGTTTGTAGCGTGATTATGGAGGAGAGTTCGGGGAGGACAGGGGGTCAGCCTAAACAGATGGAGATACTGTCACCGAGGGGCTGATGTGACTGAGTACATTCACAGTGTGTATAACACACATGCATGTTGGTGGTGTGGTTCTCTTTGCATGTAAGTTTTTACCCGCTCCAGCGTGATTTCCTCATACTCATAGTCTGCTTCTGTTCCATTGACCTGTCACAGAGGAAGAAAAGAGAAGCGTTTCAATTAAGAGTAAATAATGAAAGCTGTTTTCCTGTAATGGACACTAAAATGCTGATTTGATTTTACGGGAAAGCTTTTGACATTCATAATTTATAGGCAGTGCTTTGCTCTGCATCACGTCAGCTGCCATTGGCAGGTGCACCACCCTCTCGTGTTGCATTAAGCCTTCATCATTTATCACAGCTTAATCAAATTTCACATCCAATAGTATATATGCCATCTTTGAACACCTATCAGCATTCAGGAGTTCAGAATCATTTTTCTAATACAAAGTGTGAGCTCATTCTCTGCTCATTAATTCACTCATCAGGTAAAACAAACCTTAACAAACAAACATCAGAATTGTAGAGAAGTGAAATTCGGCATTTGATCGTTTGTGAATGACGCATGAATCCCAGAGATTAAACTGGTAATGCGTGCTTAGTGATGATGTATCTCTGATGTCATATTTAAGAACATCCCTGATGAATTACCCGTGAGCCAATCACGCTGCTCAGCCAGGACTGCCTGTACTATAAAACATATTAACATCTATATTTCCTGCACACAGAATTAAATCTGATCTGAGCAGACTATTATACTTATATATGTTACACTACTGTACATTTTGTGTTCCTCTCGGTTTATACCGGGAGATGAGTGTCTTGTTCCGGCTATAGCCACTGCAGGCAGGCAGGCAGGCAGGCAGGCACACACACACACGCACACATACACAAACACAGTGGTCGAGTGGCATCCCAATGGCCCATGTAATCCCCTTGGCTGTAATCTGTGTCTCTGTGCAGTCAGATTAGTTTAGATTTTGAATTTCTGTCGTTTCAAACAGAGGGCACAATCTTCCATCATCCACCGTGTGCAGTGTGTCTGCCATCACCTACCACACACACTGTACACATTCGGACTGGATGGGCAACTCGTTAAAGGCCACACGAATTTACTATAAACATGAAATGTTGGATTATTCTGGAAAAAATGAGGACAATAATTTACAGCCATTCTTAAAGCTGGAGGTTCCAATCCTTGTCTGATTTGTTTGTGATATTTACTGCTTAACAGAGCCCCTTTATTCTTTAAATAAAGCATGATGAATTTAAGGTTATCAAAGTTAAAGCCTCTACTTCCTGTGGTCACAGTATGTAGAAACGGCCTTGTGCATCTGCAGTGTGTTTAAATTTATTTTCCTATTTACAAAAAAGGGTACAGACATACGACCTTTGCCTCGTTTTAAGCAACAAAAACTCCCCGTATTTGCTTTGAAAGGAGTGATAAGCAATGAAAGTAAAGTTTTTTCTGTATTTGTTGCATTAATCACATTTCTTTGGAAGAAAATAACAGTCGTCAATCATATCAGTGAAGTATTAGGTGAAATCTGCGTGAGAGAAATCTTTTCTCTCTCTGTGTGTTATATCCCAGGCAGTTCAGCGGGGAGTAATTCCACAGTAATTACATAATAAACTTATCTAACAACAACAGACACTGATTCTCTGTGGCAGCTGGCTACCAGTAAAATGACATCTGGATCCATCTAATTCTGGACTGAGCTTTCTGTCTAAATCCAGGACGCTGCTATCACTATTGTGCATTTTTATCGGGGAGAAATACTGAAACTACTGAACATTTCTAGGAGAAGCTCCAAAAGTCTTTACACGCTAAAATAACCCTTGATATTACACTATTTATGGCTGGTATTGCTTTACAGAAAAAAAGGATTCCATGTAAATATTTACAACGTTACAGAATTTTATATGGAATCTCAGTACAAGACTAGGAAGATAATATAAAAAACCTTGCAACAAACAACTTTAAATTTCTTGCGTAGCGTATGAGTAGAAACCTTATAGACATGGAACAGTTGAAATGTATTAACAGTGGCAACACTGAAGGTTAATAAATGCTTCTGTATCGAGGTGTTGCCTGGGCTTGGGGTGTACGCAGGAGCTCGTACCTCTGCTGATGCCCTCAAAAGTGTAACTAATGTAACATCAGAGTAATGTAGAAACCACAAGACTTGTGATTGGTCTGCATGGGCTGGTTTAATTTTCTCCTGCATGCTTCCACTGATCATAGCGTTTGTTAATATTTACAACATGGAGCAGGTTAAAGAAAAGCAAAGTAATATCTCCATCAAATCTGTTTTGTGATTCGACAAACCTTTTCCAGTACAAACCTTCAACACAACACAAACCTTCAATTGTATCAACACAATCTGTAACACTTCAGATATATAATCAATGGACAGCACTTTATAACGCACACCACGTTCATCTTCCGTTAGATTCTACAACAGTCAACAGGTAAAATAAAATTACTTTTAGGTCAACCTTAAATAGCCATTTACTGTAAGGTGTGTGTGTTCAATTTGAGGTTGCTACATAATGTTCTCCATATTCACGTATACTACAAAAATGAGGCCAGCTCAAGCCACTGTAGGTCAAAAATTAATGATCAAGGGTCCAAACACAACCACTGATATGTAATTTAATCTTTATCTTGATCTTGATCTTTGTGTGATTTAACCTTATTTGCCTTCTCTCAGGAAACTCTTCAAAGAAAACTTAAAACACTAAAATTGTCTGAAATCCAGAGTCGGCCACTGAGAGGTTACAGTATCAGCAGGTTTAAATTTGGTGTCACTGTCAATATATTTGAACCAGTACTCACATATGGGGGGGTGTCGACGCTGTCGGTGTTGACCACCACTGGAGGGGGGTTGGCCTGCAAGAGAGAACGGTAAAGTTATCAAACACTTTTACTTTGAAGGATATCATCATGAAACCAAAGACACACAGTATTTCACCAAGATTGCTGATGATGGTTACTATGAAACATAAGAAAACACATATATGCAGTGATCTGTGATAATGACTTACTCGTCTCATGTTTTGGTACAGCATGTTGAGTACATCTGCTACAGATTACCACCACGGAGCGACAGCATACACCGCATGACATGCTGCACAGCCCTTATATTGGACAATACTAATGTACTACACTGCAAACTAATACAATATCACAATACCCTGTACTTTTACATTTTAGATTGTCCTCTGATAGCCTGTAGGATATTGCACTCTACTACTCTGTACTCTCTATCCTACTGTATGTCAACCACATAATGGCCTGGTTCAGTCCAGCACAGTGCAGCTAGGGCTCGAGCAGCAGAAGATGATTGACATTATCTTTCCTCTTGCTTCCTACACAAGCACAGCAAATGACAACCCTCACACTAGCTAATAAATAGCCACAAGGTGTCTTTTTCTCCTTGTATTTGCAAAGGGAGCATCAGCCCCCATCTTATCATTCCACCCTTTTGTCTCCACTTTCTCCCCTTGTCTCCTCTCACTTTCTCCCCAGAAAGTGTTTAGTGCTCGCCAGTCCAGCGTCTGCAGCTCTAGTCTTCTCAAACTAACCAGCAATGAGCAAGCCAGTCCTTGTAAGATAATCTGAAGCTCCGGCTCTTGTTCTGCAGCTGAAAAAAGTTCACAAATGAACCAGCGAACCAAGCATCAAACAAGCTACCCAACCAAATGGACAGTCCACCCAGACTTCACAACAGAGCAGCAATAGCATCTATCCCTCTACACTAATCTCTACCTCTCTCATCCCCCCTTTTCCACTCCTTTATCTTGTCTCTCTCTCTCTCTCTCTCTCTCTCACACACACACACACACAAATATCGTCTCACTTCATGTCTCTCTCTCTCTCTCTCTCTCTCTCTCTCCACCACATGTCCAACTGTCTGTCAGTCAAGCTGACAGGATGCTTGATCCCACATGGGAACAGACAGAGAGAGAGAGAGGGGGGGGAAAGAGAGAGGGATCAGAGGGATTATAGGTATGGTGGGAGGAGTCAAATCTGCCTGCTCAACAACAGCAATGAAGAGCAGAGGGTGCAGACAGATGCACACAACCCCCCCAAAACCACAGACATGAGTAAAAAAGAACAAAGATGAACAGAAGTGGAGGGAGATTGTGAAAGAAGGAGATGGAGGAGGTGGGAGGTGCTGACAGTTACAGCTGTTAGGATCTGTGTGTGTGTGTGTGTGTGTGTGTGTGTGTGTGTGAATGAAGGGGAGAAAGAGAGTTACAAGTGGAGGATAAGGATGATCACTGTATAATTATTCTCTATACGAAGCAGTGATGATCACAAATATTCTGAGGTCTATACCACCGGACAACACCACATGCTCGTACTTTCAGCAGAGTCTTTAATCTTTAACCTCAGTGGTGCTCGTGCCAGTGAGCTGCATAAAATCTCTCAGGCTATGAGAGCTTGGGGTTACACTTAACTCAAGTGTTTTTTACATAAGTCCAGTAAGTATTGACAAGACTTTATAGACGCATAAACTTGTAAGAAGCATTAAACTGCCCAGGATACTGTTGGGCAGTTTAATGAGTATCAATGCATCATCAAGTTATCATAAAATTTGTACGTAAAACCTCCATCTGAAATGTAACTAGTGACTACAGCTTTCAGATACATTTAGTGGAGTAAAAAGTAGAATATTTCCCTCTAAAAATGTAGTGGAGTAGAAGTATATAGTAGCAGAAAATGATAAATACTAAAGCACAAGTACATCAAAGTTGCACTGTAGTACAGTACTTGAGTAAATGTCCACCAATGATTACAGAATGACACTGCAGATGATTTCCAGATAGGCACGAACACTCTTTGTCCTTTAGAGTTTAGACATCATCTGACTATGGCACTATAATTGAATATTAAAGATGAAATAAAAAAGTCACCCAAAATATATCTGGAGCCATATTAAAAAGGTCACGTCAGGACCAATCAATAATACACGGGGTCCCAAGATGATTAAAGATTGATGATGATTAAAAAAATATATTTTGTTACACAAAATTATTTTTTATAACTTTTACTTTAACTGTTTCTTTTTCTTCTATAAAATAATGGAGACTTTCAACACTTCCTCCAAAAATCTGTCAAATGAAACTACCTGAGGGGAAAAAAATCACTGCTACACAACTCATGTTCACAGTAAGGCCACGACCTGTGATGTAGACACTGTTTCATTTGAAGAGGTCCCGAGGTTCTGCTCTAAACTGTGTTTGTCTCTGCAAGTATTTTGATGAGCTACATCTAATCACATTGACAGAAACAACCAGTCAAGTCTCCACTCTGTTACTAGATGTTTAGTCAATATGAATTTGGTTTGGAACAGTGACTTTCCCCAGTTGTAGAATAACTAAAGGTATCCTGACTTCTTTGGGCTGAACTCTCTAAAACAGTGTGTTGACTGAAGACTCATCCTGTTCGAATCCACATTTGAGATGAAAATGTTTCATCTGGCTGCAGAGTCATCTCAGCTGTTGCTAAGGTAACCTCATATACCTTTGTGATGACTTTACCCAAGCTACTACCTGCCTAAAGTTAACTTGTCTGTCACTCATTGCCTTGTCTGAACTTTACCTGACTCCTTCACCAACAGCACTGTACAAAGCACACAACTTGTGTGTGTGTCTTTGTCTATGTGTGTGTTCATTCACAGAGCGACAAATCCAGTGTGTTAGTCAGCTGGTGATTCCATTGACATGCCATGTCAGACTGCACGCTTACGTAACATCAATATGAGTGTGTCAGCGTGGTGCGGACGGGGTCGTGTTACATGAAAAGGCCAAAAGAACAAAAGGTGCATATATAAACAAACAAACACACACAAATACACAAGCACACACAACATCCATATCCAGACAGTGTTTTTGTTGCTCTATGCAAGTGATTGTTAGTTGTTACATAATTGCTGTTACACCAGCTGTGTTACCATGGCATGATGGCCTGGTTCAGTCCAGCACAGCACAGCTTAGAAAGAGATCCGGACTATCCCTGGTCTGTCTCATCAGACAAAGGCTTTGGCAAATGTATTTTCCATCAGGGCACGGTGCTGGGTTCAGCTTCTACACCATCATCATAATAATTCAATTATCAATTAGCAGATGAATCATGATTGGATGAACAGAAATTAAGAATCCCAAAATGAATCACAGCAGCAGTTTGTTAAATAATCAATCAGAGTGCAATTTGCCTTATTATGCCATGTTTAATTCAAAGCTTTGTTTCTGTAACATCTGACCTTACTTGGTCAAAACTCTGCTGCTTCAGATTTCATTTATAGTACAGAAAAGCCAGTGTTGAGAGGTGAAGACACACACAAATACTCCACCCCTAATATCACTACCCACTCCGTCTTCCTAATGTGCAATGAAACTCCATTTGACTAATGACCTAATCAGATGGAGCGTGACTCTAATCAAATCAGAACGGCCATGCTAATCACGCTAATCAGACTATCACTACCTGCTATCTCTGATCACTGTGCCCATAGCAGATGTACAGCACAATAACTACCCGACCAACAGCTAATGACAGGCAGCTGTATTCTTCTCCTTGGCTCACTATAGTGCAGTTTGTACAATATACAAGTCCTGTTACACATGGATGGTTGTGCTCTTTTGATTATATCACTGGGAAGTTGAAATTGACCATCACCACTTTTACTGTATCCTCATTCTGTGATGTCCAATCAACTGCAGGCTTTATTTGGCGACGAGTTATTTCGGTGAACTTCTTAAACTTTCAGCAACCCCCAGAAAAAAAGTGAGAGTCACAACTAGCACACACTGTGAATATAATGTGATCCTGTAGACAGCTCAGAGTGCAAGTTTGTTTGGAGAACAGCACTGAAGCACGACAGAGCTAATGGGAACATTACTGTAGTGACCTTCCACTTCTAAAATGTCTACACCATTGTGTTCAGATATAAGTACAACACTTAGGGTTGGCTTACAGCAGCCAGCGTACTTTGTAGACTTCTTATCCCGTGGCGATATTGTGTCTTTGATAGAGACTGAAAAACTGACAAATTACATTTCTTCCCTCCTCTCTTTGTCCCATCATTCCTTTAGTGTCTAATATATCAGGACAAGTATTGATTCCAGGAGTACTTTGAACATTAATGGAATATGCAATCAATTTGACTACATAACTTGTGTTATGTTTCTCGGTGCAGTGTTATTCTTTCCACTTTTTTGGAATTCAAGTTGTCAGATGCTATCATAGCACAGGACAAACTGTCAAAGAGTTACTGATTGCGCTGCTATTTTCCTTTTTGTATTTTATTGTTTATAAGGTGAAGTGAGATACAGTTAGGCAAATAAAAACACTGTGAGAACAATGTAATGCATGGCGTCTTTGATTTCATATGTGCACACATGCAATTTGACTGACCCTCAACTGACCACCATCCTAAACTGGTTCAATAAACCCAGCAGCAGGATGTCTGCACACTTTTATGAAGATAAGTGTCATCAAACAATATCAACAATAAAATAAAAGCAATGAAAACTGTGCGGATCTGCTTCCTCCAGTTTAATGTGAAAGTTTCAATATCTCTGCAAAATTGTATATAATCTAAGGCGCACCTTTGAGACAAGTGTGTAGACCTTCATCAGGCATTTCCTTTAATGCCTGACAAAGGTGTGTGACCAAAACATAGTGGCTTTTAAAATATACGTGTTTTGTGCAGGAGTCTACCAAGTTTTCAAAGTTTTGTCTAATTGCATGACTTATTACAGCAACCTGTGTTCTGTAACAGCATGGAATCTCCTTTAGTATCAGAGGTGGATGGGAAATACAACTCATCAAATGCACACATGCTGTCCTCTCCTAGGATCAGTGGCCTAACACTGTCTACTGTATGTATCCATCCATCTACTATCCACCCATCAAACCTACCTGCACATGGGCCTGTATTTGTGGAAAGTGGTGTATGAGCGGCACGTGTGGGGGCGTTTCCATTGAGTGTGCGGTCCAGATATACGTGTCATTGGGCCACTGCCTGCTCCCAGCCTTGCCCTTGGCTTTGCTCTTTGTGGGACTCTTCTTCACACTGTCTCTCAGGTTGGGAAACTTTCCTCTAGAGCCCCTCGTGGCCAGGTTGGTTGGCAGTGTGCTCCACCCGTATCCGCCCAGCCCTGAACACAGGGGGAGCTGTGGCGAGTGAAAAGGGTGGATGGACAGCGACTGGGAGGCGTGGGGAAGAGGGGGAGGGTAGTGGTGGTGGTGTTGGTACTGCTGGAACAACGAGTGGTGACTTGGTGAATGGAGCTGCATCTGCTGCTGCTGTTGTTGTTGGTGGTAGATTTGATGTGTCGATTGCGAAGACAGCAAGTGACTTGGCGACGCCGGTGGATGGTACTGTTGCTGGTTTTGACAATGATGCTGCAGCTGATGATGACTTGGTGATAGGTGAAGCTGGTGGTGGCTTGGCGAATGCAGTAGGTGATTTGGCGATTGTGGAGCCAGTTGGTAAGTTGGAGATGGCGGAGCTAGCTGATGGCTTGGAGAGGGTGGTGCTATGTGGTAGTAGCTAGGAGAGGGAGAGGGAAGCAGATGTTTCGGCGAATGGGGATGGTGGTTTGGTGAGTGCAGCGGTGAAGGTTGCAGCTGGTGATTTGGCGTCTGTATTTGCAGTAAATTCTGGTTATGCTTGGAATGGGAGTGGCCCTTCCCTGATTTGGCCTTCCCTTTGCCAGATTTGCTCTTAGTGGAGCCACTGCTGGGCTTCTTGGGGCTACAACAGAACTCATGGCTGTGGAAATAAGTGGTCATAGCTGCAGAGATATCAAAAAAATCACAAGGAGATCTTCTTTATCTTTTAACGTCACTCTCACCACATCGTCTTCTTTACAGAGATGACAAAAGGGAGTAGCTCCTCAGAATCACTTGTGTCCGAATAATGTAGGTCATGCCTCTCCAGAGCAACCAATCCTCCTCTGTGTCCAGTACAAAGTTGGTATTCCTGCCACTCCTCTCTCTCTGCTGTGTAGCAGTGTGTCTCAGTGAGTTAAGATCACTGGAATATATAATTAAAACACAGTCCCTCCTTTGTATGCATTATTTCCATTTCTTCTATTTTATGGATTAGAGCATCAGCTAGTCCTGAAAAGCAGAAGCATCCTCCTTTAGTGCGACATATAACTCTCCTCTTCTCCGCTTTCTCCCCTTAGGAGCATACTGACCCTCTTCCCATCCCTCGGGGTTACAGGGTTAGTAAAAAGATAAAAGGTGTGGTCCCAAGAAGAAGCAGCAGGGCCACTTTGACAAGTTGAGCCTCCTTTCAGTCCTGCTTTCTCTCAGGAGGACGCGAGTCAGTTCATGCGCTCCAATGGAAGATTCGTCTTTCTCATTCCGTGATTACGCTCCACTTCAACAGTCAGTCGCTCAGAGTAACTCATAATATCCACCTATGTTGTTGCGCACTCCGGCTTTGTATCTGAAGTGTTGGTCGCTCTGTAGACGATGCAGTTTGATTCATATATCCCAAAAGAAAAGTAAAACAGGAGTTTACTCAGGTTAGATTCCTATGTTTGATTTCTTTTGTGTTCATTCTTTCCATCCTTGGAATAAAAGTTAGAAAGAGTAAAAATCTCTCTGTCTTCCTTCTTTCATCTTGTCTTGTTTTGTCTTTCTATTATCATGATTTGATATTAGGCCACATCTCTATGCACATTTCTCTTTCTCAGCCTCTCTCATCTTTCTATGCTGCCTGCCTCTCTCAGTGTCTGTGCCTCTCTCTCTACAACTCCCCCTCTCTCTTTCCCTCTCTCTTTTCTGGACTAGCCAATTAGGGGCTTCCCTGGACTCCTGCACATGACAGCAGCCAGGCATGACTAATCGATAGGCGACCGGGGACAATGATACAGCTCAGTCAGTGTGTGTATGTGTGTGTTTGTGTGTGTGTACAATGAATGGAGAGCTGCGATTGGTGGAGGGCAGTCCCTTCCATCAACCTTTGTCTTGTTCTTTTAAAGCATCCTAAGGCAGGCAGGGTCAGCTGGAATACAGTCTATGAAATGCCTGCTGTGTGTGTGTCTCTATGCGTTGGCCTACTTCCTTGTGAGAATGTGTCTCTCTGCTTGTGCGTGCGTCTCCAACTTTAATCCATGTTGAGGGTAACAGGCATTTCAATCTGCAGCCTCTGACAAGTCACCACACACACACACACACACACACACACAGAGTTCAAGACTCCAAGTCTCGTGATGATCAGGTAAAATACAAATTCAGTTCTGTCAAGTCTATTAAGGAGCATGGCTACAATGCAGTAAACAGTGACCTGACAGTAAACACTACAAATGTCTCTCCTGTTTTGGTCAATGATTGGTGTTACGGTACTACTGGTTACTATGGAAACTCAATGCTTTTTGAGGACCAACCACACTTCATCTTGTGTCTTTGTACAGAAAGCTGCAAAGCATGGAAAGTTTGTACCAAATTCTTCATTCAATTATGTCCTGATTTAAATAATAATTTGTTTAATTTCTTATGATATTGTGGTTTGATTTGATTTGACGGGCAAGAGAGCGGTTCCTCCGCTAATCGCAGGGTTGGCGGTTTGATCCCCAGCTCCTCCTGGCCACATGTTGAAGTGTCCTTGAACAAAACACTGAACCCTAAATTGCTTCCACAGACCAGGCAAGCGCCTTGCATGGCAGCTACACTACCTTCAGTATGTAAGTGTGAGTGTGCGAAATGCATTGTGAAACACTTTTTTCTGCCCATTTCACCCAGACAAATAATTTTTTTTTCAATAAAAACTATTCAAATGTGGAATAGTATTTTGGGTTTGAAACTCTTGTACTGGCACTGGTACTCAAAAAACACTCAGCCCTATGATGAAATACAAAGGAATAAATTGTGACATTATTGTTAAAACCACAAGTCATCAGAATTTCTCCAAACATAGATCAATCAATCCATTCATGGCCAAGCAGCCTTTACAGTATTTGTGAACATTGTACAAATGAGTAAAATCCTCAATATTTGTTTTACAGTGATGTGCAGACCAGAGAATGGCTGCTATCTTTAATATTAATTTAATCATAGCTTCTGGCTTCCTACAGCTGGCATTTGACAAAGAACAGGAGCTGCCATTGGTTTGTACACAGAGCTGGATAGACACACACACACACACACACACACACACACACACAGCTATCTGGTATGAGGTCCTAGCCTCTATAATGTCAAGTAATATATGTCACAACACGCCCCAAACCAACCTGATAAGAGAGAGAGAGAGGCAGATAGACAGTCAGACGAGGCACATTAAAAAGCAGCACCCATGTGGAGAGCACAAAGAGAAGAAGAGAGGGTGAGGGTGGTTGAGAGAAAGGCTGTTATAGCGTTTCTGTTAGTGTTCCCTGTGTAAAGTGCTGCTAGCGCTGCAGGCCAACCGCTCAGTCAGGATAGGATGAGCAAGGAGAATAGGCTGTTAGTATCACAGCGCTAGATGAAGCCCACACTAATATAGCGCTAGAGGGCGGGGTAGGAGGGGGTGGGTTGTGGTGAGGAATGGTTGAAGACAAGAAACAAAGATAGGGGACAGGGGGTCTAGAATGAGTAAAGGGTTAGGCTTAGGGTTTAAGCTTTAGTTTAGTTAGTTTAGTGGAAGAGTTTTAGTTTAAAATACTCCAGTCTTAAAAGGCAAAATCACTGGTATTCTGGCGCCTGGTGCATTTGGTATATCCATATCAAAGGAGTGACAACCTCGAAACATTACCGTCAAATATCGTTATGCATAAAACATCTGAGTCAGCGTGCCCACACCATGTCAAGCTCTACTTAGTTTTCTACCCCCACTCCCTTTTGACACGGCTCTGAGAAGAAATATTAAGAAACACATTAGGAAACATATCAAATTAGTCTGTAAAGCGTAACATCATCAATTCTGTGAAATGGTTTGCCTAATTGAATCCTCACTTTACGTTCTGGGTCAGACTGACACGATGATGAAGTTTATAAATCCAGGAAAAACATCCTCATTTATTGAGCATAAAACCTTTTCTACTCCACTTCATTAGTGTAATGGATATTAATTAGTCTAGTGAATACACACATATATTACTCTTTACAGGTCAGTCTGACTCAGAGTGAGGGAAGCTGCTGAAAAGAGTCAAAATATCAAATTTAGACAAACTTTTCCTAATACAGTAAAAAATGAAAGAGCGCCATCCCAGCTACAATAACACCACTGGTCTCATGCTGTTGTAGGTGTCTTATTTAACACTACACCTTACATTTGCCCATATTCTGTCAGGGAATGTAATCCCACTACTCTAACCTTTAGTCCAGTGTTAAATCCTATTTGCTGTTTCATGGTTTCCTCCAATGAAACTATCATTACTTCTCATCTCTAAACTCCTTAGCACTTTCACTCAAAAACTGATCTCTGACTGTGCCAAGCAGAATCAATGAGGATCAAGTGTTCAATAGGGAGAGCAGACATGTAGCAGGAAATAACATCTTGGCCAGGGGCTCTCGTGATTTGCTAGAAAAACATTTGACTAATCACTTATCAGGGTTTTTTTTCCCAACTCCACTATCTGCAGGGAGGCAAGATTGTGATGCTGAATGTCACCAGCAGGGGGCCTCAGACTCCACAGACAGATGGAGCACTGACGGGAGACTGGAACGCACATACACAGATATGATGAAGCCACTCTACAGGACTGTTCCTTCATCATTACTGAGCTATTTGTTTCAGCTGTCTGATATTATCAGCGCTGATTGACAGCACGTATGATATCGTACAAAGACACTGCAGCACTGCATCTCAAATCAATGTCTAGCAGACTCCAAGAACAGATAAAAAATGGTGGTGTAAATACAAGCACACAGGGACACCAGAGAAAGGGGGGTTAAATCCAGTTTGAGCATCATGCCACAAAATGATGCACTATAGCATGTAGCATGTGAAAAATATAATGATTCAATCAGTTTTGAAGCTGCTGTTGTGTTAGTTGGTTTGTCACCTGATCGGTCGGTTTCATCTTAGTATCACTTTGCTTACCTTTAACACTGATGGCAAGCTACTTTATTAATTTCTGGCTAGTATTTTGCAAATGTCCACTCCTTGAAGTTATTTAAGGTTTACTGATGTTAGAGGGAAACTGAATATTACTGCAAATATTGTGCAGTGTATACCAGTGTAACTATATAGAATAATAACTAAATAACTCCAAATATCACAGTCTTAACAGTATCTCAGCTCTATTAACACTTAAAATACTAACTTTTACTGTTACTACTGACTGAACCAAATACAACTCTTACTGAAATGGACACAGAATAACCTAATAATGGCTGCAGATACACTGACATTATCTGATGGCAAAGAATATGAAAACATTGCATTTCAGCGCAGCAGAGCTGTGGTCTCCATGGATCCAGTGGGTGATCAGACATGTGAGGTTACAGCCTGAGATCTTCATTATCATATATCACACCAGCAGCCACACACAGCATGGCAGAATAAATCAGTATTCATTTAGAGCGTCGGTTGTGATTAGAGCAGGGATTTGTTTTGGGACCAGGTTGGGAGGCCATGATGTAGTGTGAAAGGCAGCGCCATTACACAACTAAACTTTTATAGCAAGAAATGATTGAAAATAATTCAATGTGGATTATTGACATTTAAATTAAAGCTGCACTAATTCAAATTCTGTTTGTGGTAATAAACAGATAGAGATAGATAGAGAAGCTTGAACCTAGATGACGTAATGTGATGAGAAAAGACTTACTTTTCAAAAACAAAGTCACAGAAATCAACACTGATATACCTTCAGTGTTTCAAGCTAATGAGTTAACCAACAACTTCCTACTTAAGCATCCAGCAGAGACAGAGCAACAGGAGTATCCCATTGGAGTCATGCTTCTGGCCACCTGACGAATCAAAGTCCAATACTTGTTTATTTTTTAGTGGTGGTTTGGTCTCCAGCAAATCCTCACAAAAATGTCTTTGAACACTCGGCTTGTCTGGCCTGTTTGCTGGAAACGGCTGCCTACTACTGTTTTATGTGAGGGTTTGAGGAGAGCCATGAGACTCAAAAAATATGAGCTCATTGAGGCTCATTTTAGTTCAAAAGAAGGAACTAACAGAAGCTAAGTGCTGTGTAGAGCTGCAAGGTAATTTGATTCATTCAAACACTTAAAGGCACTCTGTGGAGTTTTCTTGTAAACAAACAAAAGTCATGTTTCCATTCAGTGTTACTCACTAAAACGCATCGTGTGCATCCCTGTGGCCCAACAAACGTGCTGAATGCATTCCTTCAACATAAAGCATTTGCAAAGCTGATTTTTTTATCATTTTGAAACCTGAATTGTTTACATCCATGTCCTTGTCTTTGCTGGTGCATAATAAAAACAGTTGGCAGGAATGTGTATTGCATAACCTGCATACCTTTAATTGAGCAATAAGCTGTTGTGTTGATTTGATAAATATCAGTGGAGGGTTACGGGATGCTCTTGTTTTTTGCATCCAGGGGTTAACTATATGCAGTCTGTCCAGCTACTGTACATAAGGGCCCAAGGCTTCTCTGGGACACACAAATACCACTCTCTCACAAACTGCACAGTAGAATTGGTCGTAAAGTGGTAGAATTTTTGCCTGCTATGTAGAAAGCATTCTGATTCCCAGTTATTGCACAAGTCTTTTTTTAACTTCCATAAAAGAGCAGAATAAAAAGATCTGTTGAGTGGAGTTCTTTCCATCTGAGTGGGCAAACAAAGAGGTGTTTTTACTGCCTGTTATATGACAAAACCCAAGAATCCTGAACACTGTTGATCACTTGTATTCACTTTATTAACATTTATTTTGGTCCTCCATCAGATAAAATTCCTGAATTATTTTACCTGGCGAAGTTCTGAGGACTGAAGTGTCAGCAGTGTGTGGGATTCTTTGGTTTCTTCAGTCAAGGTTATTCAATCATTTTTGGAGTGCAAGGCGTTTATCTGAAGGCCCCTTGCGAGATAGTCCTTTTAAGTTACAATATATTCCTTATGAGAAGGAAATTTCATATCAAAACACATGATGAATATGTTGTACCTTGAGTCATGGCCCCATTTATGATTTAAGGTGATGAGAGCCATGTAGTTTATCTGAGGTTAATGTGAAGCACAGGTTTAAAACAAAGAATAAATCGCTGTAAGTAGAATCTGTTTGCTTTAACAGTCAATGAACTGCAATGTAATACCATCTCTCATTATTCCAAATGCCATAAGCAGGGCTATTATATGCTGTAATGAGATCTGAGAGTTAGTAGTGGGGTCAGCAGGGGTAGACCTGAGTCTTCTACACCCTCTTCAGCAGATCTCAGATGAACCTCCTCCCCTCACACTGATTGTCGACCTCAGGAAGTGATCTTACTCGCGGGGCTGTTGGGTAAGATCACTTCCTCAGGTCAGGACACGCGGTTCAACAGTAACTGAGCGGCTCATTCACCGTGTTCAGACTACAATACTCTCTTTTCTCATCTATCTGTGTCACCCTCCGTCTCTCGCTCTTTCTGGTGAAACCCTAGCTTGTACTCTGCTAGTTAGACTGGTTGTGCCTCACTCTCAAACTGTGAGCCAAAGAATCAGAGTAGAGTAATACTGCTGTAATGGTATTCTCTGTTAAGGATATGATCTCAGTGTCAGTTGCAGATTAGTTTGCCACTCTGTCTCTTTCTCTCTCTACAGTATCTAGGTGTCTACGGTGTCTGCCAGCCTGGAGATCTCTTCCTCCATGACTTAATTACAAACTCTGTTTTCAGTTTCTAGAGATGCCGCCCTCTGCCTATCGCTGGCAGACATCAAGGAGCTGCAACCACTACTGCAACACAACAAAAAGTGATTTAAAACTATACAGACTAACTTCCAACACTGTAGGATCTAATTACAAAAGAGGTTGCTCATTAATTCCTCCTCCAGTTCCATAATTCATTACAATAACACAATAGGTTATCCACAAGCTCACATCACAGGGACAAACAGAGCAGAGAGATGATGATAATGACAC
Source organism: Oplegnathus fasciatus (assembly GCA_003416845.1). Classification (NCBI taxonomy): domain Eukaryota; kingdom Metazoa; phylum Chordata; class Actinopteri; order Centrarchiformes; family Oplegnathidae; genus Oplegnathus; species Oplegnathus fasciatus. Next base: position 793,242 of record NTHP01000198.1, on the reverse strand, counting down.
AAGGGCTGTAGCTAACGATTATTTTCTTTATCAATTCATTTTCCAAGTATTTTCTTGATTAATTGTTTTGTCTAAAAGTCATCAAACAGTAGTGAAAAATTCTGAGCCCAAAGTCACATTTCAAAATCGCTTGTTTTATCCAAATAACTGTCTAAAACATGTTATGTTAACTTTGATATATGACAAAGAAAAGCACATTTAAGAACCTGAAAACCGCAAATGTTTGGACTTTTACTTTAAAAAATGAAATAATTCATAAATTATCAACATAGTTTCCAATTACTTTTCTGTCAATCGACTATTCAATTAATAGACGTACTGTTTCAGCTCTAAATGACTTAACTGTAAACAAGGAAATACATTCATTCCACCACTGAGTCTCGAGCCCATGCAACTGAGGCACACTCAAGTTCTTACATTTGTAACTTTTGTTCTCCTTATTGAGTCCTGCTCCACAGAAAAGTGTCTTTTAGCCAAAAATTTAGACCAATTATAGAGTAGACCTTTTATTTTGATACTAAAGATCTGATCGTAAAGACGTGATGTCATGGCACAACTTGTCAGGGTGCTCATTGGTCTATATAAGCATTTCTAGTGACAGGCAGGCTCCCTCCTCCTTGAACCACTGGCGGTGGTTCAAGGAGGAGGGACTCATTTGAGTCAGCGGATGCCAGAGAATTACACTGCATTAAACTTTAATTTTAATCAAGAAACACACTGACTGGCCCACGAGAAGGCACAACAATTACAAGTCAAGAGGGATATCATCACTTACATGGGACAAAGTTTGCTGTTGTCTTGTATTCTCTGTGTAACAATAGCTTTTCCAATTAAAATCTGTGCCTTATACAGTAACGAGCCCGTCGCTTACTGCCACACATCCATGTGTGACTGCATGACAAAGGTACTAATATCACTCTGCCTGCCTGGTAATATCACACAAGCAGACAATGTCGCTGTAAGATACAAAACCTGACTCTCTGGAGCAGCAACAATATCATCATATCATCATTTATATCCAGTTATGAAGTTTTCATGTGGTAGCAGTGAATAGGTCAAGCCTTCAGTAGTGTCAAACCATTCCATACTAATTACAGGAGGATAGATGGAACTGTCAGTATGTTGTGTTCAGCCTCATTAGTTAGTGGCCATATTAAGTGATTGCTCGTGGTCAGCTAATCTGCGTTGATTATATCAGCATAGACAGAGAACAGGCTGGAAGTAGGAGACTGATGGAGAGCGAGGAGAGAGAGTGTGTCTGTGTGGAGACGTCTGTGTGTGTGTGTGTGTGTGTGGGAGAGCGCTGATATGCAAGCTTCATCCCACACACAGAAGGTGATGCAACACCTCACAAACTCTCAAGCACCACTAATCTAATGCACTACTCACTGCTACAATACAGTGTGTGTGTGTGTGTGTGTGTGTGTGTGTGTGTGTGTGTGTGTNCTCTCTCTCTCTCTCTCTCTCTCACACACACACACACACACACACACACACACACCTCATTCTGCTTGGTGATCAGTATAGCAGCATTACCATGACAACAGCTGATGCCGCCCGCAGTGTTGGCCCGCAATCAGAGGAGCTCACTGGTTACCACGGGCAATGGTGGTCCAGGTTGTAAATATTTGCATAAGCCCCTCCCATTGATGACATCACCTCCACACTATTAGGACACAGTCTCAGGACTCCTGTTCTCTAACTCAAATTTAGGAAATGAGACCATTTCTAAACTGCTACAGCAGCACACAACATGTACGCTGACATGTAACAGCCAATCAGGATCAACCAAAGTGGGCAGTGCACGTCAGTCATTGTGCCTTGAAGGTTTGAAACAAGTCTGAACACGTTAATGTTTCACTGGTTTTAACCTTCAAGATGCTCCAAAAGCTATTCCCATACGATGTGAGCACAGCACAGTCAGGCATGGGAGAACAGGAAAAAGCACAGATTCTGTGGCGTTTACGCAGAAAAAACGGTGAAGAATACAACGACAAGACAATACTCATTCTCCTCAGTGTTACCTCTTGTGTCAGTTCTTCGTGGCTCTCATAACTTTTCCCGATTTCTGAAAATGAATACCACACCTTCGTTTTATTCCTTGTCCAAAATGTGGTCGCTGTTGTAAAATGAATGTACGACCACTGCAAATGCTCCTTCCACTTCCCCTCCCTCCCGCACTGAAGCACTGTTAAGTTTCTATGTGGCAATGATGTATAGCGCAAAGCAGACTGCGGGAGGTGAAAATTCACAGTTACAGTGTGAAGATTCCCAAAAATACAACTCTTGCTCTGGTTTATTACATACTGCCCACTCAACCACAGATGATCTATAGAAATAATGTGGCAGAAACTGTTTCATAGTTTCATAGTGTGCAGTATCCGACTCAGGACAAGTGCACCTAAATTGGACCTTTTCTGCACACCGCACCACTGGAGCAACAGATCTAAAGACGACCACAGAAAACCAGAGAAGCCTACACATGCACAGTGGTATCCCATGAGGCACTGGGAGAGTGGAAAGTTTCCTTGGGCAGCAGAAGGATAATGAGCCACTCTCTACAGGAGCGGGGTGTGTGTTGGGGAGAGTAGGTTGAACTCTACTGTACACACGCAATTCGCAGTATGGGTTCAGAGTGTTAATGACGTGGCTCCCACACGTTTTCCATTTTAAAATGACCCAATATATATATAAATGACATTTCCATACCTCATTTTAGGAAAAACTGCAGATTTGTTACTCACTGTTTTACACTTTTGACTTGTGATAATACC
>NTHP01000198.1:764434-789826 GCA_003416845.1 Oplegnathus fasciatus | reverse complement strand
GGGGGGGGGGGGCTAGGGGAGAGGGCCACTGTTTGTGTCCACAACAAAAACAATGGGAAAGAGTTGGGTTAACCCTTTATCTGTGATTATTGAGATCGAGGTGAAGACACAGCCTAAGATCTTAAACATAAATGAGATATGACACTTTTCTAAGCTGCTCCAAGTTCCAGAGGCAACATAAATTCAGTATTTTGCTCAGCAGAGAGAAGGTACAAAACTTACCCAAACTTTGGGGTATATATTGGGCTCTAACGGGAAATAATCAAACTACAGTCAAACAAGCTTAACCGTGTCACTACCGAGAGACAACCTAAAAATACTGGAGCCACCGAAACAGACGGATTGACTGGAGGGCTAACAGCACAAGGCATCAATACTATTAGTGGCAGCAAGGAGGAGATTTAGCAACAAAAGGCTTTCCGGTGAGATAAAGCACCGTGTCTGGACTGTAACATATTCCAGACCTCTAAATGTCACATTGTTTTACTCTATAAGACTTTTGACAGAAAGGGCTGAATAATTTGATTAAAGTGTAATGAACGTGTGTGTATGCATGTATGTGTGTGTGTGTGTGTGTGTGTGTGTGTGTGTGTGTGTGTGTGTGCAGGTGAACAATGCACACCTGCCCAGTGTTTGGTTCAGCCATCAAAATCTAATCTGCCCATGGCCCGGAACAAAACACACACCACACATGCATGCATACAAACACACACACACACAGAGTTTGAAATGTGTAATGGCGTATTTTTGATTAGACCTATGAGGCCAAATCAGCAGATCCAAACTACTTCCATCAAATCAAATAGTTAAAAAACAGTCTCTCTCTCTCTCTCTCTTGCATCAACAGGACCAACAGCTGTGTGTGTGTGTGTGTGTGTGTGTGTGTGTGTGTGTTTGTCGTATAATGGCCTATCAGTCATGCAGTAAGTGCCTGAGACAGGAAAATGGCAACACCTTGGGAAAACACTGGCCAATATGATTACTGCAAGGGGGGGAGGGTGGGGGTAAACTTTTTCCATGGGCTGTGCTGTAAATCTGCAGACAACTGTATAAGTGCTGCAGGGTTGAACACTGTGAGTGGTCCCCCGTCCACTCAGGAGTTTTAGATCAATAATGCAGGTTTGGATCCAATAGAGCCGTTACTGCATTTGTCATTTGTGGTACAGTTTAAAAGTATTTAACCTGTTTTCATGCGTATTTTAATTTCTTTTTTACTCTTGGCGGCGGTGGAAAAGTTGGTGTATCGATAAAAGTAACAAAGCGTGATGGAAACAGGCTCAGAGAATAAATCATGGCATACACAAAGCATGTAACTTAAACGTCCACTGAAGCTTCGGCATCCACTGAAGAGACTAGAAACTGTGGCAGACGAAAACATCAGATATGTGTGGATCGATGAGAAGAATGTAAAGTTGCTCGAATTAATACATGAAACAAACATAAATGTTATATTTCCAGTACGTCATCTCTTTGGCACCCAACTGGAGAATTAGTGCCACCAGCTGTTTATCTTGATGAACCAACTCCTAATATTTGTATAACAGTAGTAGATGGAAACAGGCAGTAATTCACAGTTTCTTTTGAGGATTTTCTAGAAATGTAGTTAAAATGTGCGCTAAATTTGGATGGAGAGTTGAGTAATGTATGATCAAGAAATGCAGATTTTTTTAAAAGCAGGACGACAAAATATTCTCACAAAAAGATCCGTTGCTACCAAAAAGTCTGTTAAAAAATATATAATAATACTAATACTGAATTACTACCCTGTACATATCTGTATATATATCTATAACTTTGATTTCATAATTCAGGACTCAAAGATTGTTTTGAGTGTTTTCAGTGTTTATATGTTTTAGTGAGCCGGGGTCTCAGGGTGGGGGAATACATTAAATTGAGGCTCTACATTCCAGAAAATGGGTGCAAATTCAAGCACACAAGTCCAAAGATCAAATTATTCTAGCAGTTTTGTTGACCAGCGGCACAAGCAAAACTTCAGCTGGAGCAGGGTGAATACACTGTTAGGAGGAATCCAGTATCAGCAGGTGGAGTTGGGGTGGGACTCGATAATGGCCAATCACATCAGGTCACAGCAGCGGTTTCCTAATGGGCTGAGATTTCAGACCAGCTTCTCCTCAGAAGTGCAGAATACCAGGCACAGCTAAATATAAGCATCTAATATTATTATCCAGACTCCAAACATTCTTCCACGGGCAGATGGTGCATATTTCATAAGCACATAAAAAAGTGAAAAGGGCTAAACTTGTACATGAAACAAACCTACATGAAAGGGATTTATGTGTCTCTGTGCAAAAAACTGAGCTGTTGTTTTTTTGATGAAAAGGTGCTTTGGATTAAAGAATCTGAGCAGATAGAGGGGACTTTGATGCATTGTTGGAATTACATGAGTGGTAAGGAGAGGAGAGGTGTCTTGCAAGAGGCTTAAGACAACTTGAAACTGTTTACTGCAGACAGTGACTGCAGCATCTGTCAACATCAGAGGGGCCTCGCAGGCTGTTGAGATTGCTTTGGATATTAGTTAAGTGATTTATGCAAGCTGCTGGTGTGATGACTCCAGTTGGTTAACATGGACGCCAACGTTATTTACAAGTTCTGCCAGCACTGCACGTCCTGTGTGTCTGACACGGAAATACTGTGGGACAAACACTTGCTTTCTTTACATTCCTAAATAAATATCTTACCTTTATTTAACCACCCAGGTAGGCTACGAACACATTCTCATTTAAATAAAGCTTGATGTATCCGTAGATAGCTACAGTGCGGGTTTTGAGTTATAGCTCAGTGTCGTATTGATAGCAGCACTGCAGCACTATACAGATGTATCGCTCATAATCAGGCAGTATTGTGCTTTTATTATATTCCCCACAGTAATTGTGTGTAGATTGTCTCATTTACTTTGTGATATAGAGTGACGGTGGGCTACTCATACACTTGTAGAACTGTAGATACATCCACACAACTTTTATCTCGTCTTGTCTCATTGCTGAATATGAGACTGCTGCTCTGCAATCGCCATTTTATAGAACGATAGCAGCTAGTGGAACATTAGCGTGGAAATGTTCTTCATAGATGATGTGTGTTACTGAAAAGGAGAAATCTATTGAGTCTTTCTTCAACTTCCTTAATGTTGTCTTCACTATTAATGTTCTGAACGAAATCTGTAGGAACAGCCCAATCATACCAATTATAGCTGTCTCTACATAATATCTCTATGGAGGCCGTAGCCGTAGTTACATTTATGAGGAGGCGCACATCAGCTATGGCGTAGCTACGTCAGCTACATGCGTAGGCTCTGTAGCAATGTCGCACCTTGACACAGAACTATAAATCCAGCTCAAGTAAGTAAAACAACATTTGCTTCACATTATATTTAAAGGAGATGCAAAGCCACATTACCTATAAACACTCGGGATTCCTATGGCTCATTGTGCCAAAATATAACAAAGGAGCCAGATTGGGTTCTGACTGTGACTCCTCTCTTGTCAGGTCAGCCACTCACCTTCCCTTTCCATGGTAAGATTTTGATTTCAATGTGGACTTAGCATCTAGTGCCACTGGACTGACACGGTGCAAATGCAATCATCAGCTAAATGATGGCTTTGCCATGGCAACACACCGGCTCTCTGGGTCTCATACACTATGCCAGGGCTCATTTCCATGACAACATTATCAAAAATCTCAACCACAAACAGAGAGCTGCTTCAACTTCAATCTAAAACCTGCCGGCTGCCCCTGACTGCCTCCCTTTTTTGGCTAAGAAACTGAAACTAGAGAATGTTTGCTAATGTAATGACCAGGCCCATGTACGCACACACACACACACACACACACACACACACAAAACAAAAACCCAGGTTAAGTTACATGCCTCCCACCCTGATCCCCTACCACTCCTCAAGCTTAAAGCGCACACACACACACACACACACAGCGTGTGACGTGTGTGTTACCTGGCCAGCATTGATACAGTCGGTGAAGGCACTCCTCCTGGAGAAGAACATAAGGAGCTGCTGCCAGCGAGAGGAGGACGTGGAGGGGGAGGAGGAGGCGGGAGACGAGGTGGAGGGGGAGGAGGTGTGGGGAGGTGCCAGCTCCTCCGAGGAGCCCCGCTTTGGCCCCAGCTTCTGTTTGACTCCTAGCCCCGCCCCTTGACCCCCGGACGCCCCGCCTACCCTCGCACTGCGGGGGTACAGGGTGTTGTTGCCGAAAATATAGTTCATCGTCTCTGCTGTCTGCTCTTCTCTTAGACAGACGCGATAGAGTTCATGTTGTAGCGCTTCTCCACTGCTTCATTTCTAGTTTATCTCCTCTGTCGCTCTCTCTTTCTGCCTCTCAAGCTCTCAAGGTGTTGCTGTCAGATGTACAGTCCAGCACTTCCTTCTCTTCTGTCACCAGTTTCTGCTGACGATTATGTTGCTGTTGATGATATTTTCATCCTCTCTTCTCAATTTTCTCTTATTTTTATCTCTTTATTTTCCCTTTTCTCTTCTTCTGCTCCCTCAGGAGCGAGAGAGCAGCTGGCAGATGGAGAGATGAGGAGGAGGAGCCGGAGGAGGAGCTGGAGGAGGAGGTAGAAAGTGCAGGGCAGGTAGACAGAGTCCTCTTAGAGTTGGAGCATCAGTCGGTCTGTCAGGGTCTTTGTACATCCATCCACACGTCAATCCATCCGCCCATCTGTCTTTGTTGTCCATCCATTTGTCCATCATCCCATCTTCTCTCTAGCCAGGAGAAATGTCCAACATCCACATCTCTGGTAGTCCAAAATCTCCTCTCTTCAACTCCTTTCTTTCCTCTCTTCAGAGAGAAGACAGCAGAGTGAGGGGGAGTGTGGGCCGGGCAACGGCAGGATGTGAGGATTGATTATTTAAGGGAGTTCACTCTTTCTCTCTGTCTCTCTCCACCCCACCTCTTCCTCCCTCGCTCCCTCCTCCTCTCTAGTCCAAGGAGATGACCAGTCAATCTCCCCTCTGTCACTGTGTGCGCTCCCATTAAATATGGAGGGAAGAAGGGAGGGAGGGATGGGTGGCTGGACAGATGAAAGGAGGGAGGTGGAAGGATGCAGGCGAGGAGGAGAGCATCTGAAGTAGGTGGATGGTTGGAAGAATCACTCTGCAACTCTTCTGTTTCTCCTCCCCTCCCTCCTACATCTGTGATGTCGCTCCAAGTCTCACTCTCTCTTCTCGTCTCTCTCACTCACTCAGTACATTATTCACTCCCTTTCTCTCTCTCTCTTTTTTCTACCGACCCCACACCCACCTTCTCTCTCTCTCTTTCTCTCTGTGTCTGTCTGTCTTTCAGCAAATTGTCTTTTCCAGTCTTTTATTGGAGCTGCAACTCTCTCTCTCTCTCTCTCTCTCTCTCTCTCTCTCTCTCTCTCTAACTGTCAGATATCATTACTGGTACAAGCCACGCCCCTACATACCAGCCAGCCAATGACATAACAGAGCCCCCCCTACTCCAAATACACACACACACACACACACACACACCCTCAAGCATGCATGCACACACAAACATATGCAGCGATGATGCCTGTTGCAGGTTGAGGAGGAGACGAGGTAGAAAACAGCTGAATACCATAGAAGTAGAAACTGTATGCTAGCGGTGGCTAGACAGATAACAAGATAAGTGTGTTTGTGTGTGTAGGTGTGCTGAGGTGTGTGTGTATGAGTGAGTGTGTGTGTGTGGGAGAGAGAGAGGCGAGAAGCAAGAGTGAAATAAGAGAGACGCTCACCCAGTTTCACCCAGTAACAACAATGCACACTGAAGCACAGTACCAACAGGTATGCTTCTATTGTGTGTGTGTGTGTGTGTGTGTGTGTGTGTGTGTCAAAATACATGCATGCATCAGTTGATAGGTTTGTTGTTTATATATGTGTGTATGCATGTGTGTGTCTGTGTGTGTGTGTGTGCGGGAGAGAGATCTTCTCCTGAGGCTGTTTCCAGACACTGCAGCACCCAGCTCTCCCACACACTCTCACTCACTCTCTCTCTCACGCACACACACACACACACACACACACACACACACACACATGCACACACACACACACATACGCAGACATACACGCATAGAGCACGACTCCAGAATGGAAAACAACAGGCTGTTGCTGGGCACCGACTGAGATAAAAGAAAAGAGAAGACGGGAGAGAGGAGAGGGGAAAGTACACAACCAGGCTAGCAAGTGTCCTCACAGCATCCCTCAAGCATGGCATAAAGGCCGAGAGGCTTTAGCATGCACTGAATTAGCAGCTAGCATGTCTGAGCCAAAGGCAAGCTAAGTGACAGAGCAGCCAAGCTTGTAGCTTCATCAGGTAGGTAACTCAGACTGGCCTTAGCTGCAATTACTAGCTCACTACCACAAACTAAACTGAGCTCTTTCCAGTGATATCCCCAAAGGGTCTGAGGTGTAGAGTTAGCCTACACAGCTATCGTAGCCTCCCTGAGGATTAGCCACAGGTGGAGCAGGACCCCTTGTCACAGCTTCTTCCTGTGTTGCCTTGGGAACTGTAACTATGGCAACAGCTTTCCAAGTCCTGAAATACACCTGGTACTGGCTGACTAATGTGTTGTTTCCTAAGATCTGAATAGATGTCACTGAGATTTCTTATGCTTTTTTTTTTATTAACTTAACATAAAGAAACCAGACTCATATGTAACAGGGAAACAGAGTGGGTGAGAGTGATTTTCAGAGCAGTGTCCCTCCAAATCTGGCTTGAATCCTCTTTGCAAAAGGGGCGTCTGTGACTACCACTTAACAGTGTGAATATAAAATAGCTACAGACTGGCCAAGCTGCTACAAGACTACAAAGATTACAGATATATACAGTTCTAATTTATAAAACTGCTACTAAATTATCATTTTGACCAGATGACCACACCACCAGAAAGTCCCTAAGTAACCTGGAAAGCTTCGTTTATGTGGGGGCAACCAACAAACCTGCTGGCTTCAATTCCCATTAGCCTTGTTCAGCCAGTGAGGAGTTTATGACATTCAATTCAATACATTTCATCTAATTGTAAAGACCTATACCCTGCTAAGACAACATGGCAGTATTTTTGCTATATTTGGGATTCAATCAATTCAATACTGGATAAATGCCTCCCGGTTAACAAACTCTCTCTAAACTAACACATATGCAGTGTGAAAACTTTATGGTTACAGAACAACACTGATGCAACCTGAGCTTCTCGCAACGGCCACAATCAGCAAGGAGCAATGCATCAATCATGTCGCACACAGTGTGAACGCACAATCAGAAGCTATCATCGTAGCTAGCATAAATTACAACTGGAGCCATATCATTAGCATCTGCCAGTCACCCTCTACAGCCAGTGTGTCTGCAGCGAGCTACCATAACAAAAAGTACAATACACAGACATGTCAGCTGACACAGCAACAATTCACTGACACACTGGCCACATCACAACCAGCCCTGCCTTCATGAGCCTCTCTCGCTCTCATTTTTTCTTTCTCTCTCCCTGTCTCTCTCTCTCTCTCTCTCTCTCCAGTCAAATGTCAGCCAGTGAATGCCAGCTCTATTAATATTTCAGGACCAATTAAATAAAAGCACACATCATGCATGTTTAATGTCCGACTGCTGAGAGAGCCAACTTTGCCCTCCCGTCCTCTACAGGTAGGCCGGGCTAGTGACAGATAGCCTAGCATACAAATGCTGTGCTCACTTCTTTAACAAATTATTTGCTCCTTCTCCTGCCCTGGCTGTGGTCCCACCACAGACTGACCCACAACCTATTTTGAGTCCCAGCTCAGCAGGCTCTAGACAGTCTGACCCTGTTGGCACAGTAACCCAGTAACAATGCAGTTATGTACGTATGTTTGGCCGTAATATGGACTTCAGGCATCATCCCTACTGATTTTAGCTGTGACTGTACTTATATAAGAGCTGCTAATGATGTATTCGTTTAGCAGTACTAAAATCTGTACAAGTATTAACACATTTAGTACCAAGCATAAAAATACAAAACCGAGTTGTACTTTTGTTGCCCTGTCACATTATGTTAGCTCGCCTTTAACTTTAACATGGCTCTCAATAAAACTGTAATATATATATGCTTTGTGATGTCAACCATAAAGTTAAGCTGGTGCAGCTGGAAGCACTGTAAATCAGATGCCACGCAGATCTATACTGCGGTCTAATCCAGTGGTTCCTAACCATTTTGGCTCCCCCCCAGCCCTTCCATTAGATCCCTTTCAGATTCTGGTAAGGACCATTTTGAAGAGCTACGTCAGGCTCCCCTGGTAAATACTGGGGATATACTAGAGAAATAGACATAAATCACTGCAGAGCAAGCAAAGCACCAGCTCAAGCAAAAGGACAATCCCAATAGGCCGGGACAAATATTAAGCCTCTCAGATCATCTCGTGTTTGGGGGTGGGCTGGGTGTTTTTCTTAGCTATGCAGCACAGGTTATTCTTTGCACTTTGTGATTTAAAGCAGCTACAATCAATAGGTTTATAATGACAATGGATCAGATTACTTTGTGTAATGTAAAAGCGGTTGCTTGTAGTGATGAAACCACAGAGAATAACCATCTGACTCAGCAGCCCCACTCAGCTCTACAGAGCTTTACTGTATAGCGAGTTTCAGCTCAAACCCACTGTCCACAACCTGATCAGCACCAAACGGCAGACAGACGAAGTTAACGACTAACTGGTGAACATAGTGGAGCATTTAGCAGCTAAAGAGCTGAAGAGTTTCCCTCAGGAGTTGATGGAGATCAAAACAGAGCTAAAAGGAGAATGAATATTGGACTTACTGACTCCAGAAACACAACTCTAAATGAAACGTAAGGCTGCTCTGTATCTGCTCAATGCGCCAATAGGCAACCGCTTGCTAACAAGTTCACCATATCAAATTAAAAGGTGATAATATGTCAGTTTCCGCTGCCCCAAAGTGGCCAAAACATCAGTTATTGCAGGTTTAATCATCTGAAATTAATTTCCCTCCAAAGAGAACAGGGTCCTTCCAGCATAAACAACAAACGACATAAAATGAAGGCAGCACAAAGTTTCATGAAATGTCTTAATTGCTATTACTATCAGCCTTTTTGATATTTGTTTTAATTTAAAGCTAAAATGCTAAACCCTTTTTAATTTATTTATTGTTTATATAACCTCTTCATATACATCTCCATGGTCAGGTATCGTAATATTCATTTTTCACACTGCTCAATCACAGGTTGGTTGTCTTTTCAGACCTGCCCTGATTGCCATTTCCAATAAAACAAATATTCCCGGTTAAGTTACCTTGTTGGCTGATGAAATCTCATTATGTGAGATGGCTGAATGCCAACAACAACGAGGTGAGACGATGTGACATGTGCAACACTAGATGCCATCTTTGCTCTACTTTAAGGGTGACAACATATGAAAGGTTGCATATTTCACTTCTAAATATCTAAATAACTATAAGCTGCTCAGTTCACGTCAAGGGTCATGTCAAGCTAGTTAATGCTGTTGTTTTATTAAACATTAAAAAACGTGGGTGATCCAAACAAGTCCGTCAAGGTAAGCCACATCTTTCACTAAAGGTAGATAAAATAATCTAGCGTTTTTAGAGATAATCGCAAAAAGAGATTGTGTTTAATTATCTGTGTCTACTGTCAGCCCTGTGGTCCTCCATGCTGAGGCAGAATTCACTATAGACCTATTAAACATTACAGTAAGTGCAGTGTAAAAGTCTTACTGACTCCTAATTTCTATTACTGTATCAGCAGGAGGGAAAAGAGATTCACTGGGGAGGAGTGATTTGTCTGACTGACAGGTTGATTAACATCCAGCAACAAATCTGCCCTCTGTCTCTGCGTCTGTCTGCCTGTAATTCTCTCTTTATCCCATCTCTTGCCGCTCCCTGGCCCTCTCTGTCTTTCCTTCCTTCCTCATTATCTGCATTAGCTTAATGACTAAGAGCCACTAAGGTCTCTGAGTGGCCTATGTGTGTCTTACTGTCTGTGTGTTATAGAAAGTGACTTTTTACTGTTTCTCCTCATTCAGTCTCTGCAGTAGATATAAATTTTGTCAGTGGAGTTATTTAAGCAAAGTCAATTATACTGCTGCTGCAGTGTCGGCTGCATTTCCTCTTCAGTCTACCTTAAACTGTCTAACACGTTTGTCGATACTGATAACAATAGTCCTTGCTATTTCATTTATTGAGCCTCTTTACCAGCAATAGTCGGTCATTTAGTCATAATTCTTGCTATTAAACAGGTGGATGAATTCAGCTCAGTCAGATCTTGATTTATGAAGGCACCACACAGTATTCCTCGGTCTCTACTGCCTCCTGCAGTTTACTAGCTGCAACTACATCCAAACTAATACAACCAGAGGAGACTCAGAAAAAAGACTGCGTAACTCAGCAGCACAATAAACAGATGTCATGGGGCAGCCAATGAGATGGTGAGTAAAAGGCTATAAGTTAGAGCCCAAAATGAATTCTTTCTGATTATTTTTGATCTTATTCAGCTCTGAGTATTAAGTGAAGACAGGATTACACACACACGTCTATTCCTTGTGTAATCGCCCACATCACATCCATGTCAGACCGCGTGTACAGCACAAAGAGACACAATCTGTCACGTCAGACAAACATATCAACAGTCACAACATTAGCATGCTCTGTGTTGACATGGCCCAAAGAACCAAAACCAGAAGATACAGGAGCTTTATACTGTAGCTGCATTTTGGTTCTGGCTTCAGGAGATTCAGGAGGTTGAAGTAGATTTATGTTAAATTATTTAGATAAAAGCAAAGAGGGGGCATGCAGCAGAACCAGTCTCTTAAAGATACTACATGTAGCATTTTTTAGCATAATGAGCATAAAATTAATTATGTTACAAAGTGTAATTACCATAAACAAAGGACAGATTGCAGATATACACCTTGTTTCACACTTGTTAATGGTTTCGTTTCTCTAAATGAAACCATGAAGCTTCTTTAAGAGGATATTAAACTCGTCCCTTCCCTCCCAGCTGCCTCCCCTCCAGTTGTGTCTCCTGTAAGAGTATAAACATGTTGGAAGTTATTTTTCTTCCAGTTTTCATCCCATGCACCATCTGCCACTGAGACCTCTGGCACTTTAGCTCCATTTGCGCAGGGGAAGAGTGTCCTATTAAGGCTGCCTGTCTTATTAACAATTTATTGATGTTAAAATGCTACATGGAACACCTTAAGATGTTTCTGTGAGGTGTTGAGGCATGATGCAGCAACAACAATCTTGGGTGATCTGCAGAGCTGTCTCACAAAACACAAGAAATTAATGAATGAAGCGTAAAGAAGGAACTGCATGCTCATATAACCTGAACTTCAGAGACGAGAAACGACTTAAAACCAACATCATGTCACAGATGAACAAAGCTATGAATGCATGCGACGGGCTCAGAGGCGGGGTTACCTGGTAGTAGGCGTGGCTTTGTGAATAGAGGGAGGAGAAAGGCGGGGCTGGGACTTCATTCAGCCTCTCTCCCTCTGGGTGAGGCCACGCCTCGTCATCAAAAGGAACCTCAGGTGATTCTACCTACGATGTACAGACAGAGCTCAGCATGGTGCAACACACATACACACACACACACACACACACACTGAGGCACACTAATATGCAAGATGCACTGCAGTCTGATTATTGCACAGATGGCAGCCTGACTGTAACGCAGTTGTCTTTAATTATTTCTCGTGGATAACAATTTTTACAAAGCAGAAGGGGACGATGCAGCTGCATGAGACAAAACACACATACATATCCAAAGAAAACAACTCTGTATTTCAGGTCTTTCATTCAGGCTTCAGCAGGAGGTCAATGACAATCATTGACCACTAATTTATTTAACTCAGATATTCAGATAATAATATATTAGCCAGAACTGCCTTACAAAGGTAGACAGCAATAAGTATAGAACAGCTATAGAAGTTGTAAAGCGTTTAGCGTAAATTTTATGCTTTTATAGACAAAAAAAAAGTGATTGTTCGATAAAATCATACTGTAGTCTGTGTTTGGACAATCCAGAGGGCAGCTTTTAGCGGGACTAGTTTATCTGGTGCTAATTTTTTTCTATGCTATTATTGGATTTATCTACTGCCTTATATACTGTATGCATGTGGTTCTGTATAACAAACAATTGCTGAGATGCTGGAGCATAAAAATCGATTTTTCGGAGGTCGGAAAAAGTCTGTAACTTAGCTTTAGCTAAGGCTAGCTGTGACTGCCTTAACCTTAACTAGCTGGAGAGCAGTCACTGTGGTTTGGTTTTGTAGTTCCAAATGTACATGTTGTTGTATTTTTACACATTTCTATGGCATAATATTTTTCATATGGTTAAAAAGATGTTAAAAAAAAAAGTCAGATTCCGATTTTAACTGAATTTTGACCACATATGTTGTTTCTGCATTTTGGCTTTGCAGGGCAGAGTAGATGAAGAGGAGGAAAATACGTTTTTAGCACAGTGCTTTTTAAAAATATACGTTACGTCACAACGCAAGATGTCATATGTGCATGGATTATTTATATGATGTATTGAGAAGTAACACAAATGTGCACTTAAGATAAATTACTGAGAGCAAGAAGGAAGAAGTGTAAGTGTGTGTGGTGTATCTGTGTGTGTGTGTGTGTGTGTGTGTGTGAGAGAGAGAGAGAAAGAAAGGGAAGAGAGAGAGAGAGGAAGAGAAGGGAACATATACATGGGGAGAACAAGGTGGCAGGTCCATCTGTCATACAGGAGCAAGCCAGATCCAGCACCTGTGGTCACACACACACATTCACATAAACACGCACACCATTTGGGAAGGAGGAGTTCTCAAAATAACCCGATTACCCAAATACACCAGCAGCAACACACACACACTCACCACACACACCTCATCACAGATTTTATATAGTCAGACAGGTGATGAGGAGCTGACATGGATCTGTTTGTAAAGAGCGATGATGATGACGATGATGATGAGCCGGGGTATCGAGACCTCTAAGACCATGAAGCAAGTGGAGATGAGACTGAGCACAGATGGCATCCAACAAGGACTACAGCCTACAACTCTTTACTGCACATTGTTGCAGTACAGTAAACAGAGAACACAGATGGAAAGCTGTACTGATGGATGGATCGATAAAACGATATTCCATCTTTCAATAAGTGGATGACTACTTATCATGCAATGTTGTAATTTCACAAGCACATAAGGAAAAACACCCACATGTGCCTTACATGAAAGTGATGGAAGTGATGGGACGGTGGTGTCCAACCACAAGGTGGAGCCACACGCCAACATTTCCTTCACCACAGTGACAAAATGAACCGCTTCGGTTGTGTCCGAGGCTTTTCCAGCAGACAAACTTTGAACTCGTGGTGACTGACGACTGAGTCAGCACAGACACAAACGTACGGCAGCGTATAATGACTTGGAACTGACACACCGCTAATGCACACACACTCCTCAGCTCCGACTGCCTGCAGCACGCTGAAGGCTGTCGTAACTTACCCAATATACACACACACACACTCTACCACTGACGATGTAAGAGTTGACATAGAGACATGTCAGTGGGGGACGACACAAAGAAGGAATACAGAAAATGACAGAAAAGAGACAAGGCATGTAAGGAAAATGAGAAGAAGCAGAGGAATCTTGGGCCATTTTAAATCGTATTTTTTTATGTCTGTCAGCTGTTTCAAAATCACTATAAAGCCTCTTCTGGCTTATGTCTTAAAAAACGGAGGTTTAGCTTGAGACAATGACAAATCACTGGGTTAATGGCTCTTTGATCACCTTCTTTACTACCGTGTAATTTAGAGTGGTAGTAAGTAATTTGATATTCTAAATGTGCATGTTATTATGTGATTTTAATGGACTATGGGCCTGCTTTTGTTAGATCCCACATATAAAAGATCATAATTATGAATCAACAGACAACAGTAAAATAAAGTAGCGCGTCAAACAAAAAGGCAAAGAGTGTGCACGTGCAGCAGGGAACAAGTGTGTGCGCATTCGGGAGTAAGTGTGGTCGGAGCTGTACGAGTACAGTGATATAAGCCCTAATCTGCAGACAGATACAGCCCAATCAACCAAAATAAAAAGATTACCAGGCTACGCTGTGCGATTATGAGTGTGTGTGAGAGAGATAGAGGGGGGAAAAGAAAGGGACAAAGAGAGAGGGAGCCAGACAGACACAGACTGAGTGCAGAACAGAGATAGTAATGGGCCTCATTACTAAAAAATGGGACAAGCGTTCGACTGAATCCCTGCATGCACAGTTCCGCAAAAGTATTCTCCTGGTACAAAGAAAGGCTCTGGTGCATGGAGACAAATTTAGGCCAGTATCCTTGACTTCTAAGTACTTTCAAAAAAGACCTATCTAATTCTGGAGCCATATTGAAGCAGCCCCCCCCTACTTCTGACTGTACTTGAACTTAAAAAGGAAGTGTTTCTGCCACCTTGACCAACACTGTGTAAAGCCATCAGCTTAATAAACAATAGAAGCTGAAGGAATTAGGCCTGATATTAGACCAAATTCTGAATAAATTACTACACAATCACAACGGACGTGAAGCATATCACTGCTGTTGGCTAAAAATCTTTTATCTCTGACATGTCATCTTTTCAGGGACTATGACAAACAGGCTTAATTTAAGCTTGACTGCATTATAATTTTGAAATTTATCCGGTGGTGTTCAAAAAAGGTTTCAAAAGCCCAGAACTGTATAGTCCTCCAATTTAAAGGGAAAGTGTGCCAACTAGTTTGCCAACCCTGTCTCCTAGAAATTACAATTATATACTTCTAATTTGCAACAGCAAATACATTTTGTAAAATGTTATGCTGCCCAGATTCAACATAATAACCATTGTTAATGAACATATCGGGCAAACTGCAAAATATTAATACTGAACGCATCAACAAAATGTTCAGTGACGACGTGTTTCATTCGTTTTCCTACAATTTCCACTCTTGCAATGAAATATCTGCTCGTAGCAAGTAAGGCATGATTTTTGCAAAGCAGACTTTTTCATGGGTTTGTTTAAGCACTTCACTGAGCTTAGGGAAAGATTGTGGTCTTGGTTAAATATACATGTAGTCACAGTCAACAGTGACGTGAAGCACGAGAAATGATGCGTTTACTTTAGTAAAGTGCTTTTCTTGCCTAAACATAACCACATTCCCACCAAACATAATCCAGGCGGCATTTACATTTCCCTCTAAACGTAAGTGGCAAAACAGATTAGCAGAATATAAACAGGGTTGGGATTGGAGCATACTCTCACTCCCAGATTGATTTACAGAGACTAACACCAGACAACAAATCAAAGTTGTTATATTCTCCTGGTGCTGGTAAAAGGTTGTTTACAATATCAATATTCTGTAAACATGGCGGAAAAACTAGGCTGTCGTTTCAATTATGATCAATTGACACTGTACCTCAAAGTCTTCAATTATGTATGAATATACTGCAACATTTATGAGCTCAAAAAGGATTCATTGGGCCTTTGAGTCAAAACAAGGTTTCGCTGAACAGCAGTAATATGTGGCCCCAGATATACTGCATATTTATTTTGACATATGGATTGACAGACAGACTGGTAATCTGTGTGAGCCCTGAGCCATGTGTGTGTTTCACACGGACAGGTGGACAGTGTTAGTTAGAAGATGTGATGGGGAACAGACTGACAATGACGGTATAACCTGTGGGCCTCGTGTGTGTGTGTGTTGTTTGGCATACTGACGTAGAGCCAAAGCCACAGAGACAGACATCCAGAGTAAGTTACCTGAGCAGGCGTGATGTGTGTGTGAGTGACGTATCCGTGAACGTGTTGAATCTGAGACAGCTGCCGCTCCGCAACCTGAACCAGCTCCGCACCCCGCAGGTCACCGTGGCGACCGAGAGATCCGTCTCTCCCCAGTGATCGTTCCCTGTCTCTCTCCATGGTCCCGGCGCCCCCTAACTCTCTTCGCCAGGTCCCACCCTCTCTTCCCTCCCTCCCCTCCCTCCCCTCCCTCCCCAGGGTCCCTCCGTCCCTCCCCAGGCTCCCTCCGTCCCGCAGCTCTCTGGCTACTCCCATTGGGTGCTGATGGCAGGGGTGTTGATGGAGTTTTGGGGCACCTGGTGACGCCCCTTCCTCTTCTTGATATCGATACTTCTATAGTGGGAAAGGAGGAGGAGGAGGAGGAGGAGGAGGAGGAGGAGATGGGAACCGGATGGTAACGGAGGGGAAGGAAGACCAAGAAGAGGAAATGTCAAGGAAAAAGAGGACAGAGATGGTTGGGTGAACAAGGTATAGGAAGGTAGGCAGGGAGCAGGAAATAAAAAAGACAGAAGAAGAGAGAGGTTAGTTCAGAAGAAGATTAAGCCAAGCTGGAAAAGAAAAAAGAATTAGAGCAAAATTAGCCAGCATAAAAGAGCACAGCAGAGTGTGTACGTACGAGTGTGTGTGCATGCATGCGTAATGTCTTTTTATAGTACAGTTTTTGTGTGTAAGCACATGGGGCACTCCAGGTGTACACCCAGCATGGTAGTAATTGTTTCCTGAGCTTCCTGTATTGTACATACGTGACTTGAAACAGAAGTTTTTTGGCAAAATGAGATGCAAAACTGAACAGAGGACAGTGAGCGGGAGACAAGCCTGCCTCAGGGAATAACTGTTTCTTTCTCCCCTCTTCATCTCTCTATACCTTCATCATGCCTCTTTCCCTTCCACATCTCCGACTCGCACTACAGTAAGTCACGGTATTTCCTCTCCCTCGTCTCATTCCCCATTCCCACGCACTCTGCCTCGCCACTCTTCCTCTTTTTAAAAAAAATATTTGATGTTTTTTTTCTGCTTTACTGGACAGAGTACAGTGGAGAGAGTCAGAGAAGCTGGGGGGGGGTCTAGTTTTGAAGTTGTGACATTGTGGTTATATGGTGAGCAACTTAGCCAGCTGAGCAGCTGAGAGGACGGCCCCTCTGTACACTGAACGCACAGGGACACTCACCTGCTCCAGGAAGTACACTGACGAGGTGAATCCAGCTAAAATCCTCTATCCCTCATTAATTTCTCCTCTTAAATGTATTCCAATCAGAAAAGGTGACACTGATAAAGAGAAGCGGATGAGTTCGAGGGTTTTTAAAGCTTCGAGACAAATGGGAAGAGGATTCTCTGATCATATCAACACCAAGATAACAGTGTCATTTCAGCTAAGACTCAAACAGCTAATATAGCATATCTAGCATATCTAAATAAAATCTAGTTTCATTCAGTATATTTCAGGTATTGGACTCACAGCTTGACTTTAACCCAAGGTTAAAGGGACACTTAACTCCAAATTAAAGTAAGTGTACAGTGTGTGAAAAGCCCAATTAAAGGATTTGCAGCACTCACATGGTAAGACTATTTGGCGGCTAACTGCATGCCAGCCTCAATGTACCTCAGCTCAACACTTATGCTGAGAGATACACCTGGTGAGAGGCTATTTACATCATAATGTATACAAGCCCAGAGACATCAAAACAAGTGCTGTAGCAATTCTGAGTAATGTAATGACATGTCAAACAGAAATGAAATGGCACACTTAATGCAAAAGGAAAAACAAGCGTAGGGCAGTTAGGCCATCATCTGTTTTAAAATGACAAGTATTTCTTTCTTTTTGTGCCTTTTTTTGAACATTTCTTTTTGTGCACTGTTCACATTATAAGTAATCAGTTCCATCAGATGGTCTTTTTCTGGATTTCTTTTGGGTGCCCTTTGATTTTTCCATAGTCTGTGTCTCTGTACCTAAACACAAATGCATTTACAGATTGTGACAACATCCCTATACCTCTCTTTAGAAGTCTGACATTTAATCCAAGCCTGACATATTATACAGTAATACCTTGCTGTGTAATGTAATCTTTATGTTGCAGCTCCTGTGATGTAACAGTTTCATGCTGATTTACTAACATCAAAAGAACCTATTGCAAAGTCAGGTTTATAAAGGGAAATTTTCATTAGATTTTGACAAGCAATGATTACATTATCACCTTTTCCATTTGTTTTTCTGTCACATACTGATCAGGTGAATCAAGGAGAAGTCTCTGATGTCATATTACTTTAATGTATTATGAAAGACTTCTTCCATAAATAAAAGATGTACATGAAGGGGAGGGAAGAGGCGGGAAGAGATATTTTTTACAGCTTGACACAACTGAGAAATGTACAGCTCAGTGTAAGGAAATGTGTCTTAACAACATATTTTCTATACACATTTTATGCATGAGTACAGGGTAGTGGGGTTTACAGGCTGCAGGTCAAGTTAGAAATGGAGTTTAGGTTGAGTCGTTACACAGAGAGCTGAGAATTCAATGAGCACGGCTAAACTAACACCACAATCACACAAATACAGGCTGCAGCCTGAGAGAAGAGATAGATTCACCTCCCCTACAGAGAGCCAGACAGTCACACAGTCAGTCCCATTAATATGACATTTGACCTTTTGGCTTTCTATCTCTCTAGGTAGCCAGCAGAAAGCCAGAGCCGACTCGCCCGAGTGTGCACTTGTATTAATCAGAAACCTGCACTCACAATCACAGTTTGGTGCTGGTTCCTACAAGGTTTCCCATTTAGTTTAGGGCAAAGAGGTTAGAACTAGGTTATGGTCAGGGGTTCAGATAAGGGTCAGGGTTAGGCATGTAGCGGTAACGGTAAAGGTTAGTGTAAGAGTCCAGGGAATGAATGTAAGTCTATACATGTCTTAATAAACTACAAAAACAAGTGTGCCTGTGTGATTTATCATACAGCTCCCCCTGTGTCTTTAAATCAGTAACTACACAGCCCACAGTCTTAATTAAACGTCTTTCCCAAGAGAGAAATTTAGACATTTTGTTCTCAGGCACAGACTGTTTGAAAGTATTTCTCTTGTCATAAGGCATTTAGTGACCAACTTGAAGTATCGTTGATTCATAAGACTTTACACCAGTCGATTCAAGATGTGTGATCAATCCACGATGTTTCCAAACTCATGCTTTTTACTGAATGCAAAAAAGCTTAGTGGCTTACCAGAGCAAGATCAAAGAAACATTAAAGCCCTCATTTGACCCCGCACTGCAGCTGTCATCTTGGTCAGCAGCAAGACACAACATCTATTCTAGAGATTGTGTTTTGGGACAGGGAGTGGGCGGCTGCTTTGCACAGGAGAGCGCTCCTGTGCAAGAACAGTATCAGCTAATTCCTGCGGATTCAAACAGACATGGCCGTGTGCGCTCTCCCCCTGCTTCCCCTGCTGCATACTTTAACCTCATTTAGACTGATTGGGAGTAAACAGTGCTCTGACAAAATGAACTGATCTGAACCCGTCTCATGACCTTCAGCACATTTCATTTCCTCTACGCCTCTCGCTCTGATCTTTTCATTCACTGTCGACTCGCTAATTAGTCAGAAATGCCTCAAAATAATCTTGAAAGCAGCGGTTAAACAGCCAGGCACTAAGACCCTGAAGAGACCCTGGCTCACACTGTTGTCACAACACTGCTGCTACTGCCCTCTGCACTCACACGAACACGCGTGCACACACACACACACACAGATAGTCAGCCATAATCCTATATTTGGCGTTTAATTTCTCACATGGCACAAGAACACCTGAATGAATTAACGCATGAATGGACAGAGGCACCAAATATGTCTGTTTCTACATCACAGTGTGGGTGTGTGTGTGTGTGTGTGTTTCTGCTTGCTCGACTAGCAAGAGCCGAGCGTTCCTAATCAGGACTGTGCCTGCAGATAGCCTGCTGAACACTAACACACACACACACACAACACACACACACTCACAGAAACACACGCGTGCACACTGTTGCTGTCATGTGTTAGTGTGTCAGCCAGTCTTGCGTAGCCAGAGAAACGTGACTAGATTGGGAGCAGATTCAGCATCCTCGTACATGTCTATGTGTTAGTTTGTATCTGTGTGTGTTTGTGTGTGTGTGTGTGTCAGAGTAAAGCCAGGCGTTAGTCACGCTTGGTGAGATATGAAAGAGCAGGGGATCCTCTGCCGTAAGGGACTTCTCACAAACACACACGTGCCTCCATCTCTCCCTCTTTCTCTATATCTTTTCATTCTCTCACATCACGCTCTCTCTCTCTCTCTCTCTCTCTCTCTCTCTCTCTCTCATGCTTTATTGGCATGAAGCACAAAAGTACTTATTGCCAAAGCGAGAACATCAGACAACAGCTGATGACCAGATTCATTTCGCAACAATGACAACGTGACAGTGACAAATACAAATGGTTTAAGAATATAAAGCCAGTCACTAAATCAATGGACCCATTTGTCAAAGGGAATCTAACAATGCAACCATAATGTGCTGTGTGTGCATTATTGGCACATTTTCTGAACTACGATATTTTATTCAGAAATTCTGTTTTTCTCTTTGTCTCACTTTGCCAATTTTGCACCCTACAAATCTCTTTTTTCTCCATCACACCATCCTCCCTGAACGTAGCTAATACTATATGGTGATGTAATGTAACTGAAAGGTGCAGAGTTACAGAGAAAACAAGGTCACAGTAAGAGTTACGCACAGGGTATCTGCAGTTTTCAGAAAGCAAAAATTCAGATTCTTTTAAAAACTTAACCAGTACCCACATGGAATTAAAATCTAAGATCAACAAAAAGCTTGAAAAATGTTCTTAAAACATCTAAAACTATGGAAGTATACATAGAAGAAACAGCAACAGGAAATTAATTATTTAAAAGCAAATGTGATGAAAACGAGTAGCATAATGTGGCTAAAAAAGTAAGACATCCGACTGCGAAATGAAAGTTATTTTAAATGTTTGAATTGAAAGTTTGTCATAAATATCTTCATTAAATATAAAACATGTGATCTAACAGCTTGAATATGTTTATGGAAGTGCAGAAATCTTTTAAACTTGAGAGAGAGACAGAAAACCTCCATCAGTGTCTTCAGTAAAACTACACAGACCTGAGCAAAAAAAGAGGAACAGATTCATCTATTTTGAATGTGTTGAAATGTCTGACCTAGTTAAGGTGTGTTTGATTTATCTTCTCAGGCACTTAAACAGCCTCAGCAATGGACACTTTGCTGGCAAACTAAAATGAATGTAGTTCACCCTCATGTATATAAAATGTACCACCCTCTCCCCTCTATGTTTGTGCTCGTGTCTCTTCTTGTCTCTCATGTTTACATGTGATGAAATCAAACTTTACACTGTTCTCTGTGTCAATTTCCGCTCACTCTACAGGAGTTCAGTATCGTTTATCAATCTGATCTGATGACAATGCAGCTAATCAATTCTAGTACTCCAGTACACTGGTTTGATTCATGACATTTGACCTGAGTAAGAAAAGACACCAAAATGCGCTGGAAGAAAAAAGTACCATTATGTTCAGCAGTGTTCAAGGTATTTTGTGATTCTTTTTGGTCCAAATGTAAATTAAAGAAAAACATAAATATTTATTTTCCTTCCATACATCAGTTGAATGTTCACTGCTTTACACTTGTTTTTGTATGACTTGGCAGTGCTAAACATTAGCTGACCCTGGTGTATTATGACTACTATACTGCATTTCCTGCATGACAGCATAGCATTCAAATTTACTAGTTATAGTCATAATACCCCAGAATCAGCATTATCATACCATGTAATGTTTGATGGACTTTTATGTATATGTGACTATTTTTAGGTTTTAGGTTTTATTTTGCTGTATCCCTACTAGCGTTTTGTGCAGCTTGGTCGCACTTTTGAGCGCTAACTACAGCCCGCCACATTGTAAACCCCATTATGTACACTGATGAACAGCATGTCTGTACTTCACTGCCAGCAAGTCAGCAAGACAGTTGGCTGTGCATAACACAGACACAATACAAACATTTCATTACACACCGCACATGACACTATAATTTCTCCAGGAACGTTTCCTGCTGACACAACTAAACTAAAAGGGGCATGGAGACATCCTCAAGAGAGTTCAGCAAAGTACAGTGACGTTCAGCACTTTATCCACCCAACTCGCCAGTTTGTGTGGAAGATTGGTAAAATATATACAAAGTGTGATGCTCAGTAAAGCCAGCGAACTGTTCTGAACTACTTTCCCTGTTTCAACAGATGGTTACAAATGTTGAATAAGTGGTAGTTAAAAATATTCCTAGTTACACCAGCATCAGTATATCTTATAAACTCAACCTTGTAACAAGAGAATTTCTAAATCTATAATGCCACTCAGCAGGTCACACACTAGTGTTTTTCTTTTGCCATGCTATTACTGTAGCGCTATACAGTTACAATTAAATTGTTACTTTAATTGTGTTCATTCATTTTGTGTCAACACACACACATTAAAAGCTTTTCACCACAAATGTTGACTTTGTTCAGAAGATCAGCGATTGACTGCGAGCTCCTTGTTTGATAAAAAAGGGTGTAGTATAGATTTTAGGGACATTTTTCTGAACTATTCTGTCGCTCGATTACTTTTAAATAATCCAAGACAGACGTGGACAAAAAGATGCAGCCAAAAGTGAACTAGTTAGACATTCAGATACAGGTGAATCAAGGTAAGAATTGCCTTCAACCCAAGCCATTCCTGACACAGAATACAGTGCGTTTCTGACACTGCAGAGTCTGAGCAGGGTCCTTTTCAACACACAAGCTGATGGAAGTCTGCAAATAGATGATAGTAGCTGACCAACACAACCATCTCTCATCTACAGACTGTATACTAAAAGCCCTGAGCAACCTTTTATTTTCCTCAGGACACACTCACTCGTTACCCTCTCCAGCGATACTTGTAGAGGGCAAAACCAGTGCTCTTACTGTGTCACACACTCTCTCTCTCTCTATAGCTCCAGTCTAGCAGTTGTCTCTCGGCCTGCCTCTATCTAACAGGCTGTCATGGTGAGGTGATCTAATAGGACAGAAGTGAAGTCCATACAGTTCATTATGGCCTAACTGCTGAACTGGACAACAGCAATGCACATATACACAAATACACACAGTCCAATGTTCCCACTGTACATGAATTTGTCACAGGAAATTGAACACCCTCCTCTCTGTCTCACCCTCTTTTATTTCAAATCAATGAAATCTTTTCTGTGACTGCTAACCTAACATATAACACTTTTAAACCAGTAAAATATATGTATTGTCTTTTTCTTTCTGTGCGCCTCTCAGCCTATCTCTCAAGCTCATGTCCAGCTTTCACTGCGCTATATTAGACAAGTTTATAGACCCATTTATGAAGCCACTTTTGGGTTAGCTGTGTGTTTAATAGCTACTCAAAGATGCAGCACAGTGTACCAACAGTTCCTCCACTTCAAAGGCACAGTTCCTTAAGCGCTTGGGTGGAGCTTTAATATTTCATGTGTTGATTTTCCACTCAACAGTTTCAGAGTACTTTGCAAGATGATGATTGCCGATTTTAGCCTGAGCTCATTCGCTTAGCATGGCCGGGTGTTATGTAATTAGCAAGCCGCATACTCGTAAGGGATATGGTGATATTCATTTAATAATGGGTCGGGGGTGCCAAAGACCGTCAAGAGGCTATAGTTTTCACATTCATTATGGAATGAGTGCGAAGTTAAAGCAGCTTCTATTGCTAGAACATGGATTTACTAGGGAGACAGATGTGCAGAGGAATCATATCTTTAATCAAACACTTTCATTAGAGACACGTTACATGGGACGCATAAGACCCGTCCATCTATTTTCTACCTGTTTATCCAGCTCTGAGTTGGGGTTGTTTGAGCCTATCCCAGCATGCATCAGGCAAGATACAGGTACCCTCCCACAGTGCTAGAGGGTTATCAGAACTACTGTAAACCTTCATGCCCATGAACTGTGGGAAGAAAAGCAGAGCTCCAATGCAAACTCCACAAACCCCATCTCGCTGACAAGTTTGAATCCAAGATCTTCTTTGCAACAGTGCTACTTTCCACTGCACCACTGTGCCGCCATCCACTGAGCTACACAGCTAACATGAAAGTGGAAATAGATGCACATGGAGATACTATGGGTGGATATCTAAACTAAAAAAGAAAAGGACCTTGAATTCCTGAT
Organism: Oplegnathus fasciatus; assembly: GCA_003416845.1. Taxonomy (NCBI): domain Eukaryota; kingdom Metazoa; phylum Chordata; class Actinopteri; order Centrarchiformes; family Oplegnathidae; genus Oplegnathus; species Oplegnathus fasciatus. The sequence continues at coordinate 765,773 of NTHP01000198.1, read as the reverse complement.
ATTTAAATCATAAATTTGCCAATATTATATTTATTTAGGCAGAGTTCTTCGAAAGCAGCTTGTGTTCAGACAACATTTAACGTTTGAGATGTTTGGCTTCTTGACAGTAAGAAACAAGTGTTTCCTTAACTCTGGGAATGTTAACAGGAACAATACAATACAATACAGAGGTTACAATCCTCACGGTCAAATGGAACAGAAACAATTTATCGATTCATCTTCTAAATAAAGCTTCAACAACTTTGATAATTGAATAATTGTTTAAGAATGACTTATCAAACGTATGATGGAACCAACTTCCCAAATGTGAGGATTTGCTGTTTTTTTTTCTGCTTTATATGATTGTAAATTTAATATATTTTGCTTTTGGACTGTCAGTTGGAAAAAACAAGCCATGTGAAGAGGTCATCTTGGGCTCTGAGAACTTTTGATGGGCACATTTCATTATTTTGCGATATTTTAATAGGCTAAACAATTAATAATTAATAACAATATAACTAACAGATCAGTCCATTACCATTAACCATTAGTTGCAGCCCAAGCACCAAGTTCTCATTGCAAATGATAGCTCATTTAAAAGACCAACATGTATCAAAATCAATTCAATAACTGTATAAAGATACTTATATTTCACATGAAGTTACATTCTCTCTGTAACTGATAAATTCCACATGTGGCACATTTACGAAAGACTTGCAGCAACAGGACTTGCGATGAAGATGTTGGTGATAAAGTGGCTACAGAGTTTGTAATATGAAATCAGACAGCAGAATACAAACCTGCTTTTCTCTCTACCTCTCTAACAAACACACACAGCTAGGACCTCTCTCTCTCTCTCTCTCTCTCTCTCTCTCTCTCTCTCTCTCCTGCTGGCCACTAACTCTCACCTTAGTTTACCTCAACCCAGAATCCCTTGACAAGCTTAGTCATTACCTCTTTCCATCTCTCTCTCAGCACATTTTGCCTTAGTCAGTGTCTCTCTCACTGTCCATTACTTCACCTCTACCTCGTGCATGTCTCGTTCTCTCTCTCTCTCCCTCTCTCTCTCTCTCTCACACACACACACACAAACACACAAAAGCTCTCTACCTACCTTGCATCCAAACATCAGAGATATGGTGTTGTTGGTGCATGCTACTTTGCAGTGGCACAACATGTGGCTAACGTTAGCTAGCTGGTCCCGCGCTGGGGGGGCATCCTAGTCTTCATACACACATTTCACACTCACACACATCCACACACTCACACACACACACACATGCACATGCATGTGTTCTATCAACCGCGCTCCATCCCGTCCCACAATCCCCCACTCTGCCGGCCCCCACCACCACGCCCC
>NTHP01000198.1:640615-764349 GCA_003416845.1 Oplegnathus fasciatus | reverse complement strand
CCCCACCACCACGCCCCCCTGCCCCCCCACCGCCTGACTACGGTCCTCAGCTGTGGCAGGCCGGCGTCCTCTCTCTCTCACTCTTCATCGCTCTCATCTTCATCATCATCTTCATCTGTGTAATCCTCATAGCTGGTCAGGATGCAGGGAGCAACATGGTCACTGTCTGCATGTGCGTCAGTGTGTGTGTGTCTGAATGTGTTAGCACATGTGTTTGTGTTTGTGTGTTCAGTGTGTTGTTGTTGTTGTTGTCAGCATGTGTGGGTCAGTCTGTCTCTGTGTGTGCATGAATGAATGGATGTGTGTGTGCATGTAAGTGCATGTAAGTGTGTGTGTGTGTGTGTGTGTGTCAGTATGGATGTGGTCTCTCTTGTCCTCCTCTGCAGCAGCAGTCCCAGTCCTCTATCTCCTCTCTCTCTATCTGTGTGAGTGTATGCCTCTCTCGTTCTATTGCTCCCCTTCTCTCTCTCTCTCTCTCTATCTGTGTGTGTGTGTCTCTCTCTCTCTCTCACACTGGCTTGCTCACTCTCCCTCGCTTCGCTCCACTGCCTCTCTTGGCCCGCCTCTCAACAGGAAGATCAATGAGAGACAGAAAGAAAGAAAGAGAAAGAGAAGGAGAGACCTGTACACAGAGGTGGAGGGAGGATTAAAAATGTGTCGTCTCTCTAGTGTCCCCCTATCTCTCTCTCCCTCTCTCTCTCTCTCTCTCTTTCTACCTGCTGCAGTGATGCTCTGCCCTGTATAGACATACACCAGTAAACACACACACACACACACACACACACACAAACAAAGAGCGAGGATATTATACGGGCTGGTGAAGATTGAATTGACCAAATACAACATTGGTGGAGAGAGAGGGGTAGAGAGACATAAAGAGTGAATGAGTGAGGCAGAGACAATGCTGTTACATCACCCAGAGTCAGAAGCCATGATCTCCCAGAAACACGCACACACATTGCTGGGGTGACTTGTTCAATTGACATTTGAACACGGCATTGTTGTTGTTTTGGCAGCAGGACGACAGCATTGGCATTGAGCCATTTAAACCATAGGTGTCCGGCACGCAGGATCAGAGAGCGGCAGAAACTTTAACATAGTCTTGCTCTACCACAAAGTAGGGTGTCCCATCCACAGTAAGTGAGATACCGCAGATTCTGTCTGCCAAAATGTTGGTGTAAGAAGAGATTCATACTGTAAACAGCCCGGGGTTAAAACAACGCAAAGGGCTGTTGCTTCAGGTACCAGTGAGACATGAAAAATTATCCAGGAAGTCTAGTTTGAGTAACAGATCTATGCAATTATTCTCAGCAATTATTTAATCTTTCGCCACAACGGTCGCGAGGCAAACCAAAACTACAAAATAATCCGCCAGGAATGTGTGCTTGCATGTATTTGACTGGCCACTGCAACGCCAATGACGTCACTTTGCGGCAAAAGTTGAGCAAGGTTCAACTTCTGTGCTGGAGCCCTGTGTTGGCACCCCTGCTGCTTCACCGGACTGGCCTAATTAAAATGAATGAGAGGGCTGCGGTTTTTTTTAGTCGATCTGAACATGGCCTTAGGTGTAGGTTAGGGGCAGGCCATCACCTCTGTATCCAGTTATTAATAGTGATTTCACTACAACTGTTTTCTTAACAGCAGCCAATGAGCGTTTTATCCAGCATGGCTAAGCCTATTTAACACCTGAATAATTTCATAACAAAAATAAGTTCTAGCATATATAATTATACAGAGCATAATATACAGCTCATGACATGGGCTCCTGTTTTCAGCTGTATTTACTGTAAATATTAAGGTAAAGTAAATTGGTGGTCACAGCTTATCACACATTAGGTTCTTACTTGTTTACTTTATACGGTGTAAAACACATTGGGACTGTGTCAAGAGTGAAACTGTTTAACTTTGTGCTGTCTATGTGAACTGTCAACCAATTTCAATATGCTGTTTACCTGCAATCTGGGGAGGAGAGGAGAGGAGAGGAGAGGAGAGGAGAGGAGTTATGGGGGATAAAGGGCAGAGGAAGTCAAACAAGTCAAAGCGCACTCCTCAGCCGAGGCTCTTGATGCTGACGGCTGGGCCATCTGGACCGTCACACACACACACAGACACACAGACCCAAACACACACAGTAGTCTCTCTGCGGTTGTCGCTGTCTTCTCACCTCGACTGGAAAACAAACAACGCAGCATGAGAGAGAAGAAGACAGAGAGAGGGAAACAATGTGCGAGAAAGCGGAGGGCGAAGCGAGGGAAACAAGCAAACAGAGGGTGATTTTAAGGTCACTGACGGGGAACAGGCGGGGGGGGGGCGGATATTGAGAGATGAAGAAGTGGAGGAGGACAGGGAGAGACGAGCTGATACTATACAGGTCTCTAAAGCAATTTCATAAGTTCACTAATAAAGTAATCAATCCACAACCCAAGACTGTGCCTCAAGTTACATTTAAAGCTGGTAATCAGTAATGAGAAATTATTTTTAGAAGGTTTTCCAACTGTACACAGATAAAAGATGCACAGATAAAAAGCCTGAAGGAGCCAATTAGATCTAGAAGTTGATGCAGGTAGACAAGTCATATAAATAATGCAATGACATGAAAGGTTATTCTGGGCACAGCAGGGACTTAATCTTCAAAAACGTTCTTGTGCATAAACTTGCACATGTAAAACTTTGTGTGTGTCCTGTGTAATGCATTAATAATTAATGAATAATAGATGTATTAACCATGTTGAAAAGCTTCAAATTCTCTCTGCACACCAAATTTCTAGAAAGTGTTCTTTATTTAGACATGAATTAAAAGAGTTTCACGGAGGGAACAGTGTGTTTTGCATCCATCCTCATTAAGATTTTTGGCAATATTTCACGGTGTGCAAATATTTTCAGTGTCTCTTTGGATGTGAGTTGACTTAATCTGAGGCAATTTTAAACCAGTAATCCATGAGATCCTCTTTTGTGTGTTTGTTGGAGTTTACTTGTTTGTTAGTGACATTTTTGGGTGCTCTAAGCTTGCTTTGAAGTTTTTTGCACTACAGATCCTTAATATCACTCTTCAAACATTGAGGACAATTACCAAACTCTTCTCTTTCTTGCAAACACACATTTGCTGTGGGCCTGAGAGTTCTTCCCAGGAGGGTTTACAAGAGCGAATGTAAGAGCTCTCACAAAATGGACAGAGGTTCAAGTGATGCCTGGCAATAAAAAAGGGGCATGTTATTATGAAAATGTCCTGGATTCGGACACAAACTTTTGTTCTTGGATTTATACAGACACCTCATACTGGATTCTTCCGGAATAAATCGTGGAGTTATTTTTATGTTCTCAAAGAGTCAGCTTTGGGTCAAGTGCCAGTCTTCCAAAAGTCTTGGCTTGTGTGATAAGCTGGCTGTCCTGAGACCAGCTATATGAGTCCTTCTGTGTTTGGCAAGGAACAGATGGAGATCCTGCTGCTGTGTTTGCATGCCCACGTACACACACACAAACACACATACACACATAAATACATTCATACATCTGGGATAGCCACAGGCGTTCTGGCTCATATGGCTCATAATATAATGTGTAAATATAGAATGTAACATTTCCAATATCACACACCAAATTACTGAAAGAAAGGAAGAAAGAAAAAAATATAAGGGAGAAAAAAGAGAAAGAAGACAGGAAGGACAGGAAGGAAGAATAAATAAAGACAGGAATGAATGAGATAGAAATGGGAGAGAGAGAGAGAGACAGAGCGAGAGGGAGGGACAGAGGATGCTACATCATGAGCCTAGCAGGCATGCACTACATGTTAACATTAGTAGGTCAGCCAGCACAGAAATAACTACACTGTGTGTATGTGCGTGTGTGTGGTAACCTCGTACACTCACTACTCGCCAATCGTGGCGGATTCTCCTTTCTACACAGTAACCAATAAAAAAAGACTCCATACATCATTTCAAATGCGGTCACGTGATCAGCTTTTACCAGCTGTGTGTTCAGTTTCCACATGAGTGAATCTTCCTCTCTACACATATATATATATATATTTCTTCCTCTCCCTCTAAAATGCCGCGCAAGGACACACTGACTCCTGCTGAAACCTCGCAGCTACAAATATCAGCGCCGCAGCAGGAAAGTTAGAGGTTTCTCCCATTAGTGGACTGTCATTTGCTGAATATTTTAGAATAATTAATTCTAAGGGACAAATAGCAAAAGTGGATCTCAAGTCTCTGCAGAACATCAATTTGAGCACCGAACACGTTGGTGTGTTTATCATACATACAGTGCCACTATGTGGCAAAACACAGACACCGCAGCACCTGGACAATGTTCTCTAAATATTCATTTTATCTCAATCATGTCTCATATAAACTTATAGTTGCTGACATTGAGAGAGAAAGTGTAGGTGTTTATTAAGTTCTACAAGAAGGTCTATATGAGCTGTAGTAACATAAATATGAATATAAATACTGTATAACACAGTAGTAATACATTGCTGGATCTGGATGTAGACACAAAATGGCTTCAATCACATATTGACCGTTTATTGAACATTAATTACTAAACTCATTTTTGATAAAAACATGGATGACTTGATGATTTAATGAAAAATAACCAGAGTAGTGTTATAGCCATATAGTGTGAGATACTGTTATGGATGTAAATGCATTGAGTGTGAAAACAGCGTGCCAGCAATCACTTGGGGACAAATATTATCTTTAAGGAAACAGCTTTTCAATCTCAACAAATCATCATTTCTACCGCAGCTGTTGCATTTATACTACTGGCAGCACAACAGAGCGGTACAAGAGGGACACGGGCAACATTTTTTAATCTTTTTGAGTCGCAATACACATGCAGAGTGGCCCTGATCTACTCTCTAAACTATCCTGACAGGCAGGGGTCATGGGGTCACAAAGCCACGGTGACTCTAAGCTGTTTAATTTCCCCCTCCTGAAAAATCAATGATAAGACTTAAGTGAACTGAAATGAACTCCGCGGACTGCTCCGTCATTTGGATGTGTGTGTATACTGTAGGCTAGTATCTCTGTATAAGTGTGTGTGTGCGTGTGTGTGTAGGTCCACAGAGATTAGTCATCTGCTTAATGGGATTAGCCACTCTGGCTGTATTCAGGCATGACATGGGCTGAACAATTTAATGTTAGCTTGCTAGCCCGTTAGCTTGACCAGGAGAATAGACTGCTGAAAAAACACATGCTGCAAAGTCACTGCGACAACAAACAAGTGAGTGAACAAGAGGAGGTCACAAAGCCAACAAATGCTCCTGTGAAAACAGGGAATGCATCTGCTAACAGCAGTTGTGGAAACATCTGAATTAGCAAATGAGAACTTAACACTCTGCCCTCTCTGTTTTTTCTTTTTTTATATAGGAACAACAGCCTTCATCACAAACTACTACTAACTATTACTACTCTTGTTCATAAAGCTATCAGCACCACCAGACTGTTGGTATCCTGACTTTGCAGCCAGACAGGTGATTTATGTTTTTTAGAGACAAGCACTGGCCAGTCCTTGCCTCCCAAGTTGACCCTTGTAAGCAGCCAAGTTGGGCTGATCGTGGCTGATCTGGTCTAGGATCTGATGGCCCAATGTGAGCTCTTGCCCAGTCATGGCTTCCGAATTTGGCTTGGTTTCAGGGATGTGGACTTGGATGGATTTAGACAGAAAAACAGCTCCAATTAGCAGCACCAAAATTAGCTTTGGGCCACTTTAAGTGACTGGTGGCTTTTTCCCTTTGCAACAAAGTGATGTTAAACCGTAAAAAGCATTACACATCATAGCAGTCCCATTCAGTTACTGTTCCAACCATTGATGTCTGATGGTGTGATTAGACTCATTTATAATTTTGGAAATAATGAGCAAGCACAATACAAAAGCGAGCTGGCCTTTGTCACTAACTATAGTAGGGGACCTTTTCATGACAAGGACCCTCAAATGAAAATGCAGTAAGCCACACATGTTGCTGTAATTTTATGGTGAGTTGTTATTATTTAATAGACTTAATCTTATTATAGTTATGTTGTCTCAAGGCCTGCATAAAAGTAATGAATTTAACAACTGCTAACTTTGTATGATGACCAGCTTCTCACCCCACCTTCAAGGGTCAGGGCTCTTCAGTCGATACAACTTGGGTTTTAAGACACATCATGCAGTCTTCTGTTAATTATTGGGAAACAAAACTTGAATATTTGAAAAAGAATTGAGTAATTAATAACTGAATATTTTAACTGAAACATTTTCAAATTAATTCACACATGAATCGACCTTTTCTTTGTTTGTTCGGCCATAGTAACCATTTACTTGCAACGCTAGAAGTGACCGGAAAAGACAGTACGCTGCTTCACACACAGGTGAGTTGAAGAGAAAAGCCTTGTTAAAAGCCTTGTTAAAAGCCTAACTGTGCGCCACTTGCAATTTTTCCAGGAAAGCTGCCACCGACACCACGACACCCGGGTCGTAACACTGCAAATGCAAGGGCTTTCATCAGTGGGTCACAGGCTCAATCACCATTGTGTTGCATCATTCTGCGATAGATAGTGACTTAACAGACGTTTATTTAAATGAAAATCTTCAAGATTATATCTTTAAGTACAGCACTTGAGTAAATGTACTTAAACGTTAAATTGCACCACTCCTACATACTGTGAAAGAGAATGAGAAATAAAATACAGAAAGATTTTTGCAATGTGTTATTATGTTTTTTTGTGTGTATTTATATAAGGATCATGGGACATGTACCTTACATATGGATATACGTATATACACATATAGTGTAGATACTATGTAAACACACACCTTTTGTGTGATTTTAAACAAGCTTTAAAATCAACCCAAATTGTAAATGCAGAAATAAAGAGCTAACAGAAAATGCACCAAACTGTAAAGGGTTTTACATACACTACAAATTAATACACAGGTAGTGGTCTGCTGGTCATTCAGCACTGATTTGTCCTCAGTTGCCCTTGCTACTCTCTACCATAGCTACAAGACTCAGGCAATTTTTCTGAGTGAACCACACCTAAAAACAGCAGGTGAGTGAGAGAATAAATTAAAGTAAGTGAAAATACGTTACATTGATTGAGGATGCAGAGTTCCGACGGTCCATCTTCACATGTATCCCTCGTGCTGGCCCAGTAGGTCTCAGCCCTACTACAAGCAGGGCTATCCAAAGACCTACAGGGTTAGTCCAGTTCTTCACAACAGGTGTAGATCTAACAGAACTGAGAGGACTTCAACCTTTCGCTGAGCGTCTCATGAAGTGAGCTAACCTGTAGCAGCAGCCCTACATTGCCGTGTTAGTCCTACTGCAGATACATAGCTCTGGGCTCAATAGTCCTACAGCTGCTCGGGAAGTTCTCTCCCTCTTCTCCTCCCCTCTCATGCCTTCTTCGTTGATTAATTTGCCTGCCGTGACCCCCTCCTCACAGTCACACCACAGTGCCAGCTGGACAGTTGCACAGATGAATGGATCGGTGGAATGATGTAGCTTGGAGTTTTCTGGCAAAATCCAGTAAAATAATCGAGAAAAGCTACGTATACGAGGAACTTATGCGCTCGCTCACAGACTTGATCTCTCTCCTTCCATTGGCCTTTGTGTGTGTCTCTCTCATTTTTTTTCTCTCTTTTCTCCTCTTTGTCCATCCTAAAATAGCTCCACCTCTGTAAAGTCTATTAGCAGCCTAAGGTAAGCCTCTTAGGAAAGACTCTTGCTCTCTTGGAGCACGGGAGGCCAGTGACACTCAGTAAGACCAAACAACAATCACACACTGATAAAACCAGGGTAGGATTTATGACTGGATATATCGGAGAGGAAAAGAGGATTGGGAAAGATAGAAAAGAGAATACTGGTATAAAGTAAAATCCACATACTGTATGTTTGACAACAATCTCCACAATCATAGATACTACTGAATATATATTCTGAGTATTCACTATTTGAAGGATATTATTAAACACATCCATGAGACCTGTACTGTAAACTTTAACTTTGACATTTGCACTTTCTGGTTGAATCTATTTTTTCTATTTGTATTGTTGTTCATATGTGTGCACTGGAAACTCATTGAATTTTTACGTTATTGTTAATGTAACGAAATGCATCTCTGATCAACCTGGGGTATATTTTAGATGATTAGATGTTTTCTGTTTACCCAGAAGGCACACAGTAAAAGACTCGAAAAGAGGGTCAGAGAGGGAGGTGTGAAGAAGAAATTAAACAAGCAGGATGAGAGAGGATGTACTGAAACATCCTCCAGCAGTAATCTAGTAGTCTTGAGCTCAGGGAACACCCTCTGTTTTTTAATCCATTATCTTAATGAGATAAACGAGATTAGCCAGATGAATGTGAGATGGAATCCCTGCAGTCTGTTTGTATATCTGCCAACAGACTGCAGACTTATTTGTGTGTGTGAGTGTGTGTGTGTGTACGTCTCAGTCCTCTCGCACTTTCCATCATTCACCAGATCCCTTCGACCTTAAAGACAAAGTGGCTTCTTTCTAACACTTCCTCGTTATATTGTAACCAGGCCTTGTTTCGATGTTTTGGGTAGAATTTACAGCTTTGCAATACTTATTCATGCTAGTGAGAGACACATTCACAATCCCTGTGTCTGCTAGCAGAGCAGAAGGCCACGCTTCTAATCACTAGTACGCAAGCTCATGAACTGGCTGCAAGACGGTATTTCTTACTAAGGTGGCAGGGTGACCTATGGTCAACCAGATTGTCCTTCAAGCAGCTAATGTGGTGCAAACACTTAAGTAGAGTCCAAGACAAGACCACGCATAAGCACAAACAAGAGTCAAAAAGTCTGAATCAAGACCCAGAGCGCCAAAAAGCGGCAAGACCAAGCTTTAAATAGGTTTCAACCACATATTCAGTATTTTTTATTCTGTTAACTATGGTTGATATAACCACCAAGGGTCAGGTGGTCTAGTCTATAAGAGGATGTAGTGGAAAGACAAGACAGGTCTAATGACTGATACTGGCAGTATCCCTCTCTCTCACACACATACACACAGTATTAGTTCCTTTGCTTGGTTTAGTTGTTGCTTTAACTAGAAGTGGTCGTCAAACAGTGTCTGAAACCACCCATGCCTTTCTGATGTCAGAACTGTGGGAGCTGCATCCGGCAATTTCTGTAACTTTCCAAAAACCAACAATCAGACAAGCATGCCCACTTCACGCAGCCATTGCCTGCCAGGTGTGCAAAGCTGACAAAGCGTGCAGGATTTGAACTTTTCCCTCAAGCTCAGTCTGCAGGTTCAGTCTTTCACACAACTACTTTTGTCACTCTTCGTGTGCAATGCCATGAAAACTTTTGAGGAGAGACTGTCCTAAAATGTGCTCTCTTATCCTTATTGTAACGATTAACGCATGCCGCCCCTCTCCAAGACAAGAGGCTTTTCCCCCTGCCTTAAAGTGTGACAATTTGGAACAGTTCTGAACACTTTTGCCTCTCCACAAGGTACGAAGACACGTCGTACAAACTAGTTTGTTCCACGCATATCTTGGCCTTTACACCTGTAGTATTTGGAGTTCTGTTGTAATGAAAAGCACCTTTATCCAATAAATTCTCCATCCATCCATTGTCTATACCTGCTTTTTTTCCCGCAGGGTCACGGGGGTCTGGTGCCTATTCCAGCTCACACTGGTTCTGCTGCTTTTAAATGGGCTGTGCATTTCAGAGCATGCACATGTATGTGCATAATGTATGTGTTTAATTTTGCCAGCCTTGTTTTTAGCCAAGTATTCACTCCAGTCAGTCAACCAGAGAATCAGTCAGATATCTACGCAGCCAGCCAGTCAGTCAGATAGCTAGTCTTTTCAAGTGTGTGTCCTATCAACCCAGTTTTCTGTCTCTCAGGGTGTCACATGTTGTCAGACCAACAGCTCGGCATTCCCATTAGAGTCGCTTCACTAGAGCACAGCCTGTTCCTGTAAGATCTCACCTTATAGCCTGTTCATTCACAAAGTACAGCACCCCACCTGTGCAATAAGCAACCTGTCACCAATTTGATACGGCTAATTGTGAGCAGGTGCACGTAGTTTCCCATCATTCACTAAGCCTGTAGTTTAGTGTGAAATGCTTAATTTGGATGTGTTAAATGGAACCCCCCCAAAGGACTGCAGGTCTCAAAACAAATCATGGTAGCTTGATGACAGTTATAATCAAAAAGATCATGTGAAGACAAATGGCATAGTCAAGGCTTAGCACACAATTCACACACAATTTCAACGTAAACATTAAAGTGATGAAAATTTGATCCGAGGCTCACGTCTCACATTTGTCTTCTCTGCCTTTCTCCTCTGCTCTACTCTAACCTGCTCTCTTCCTGTGTCTCACCTTGGTAGTGAGGATACAGATGCAGTCCATCCTCACCAGTCCGACTGGCAAACTTTCACCAAAACATCTTCCAGCTGCAACTTTCCCGTTCCGCCACTCGGCCGCTTGTTGCTGTTGGTGACATCCTTCTGCCGTCTATCCGTCTCTGTCCCCTCCTTCTCATCCTCCTCTTTCATCCCTTCAATCTCTCTCTCCTCCCTTTCTCATGTCCTCTCTACCTGTCCTTTCATCAGAGCAGCCGGAGAGGACTTCTCCGCTAAAATAGAGGCCGACTCGGAAACATGGCAGCTGTCCCAGTGCACCTCCACCCGCCCTCTTGTTTTCCAGCTGCTGTCTTCATTTTATGGCAGCTGGTAGCAACATTTTGACCTCAAAAAGTGCATGCCTCAGAATATATATCCGCACACACGCAGAACACACTAGGCACACAAAAAAAACGGACGGGCAAACACGCAGACAGGCGCAGCAACGCATACACATGGATGCACAGGCAAACACTCACTAAGACAGACGTGTATGCACAGACATAAGCACACACACAAATACATACACTACACACGCACACCACTCTCTGCTGTTTTATCAGGTCAGTCTCTGTTTGGCAGGAGTGGGGGGTTAGACTGAGTGAACAGTAACAGCGGTATAGCAATGGATGCTCTACTTTCAACTTTGACTGTGGGTATCAGCAAAGTTAAAGCTCCATATGCACCCCGAAGCTTCACACAGAGATGGGATTTCACTCACTCACGATATTGGGCTTTTTCTAGATACACAACATCACTACACTTGATGTCGGACTTACAATATACTGTAATGTACATACTACACAAGACCAGCGGAGCAGAGAGAGATAGGAACATTGGGTCAGAAATGTCTCACACCCAAATCTCCTGCATAAAACAAACACACATACACACACACAATTTTACATTTGTTTTTGTCCCTGTCCTACTCTACTTCTGACTGGCTCCAACCTCTCCTGGCCCTGCACTCATTGTTGGTTCTCTCCTGATGCTCACTGCTGCCAACAGAAAGTTGTCAGTCTGTCTGCACTGGGTTGTGCCAATGAGCGTTATCATTGGGTCTCAATTTCTTCTGCAGCCATTTAACACTAGTAATCCCACTCATTAAAGAACTTAGTAAGGGATAGTGAGCAATGCAAATTATGCAAAAAATGTGTCACTTAAGACTTGTGGCAGAATTCCCTTTCTTATCTCATTTAAATAATAACTGACTATTGTGCATTTTAAAAGAAAAGACAACTAAATTAAACTAAACAAACCACCCCAGTGTCCGATTATTATTGGATTCATGAATTAGGAACGCCTGAGCAGCACATGAAAGTACCCAGAGTTACCACCAACTCCAACACAATGCAAGCAGTATTTAGCTGGGAGGACAAATGTTGCCTGATGCACATACAGCACTGTATTGAAAACAACTTTAGTATAAAGCAAATTTCCTGAGGTGTGGACTATCAGCAGCAGATCAAAGCAACAATGTGTACAGTGTAAGCCTGTGGTCAAACAGCCTAAACCACACAAAACCATTTCAGCAAGATCAACAAGCCAGATGCATGAGCCCATCTCTGAGCTTGTTCTGCTGACTCCACTGGATAATAAAATGTTACTGAACTGAATTGATTCCCCTTGTCATATTATGTAATGCAATGTAAGCCAGTGTTCAAAAAGCAAGTCTGCATAAACGATCTGTCCATCTAGTTCTGCTCTCTGCAGCCCTTCGATATACTGGTTCAAGAGGAGACATGTCACCAGTAAAAACACGTTTGCCCTGTATCAAAACTACCTCCATGTAGGAGAAGTGATATGTTAAGACATGAAGCAACAAATCCAGGCTAATCCTAATTGAAAACATCACACATTTTCAGTCATGGCGCCATGAAACTGTAACTTATATGACAAAGATTCTTCTGTATATGCATAAACAAGGTGAACTGTACTCCTCATTTCTTCATAAGCTGCACCCATAAATGACAAGGGCACAGGCAGGGGGCAGAAACAAAAAAATGTGATGTAACACAGAGAAAGAAAAACCTTTGGAGCTAAAACAAAATATGAGGTATCGAGAAAAACATGTCAGTGATGGTTGGGAAGATAAAAAATATTTATCCAACCCTAGTTCAGACAAAAATTTTTTGCTGATACTACACACTGATCTGTTTTGTGGAATTTCTTCAGATTCAAAGACAATCATGATAACATTATATCTTAAAAGCAATATTTAGCCAATGTTGCAGCACCACATGACATCACAACAAATCTATATACTACTTGACTGATCCCAGCAAAATCTGAATATGAAAAATCAGAATATGATGAGGCTATGAAGACCATGAAAACTAGTAGAAAGTCTCTGCTACCTGACCATACAAACATCAATAATGGGAGCCTTACACAGCACCACCAAACCTGACAAGCTCTCCTAGGCACAAGGAGATAAGCGGGCCTAAATTTTTAGTTAGTAGTTTCCCAAAGACTGAGAAGAGAAAACATACCGGCAACCTCACTTCCTTTCCAGAATCATGCAGCCCTACTGTGACCTCAAGGTTGCCAACCAGTGACTGAGATAACACACCTTCACATAGGAGGCAATATGTATTATACTCTGCTCTCAACTGTGGAGCGATTTCCTGCAGGTTTCCTCAGGCTCTAATACAAAAAAAGCAGAGATGTCTTACCTTGTTGGGGGTCACTGGGCTTGTAGCTGGCCTGGGGCTGGCTGGACCATAGCTAGGACTAGTGGAGATGACTTTTACTGGCCCGGGGCTGGTTGGACTAGGAAAAGAGACCAAGGAGAGAGGGTGTTGGGAGGTAAACTCTGAAAACTGTCAGTTATTGTTCTGTACTACTACACCTGAATTCCCAATAGCAAACAAAATGCAGTGTTGTATTATATCTGTCACTTAAGCCATGTGACTTTCATACATTTTCATTATACAAAGCATGGCATTTCATAACTAACATCATTTTGTATTTTTATATAAAATTAAACTTTATTCAAAGTATCAATAAACTGAATTGTGATAGTGTCAGTGCACAGTTTGATCAAATTGTGACTAAATTCATACTTTTTTTCTTGTGTCCTTGGTGTTAATTGCTCATTGCTGTAGTGTTTTTAGTGAATTTCCCAGAGATAGCTAATCATTTGAGTCTGTTAAAATGTCAGTAAACAGTTGTAAAGTCTGGTTAAGATGTATGCTCATTTGTTGAACATACCTCAGATGAGGCCCTTTAGTCAAAGGCCCTGGAGGAACTGTGGGGCTGCAGCTGCTGAAGGTAAATTTTCCCTGGCTGGGGCTCGTTGGACTCGTGCTGGGAGTGACTTTGCCTATGCCTGGGTCCTTGCTGGTCGCAAGAGTCGTAGAGATTATGGTAGCATCTATGACTTTGTTGAGACCTGGGCTGGTGCTAGGAGTGTCGCTGGCGGGGGTAAGTTTGTCTGGGGTGGTTGGAGACATAAAGCCTTGGATGGTGCTGGAGACGAGGGCTGAGACAGTCACCAGGTTGAGGTCTGGAGAGACAGAACAGCTTTGTGGATTGGAGGAGGTGGTGGAGCTTTCTGAAGAAACATCGGAGTTGGTGGCAGTAAGACGTGGCTTTGTTCCATTTAGTGATACTCCAGCAGGTGTTTTAATGGAGCCAGTGGGGGCTTCTACACCATTCACTGTGACTCCGGGGTATGTGGCAGCAGTGGGAGAAGAGGGCTTCGGAGTCTCTGACGTCAGTGATTTGGAGGCTCCAGGCTGCACAGGAGGGAGAGGAGCACGGTACTTGACCTTGGCTGGCTGTGACTGAGGTGTAATGGGCTGTGCTGTAGGGGAAGATGGCTTAGCTGTGGGTGTTCCGGATGGGATTGGAGGTGCAGGGGACTTGATTGACTTGGGTCTGGAGGCCAGGGGTTTTGGCTGGGATGATCCTCCAGAAGCTTGGGGGCTCAGGGGACCAGAGGAAGATTGTGGCTGAGCTGAGAGCTCTGCTGGCAGGTTACAGGGGGCAGGGAGGTTCCCTGGACCGTCTGTCTGGTCCACAAAAGACTTGCTGTCTGCAAGGACGGTCAACTCGTAGTACTCCTGAATGTCTAGAAGGAGAAGAGCAGAGATTAGAGCCTGAAGGGCTTAGTGGATTAGTAAATGAGGTTATGACACATTGAAGGGATGGATGAATGATTGAATGCATGCATTGTGTAAATGAAAAGACTAAGTAATTACAAAAACACATGGGAACAATGAATGAATAACTGACACATTTATCAAAAACATTTTCTGGTTTAAGCTTCTCCGAACTGAGGATTTGCTGCTTTTTTGTTTTATATCATTGTAAACTGAATATCTTTGGGTTTTGGAAAGTTCATTGAACATATCAAGACATTTGAAAATGTCACTTTGGGTTCTGAGAAATGTAGATGGACATTTCTCACTATAGACTGAACAATTGATTGATAAAGTGGTTAATGGAAAAAATAAAATAATCATCGGTTGCAGCACTATAAAGCTGCTCCAAATACAGTAGAAACCCATAATCACTACTGCATATTGTACATTGCATTCAAATGCAATCTGGTCACAAAAAGTCTCTCTTTTTTTACTTTCGAGATGGCAAGGTACAGAAGAAAGGTAGAGAATTTAAACACAGCTAATACAGTGTTGACCTCTAGTGGTAGCACAAAGATATTGCCACCATAGTTACATACAACGGCAGCTACTGGAGAATTCAGGGTTCCCCATTTAAAAGAGGGATATTTCATTCCACTGTCATTTCCCTTTTTGGAAGTAAGCACACTGACATAAGGTGTCAGAGTAACGGTTATGATTAGAGGTTTCACTTCACCCTACACACAGACCTGACAGGCAATTCTACACTAAATCATACACATGGTTGTGAGCTCAGGCTGCTAACTCAGAGAAGGTCAAAAAAGAGATGATGAAGAGGAAGAAAAAAAGAGGTATACTATATGGGAAGAGTACAGGGAATATACAGACAGTTGGAGGAGGATGTGCAAAAAGAAATGGAGAAGAGCGAAGAGTACACAGAGAATTTAACAGTGCAACACATAAAAATGATGATAAAAGTGACATCAAGGATGGAAACTACGCACTACAGTAACACACAGTCACATCCACGGTATATTCAAATATATTACATGATAGATGAAGCCAAGTGTCTTCAACACAAAGAAGTCAAAGGATCAATAATAAGAGCAAAAGAAAGACAGTGCTTTACAAAAGTAAGACAGCGCTGTTTTTATAATATAACTTTAACACCAGAGACAGCTCGATTAAAGGTCAAAGTCACAAACAGGAACTCTCATGTTTAGTGAACAGCACACACGCAAAACCGAGCAAGGAGTGTTCCCATGAGAAGTACAGGTGTGGGCGTGGCGCAAAGCAGGTGGGACCAGGAACTAAGAACCAGTTTGTTGTCATGCACGTAACCACACAGACACACATGTGCCCGGTGTTTTCCTTCCAATGAGCAACAGTTCACCACAAGCAGAACTAACCAGTTAGACACACACACTGTTAACACTTGGGAGGAATTTATACTTGCTACACATTCTCTAAATTTGTGCGTATTTTCCACAAAGAGCCCTGTGTTTTCTGTGACAGGCCACGTCACGCCTACATCTTTGTGTTCTGATCTCCATTTTCTGGTGAACAGTCATGTGAAAGCCAACATCTCGCAGACACCGTGAAAACTAGTGCTGCCACAGTGCTCCTCTGCTTCTCTTACGATCAGTCCGGCCTTTACTAGCCTACTGTCTTGTAGCCAAACCGTCTTATCTTCATTTGGACAAAAGCACGCACAAGTTCCTGTCGTCAAGCCTTCATACACAGTCCCAAACACGTAGTATCCTTCCTGACTGACACACTGCACCGCTCTGTCAATGTTTGAGACATCATCACTCACAAACCTGGCTGCAGCGTAGCAACACTGAGCTCAGGAACTTGTTGTGAAGACCAGCACAAGAACCAAGATAAAGGGTCAGTTAAAAGTTAAATACCTTGATCTCTGGTAATATATGTAAATGTGGCCTTAAATGCCTTAAAATGCATTGAATACCTTACAGAAAATAGCTCAAACAAAGCTTAATTTTAAAAGGGTCATCCTTAATCTGCATTCACACTGTGAGCCAACAAGTCACCTGAAGAATCCCTCTTCTACAAATGTCAAATCCAAGCATCAGAGAATGATGGGAGGGTCCACAGGCTGGTCAGCAGATAAAAGCGAACCAAAGCTTCAGAATCAACATGCTGTAATACCATGCTATGAATGGATGTAAAGTGGAACAGTGACTGGCTGGGTATATGAACAAACAAACAGATATCCTTACCAAGCAGAGCGCTGAAGAGCTGACTTTGGAAGACATTGATGACTCTGTCCAGAGACTGCTGCAGCTGGTGGTCTTCCTCCACAAGGCCCTGTTTGGTCCGGCTCTGGTTCTGCTGCCTCTGGTCAAGTTTGGCCCGGTACTGCTGGAGAAGCTCCAGGGCTCGCTGAGCATCTAAATATACAGGTAAACACCGAAAAACCCTTTATCCCCATAACTAATGACAGAAAAGGAGAGACAAAACTCTCCAGGCACTCTTAAGTAGAGCAAGGAGATTAGGTACTGTACATTAAAAGCCTCTACTTAATTGAGGATTACTATGGCTAAAAACTCGGACTGGTTCGGACCTCACAGAGTCTTCATTAGGGTGAAGTTAATAAAAAGACAGATTAATAACACCTGGCTCCATATAGTGAGTGTGGAAACAGGTGTTATTAGTCCTTTAATATACCTCATCTGAGTGCCAGAAAAAATGTTTTTTTCCCCCTTCTGTGTCAACTTCTGCCCGTTTTCAGTGTTTGACATCAATGTTGAACTGCAAATTTGATAGCAACAAATTTGATAGCAAGTATATAAGGTCTTCATTCAGTACTTTACAAGGATTTTTAGTGATATTTTTAAGTCTTCTTAATTATAAGGGAAACAGTGGCTCTCTGTGGTGAAGATTCAGCCTATTTATGGCACGTCAGCATTCTGTGATATGGTAACTACTATTAAGCTTTATTGCCATGGCTTTATGTTACTCTGATGCAGAAGGGCATGAGGGCAATAGAGTTTATGGTGTAAGGCAAGGCTGCAGACTGCATTCCAGGCTCCATAGCACTCTGAACAGCTGATTAAACCGGAAGCACTGACAGATCAACATCAAACTCAGACGAAGTGTCGGTGTTGAGCCTTTTAAGTATAAATGCACTCTAGCAGTGGAAGATGTCAAGCCAAACGGCATTCAAAATAATTCCTATTTGTTAATTATTCACTTAATGTATAACTACACATGTCAAGCAGAGCAGGTTTTCAGATATTAACCACTTGCACATTCACGCACTTTAATACGGCATGCAAATAACATTAGGCAAACACGCAGGTTAATGCGTTGTAGTGCATACCAGGTAAGAGACTGTAAACCAGTAAAAGCAGATAAAAAATGAAAGTAAAAACTGTAACTTGTGTGCCGAATTTACCACTATGTCTGAATATCTATTAAAAGCTCTTAAGTTGTGATCTATAACATGTGTGCGTACACCAATAAGCAATTCAACGTTAAATTGCGGGTGTTTTAGATACGTTTCGTTAACGTTAATTTACACGTTAGAGAAGAGCGCTCCGCTGAGCTACAGCAACATCAACGCAACCTTTTAGGCTGATTAAAACTGACTTGCTCGATATCGTTTCTTTAATTAAACAAAATATGTAGGGGAATATGCAACAAAATTGAAAGAAAGACAGATAATTATTAAAAATAAAACATTAACTTACCTTTCTGTCGCACAGGCATGGTGACCCGCACAGTCCTCCTCCCCGGGGCTTGTGCGCGTGTGTGTGTGTCGCTGGGACCGTGTATCTGTTATTACAGATGTGTGCGCCTGTCCCGGGACAGCCTGCCTCCAAACTGGGACACCAAACTGACACCACAAACAGCCTGCGCCGACCTGTCTTCTCATCAAAAGAAAAACTTTGGTGAAGTGTTTGAAAGTCCGAGAAAACTGTCGCACCGACGGAGTAAAGAGAAACTGTGAACCGTTGACAGCCGCCGCGTGGACTTGGTACCCGGAGCTGTAGCTTAGTTTTTTCTCTCTCTCCCTCTCTTTCACTTTAACCCTCCCTCTGTCTGGCTCTGGTAAAACTAGTTCTCCATTTCTTCATGCAGGTGACTTGACTCTAAACACTGTCAGACCGGTTCTTGGGCGGTCCTGTGGGATGAACACACACACACACACACACACACACACCTACAAGTCCTTAAAACACACACATTCATGCACTCACCTCGACACACCATTAAAGCAGGTTTGAGAGGCTCTCCATAAGCAGCTTGTGCATGTTGGTATGGTGGTATTGTCATGTTAAACACCTATATTGTGTGCAGTGGATTAAAACCTGGCCCGTACTGGATCTACATCTAATCCACTCAACTCTGAGTGTAGATTTGGGTTTACAGATACTGATTAGACTCCCAGAGGTGGGTCTTCTATGCAACCCCTCCTCCCCTGCTCCCACCATCTTAGGCTGTTACTGCTAAATTGTAGTTGCCATACATTTGTTGACTCAATTGATATTGAACTGTACAGATATGAAACAGAAAGCCTGGTCGCATATAACAGCAAACAGGTATTTTGTGCTGTGGGGTGTGTGGGGTGCATGCGCGCGCACACACACACACACACACACACACACACACACACACAAACAGTCTAAAAAGCAAAGGTGTATGATGGACCCAGTTGAAATGTCACAGGTGTAATCCCACCAGCTGTCCAGGCAAGCCCATCCCTGTGTGAGTTTGGTGGTATTGTCATGGTAAACGGTTGTATTGTGTTGAGTAGATTAAAGCTTCTCTATCCCAGGCTTGTTCCTATCTCTCAGTCCCACATCAATCACCAGGGCCTAGTTTACCCAAAACAACACCTCTTAAAGGAGCATTTCATTCACCTTAGCTTTTATACATGAAAAGAAATCCAAAAGTCTGCAGTAAGTGTATGAGTGTCAGATCTTTTTGGTTAAACAAGTGGCACAGTGGAAAATCAACTCACTGCCAAACACTTTAGCATCTAAGGCATTAAAGATTGGTTAGGTAATAGCTGTTATACTAATATTTGATCATTTTATGTAAAATAGTTGGTGCTGCCAGGTAACATGGGAAGTTGCTCCCAGCACAAGAGCTAACATACGCTAACTGTAAGCTAACTTTCTCTCCTTAAACCAGAAACTGATGCAGAACATTTAGGAAGAGATATTAATGCCAGTAAATATTGGACTCACATTCAATGGGTGGCCAGACTCCAGATGTTGCTGTTTTTGCTCAGCGTAGTAACTTATGCAGTTGTCTGCTAATTAGTCATATTAGTTGATAAGCTAAATGGTAATTTAATTTAATTAGTTTTAGAGTCTTTCTGCCCTTTAGTGGTCTAAAAAACACTTAATGGCACTTAAAGGTGTAGTATATGATTCTGAAGAAAGCTTGTTGATATTTGACCTCAACAGCAAAACAAATACACCCCTCTCTTCAATGCTGCTTTAAACTCGCGTGAGTAACGCACAGCATTAGTTTGTCCTGTGCACGAGCACGAGTTGTGACATATTATACTGAAATGTTTAGTGGAAACGCAGCTAAAGCATCGGTATTTGACGACCGGGGTTGGTGGCTCTACCTGACTCGCTTTGTTTGTTTCCCGTTTACAGAGGCTGTGTGTGAACACCGGACTTTTTTTTTCAGCACACACACAGATCGGAAAGCTAGCGGACCGTGAGGACCACACCACTTTTTGGTGTGAACACAAATCTACCAAACCTGGCATCCGCTTCCTTAAGTTTGCCGTAGCATCTCTTTGCTAACACTTTACATCCACAGTGATAGTAGGGAACTAGCCTTATCTCAAACATGATACAGTTAGATAAAATAAGTAATATTTCATATCTGAATAAGATTTGCACAGGGGATTGGTGAAGTTAACTTTTTAACTACAAAATCTGACCATATTGTGTCTTGATAGTGACAACTTCCAATGTGAGTGAGCTGTTTATTAGGTTTCAGCCACTTCACACCCAAAATAGCTTCAAAATTATGACTACATCATTGCTAATGTTTACTTTATAAAATGTATATGAGACCATAAAGAAACCATAAATAGCTATTCAGTAAAACAGTGGCTAATAAAAGTTTGGCTAATGTTTTGTTTGCCTACTTTCACTCAACGTACAGTAGTGTTTAGCTAACGTGAGCTAACTGTCTAATGAGGGCTAACAGTTATGGGAAATGTTTGTTTTCATAGCTAACAATTTTTTGACCATGAATTAACTGTCACTGGAGCTGTCACCAGTACATCCAGGCTTCATCTGGGTTTTGTTCTGAATGAGGACAGTGTGTGAACTGACTTCACTATAAGGATATAGGACCTCTGAGACGGTGTGTGCAGTGGGCTCAGCTAATGTTTGTCCGAAAATAGCTCAATAAATAGCTAGCCTAGCTGCTACTGCAATGTCTCATTTTATATTTCTATAATACAGTTTAAAAATACACAAAATACAATGTGAAGACTAAATAAGACACCTTTGTACTTGTTGGAAGCCAGCCTGTTCCACTTTTGATGGAGCTAGGCTAACTGTTTCCCCCTTGCTTCGATGCCTGTGCTAAGCTAGGCTAAATACATCCCGGACCTATCTGTGCACTGGACGAACAGAGAGGAAACTGGTATTGATCTTCTCTTGTAACTCTGGAAAAGGCAGCAAACAAGTTGATTTCCCTAATTCCTGGAGTGTGCCTTTTATTTTCTGGTGAAAGACACCAGTGTATTTTACATTTTATGATGCATTAGTTTAACTTGGTCACATGGTCAGCAATCACACCGCTGAGTGGAGATGCTAACGATTGTCAGAATAAAAAGACAGAAAGGCAAAATTAGAAATGCAGAGCTGCTGCAGGGCACATGTTAGCCCTGCATGTTGGACACAATATACTGTATGTCTGTGTCTGTCTGTAGACAGTGGAGCGACTGTAGGGTCGCTTCATCTGCATACACACACACACACACACATACGCAGGCAGCAGCTGAATGCAGGTCATGGACTCAGTCTCTGGTATTGTTATTGATCAGGTCACAAGAGCTTATTGACAGCTTTGGTGGGTGCACAAAAACTCTCGCTCTGTATCTCTTACACACACAAACACTCACACACACTGATGCCAGCATAATATATGAGTTAGCGTGGGTAGAAATTTATGCATGATTGTGTAAGTGGGTTGGTCAGTCAGCACACAGAAGTATCATTTTGTCCAAACCAGTGTGTAAAAGACAGAGTAAAGAGGAAAGGGAACAAAAGGACATCATTCTGCTTTCGTCAATGCGTGTGTTAGTGTGTGTGTGTGTGTACTATTACCCTCTATTGTCAATTGTCGGCCTGTACCACAGTAAGCAGAGTTGTTCTACAGAGGGGACTGATGCCAGGAGAACAGTGGGGAATGGTACAAGACAGACACAGGGAAGAACATTTAGCCAGTGATACCTATCTTATTAAAAACCTGTCATGCATCATAGTATACCACAATGTAGTGGTATATAATAATAATGGTTAGTAAGTGGTTAGCAGTGGCAGAAGATTATAATTACTGATACAGATTTTCCTACTTTATAGACTGTTGGTTAGTCTAATTTATCACAATGCATCATATTTTATAAGCTGCTATGTTTGTACAGGTATGTAAAATCTTAATAACAACAACAAGAACAATGTTTGTCTCTGAAATGTATGAAGTAGAAGTAATAGCATAAAATGGAAAAACCTCAAATAAAATACAAGTAAATCAAAATAAATATACTCACTTGAAGTTACATTCCAGTACTGGTGGTGGGGTTAGTTATGACATTAAAAAAAAACACCACATTACTTTCAGTGGTGGAAGATGTAATCAGATATTTTAGTAAAAGTAGCAATACCAAAGTGTAGAAACACTCTTTTACAAGTAAAAGTCCTGCATTCAAAATCATCATCAAAATATACTTTACCAAAAGTAAAAGTACTCATTATTCAGAATGGCGCATTTCAGAATACTGTATATTATATGATTGGATTATAATTACAGATGCATCAGTGTGTACATCACTTTAATGTTGCAGTTGGTACAGGTGGGGCTAATTTTCACTACTTCATATAGGCTACCGTTGGGTAGCTTAATCCAATAAAAATAATATATTATAATTTTTTCGTTGATTTATATTTTGTATCAACAATCTAAATCTGCAAAGTAACTAAAGCTGTCAAATAAATGTAGAGGAGTAAAAATTACATTTGCCTCCAAATGTAGTAGAGTAGAATTATAAAGTGGAAATACTCAAGTAACGTACAAGTACCTAAAAATTGAGTAAATGTACTTTCCACCACTGATCATCATTCATACTATGCCATGGAAAATACTCATTTCTGATTGGCTGGCAGGTGTCCGCGCTCAAGGTACTGGACTACAGGTATCCATAGCAACATGACAAAGTTGTTACATAGCTAGCTAACAGTTTTGCCATCTCTCACTCCTGAAACAAACTTAGCCATGGATTAAACTAACTAGAAACAAACTTTAAAAAACGGAAGAATAGATTATTAAGAGATTATTTGAACCACAAAGCTTTACTCTTAACCTGTGGTAAGTGGTTGCGGTATAACGGCGACAATACATGTGCTGAGGTATCCTGATAAAAGCTAGCTAGCTAGAAAATAACGGACTTAGCTTAACATGGCTTCCTTCGCCTCTGCCTTGTTCATGAATGTTATTTTTGTAAAGGACACAACCACCTGTAGTATTATTGCTTACATTATGTACCTTATGTTTATTACTATTACTACTGAGTAGCAAGCGTGCAATGAATTTACGATAACGTTATACTGTATACTGTAGGTTTGTACTGAAAAAGTTCAATACATATTAGCAATTGGGCTAATATCTATTGAGGTGAGAGAGTAAGTTCTACAACTGCTGGACATAAATGTTTGCCATCAAACCCAACAGACAAGTTCAAATAACAAATAACCTTCTCTATATTTTTAGACAAACTGAATGGTGAATGAATGAGCACATTGGGCGATGTTGGGATGGATTTTCTTAATTGGCCATAAAATGAACTAATCATTTAGCTAATTTCCTCCTCATTTATACCCATTAATGAATAATAAGGCTATGAATAAATCAAAGGCTGAGTACAGTAGGTGTCAGCAAGTTCAGAGGTCAGAGAAGTCAGGTTGGTAGAAAGCAGTAAGGATCCAGCAGGATTTTTTATACAGAATACTTACCATGATGGGCCGAAGTTTTTCTTTGAGTGACTGAAAAATACAAAAACATGACATGGTTTTCTGCCTTAATGAGAAACTGTGAGGCATCTTGACAAACTCATCTGTCTCCCTGTGATCCACAGCTCAGATAAGTGTCAAGAATAGATGAGATGGACGGATAGAGAGCGATGAAGGAGAGTGGCTATTACACTAATGGACAGAGACAAAGGAGCATCTGCTGAGATGATGAGAGTCTCGACTGAGTTTAATCCACAGAGAAGCACGGGAGACTGAAATCTCCCACAGACCTGCTAAGGTGATCTTTCATCACTCTCTCCTCTTTCCTTTCTTTATCCCTTGCTTCCTTTCTTTACCTCATCTCTTTTTCTCTACCCCCCTTCTTTATCCACCCAACTTCATCCCTGTTTATTTGTTCCCCCTATCACGTCATCCCTCTCTTTCATTATTTTTTCTTTATTCTCGTTCCTTTCCTCCATCCCTTTCTCTTCCTGCTGTCCTTCCTTCACTGTTGTGAGTCTTTCCTTCCCCTGTTCCTCAATTTTCTTCCTTATTTTGCCCTCCGCCCTGCCTGTTTTCTCTTTATTTGCATTTCTTTCTTCCTCCCCCTCATATGTCCTTACACTCTCCTTACCACTTCATTCCTTCTTTCCCTTTTTCATCACCTAATTTTCCCCATCCCCTTCTTCTTTCGTCTCATCTTCTCCTTACATCTTTCTGTTTCTACAGCAATAAAGATGCATAGAGGAGCAGAAGGAGAGATATCCCTCTCTTCTGCCCTCCTAAAGACAGAGCTCAGTGCACCAGGAGGAACCCAGATTACCAATAGTGACATTTTTATTATTTGTACAATAGAGACTTTAGTACATTATTCAAAACACTTCTTATATACTGAAAAAATGGTACGTCCCAAAGCCCAAAATGGCTCCAGTATAATCGCTGCACAGCATTTTTTCAATTTTATACATATATTATTTTTTGTAAAAACTGTATCTTAAATAGTATGTACAGATAGCGTCTGCAAAATGCATTCTAAACACATGATATATATTATATATACTTCTGCAATTACATTTCTCCGCATTAATACTCAAACTTAAAACTGGAAGGATTTCAACTTGCATGTGCAAATAAATAAAGAAATAAATAGTTCTGTTAAATCGTCACTAAAATTTGTCCAACTTATAACTCAACAGCGGTTCTCTCTTCGGAGGTCAAAGTACTTTTTGTCACACAACAGAAGAAGCAGCATTCAAGTTGGGTAGGTGTAGGTACTGCAGAAAGCATGAGTACATTCACAATCAATATGAGTCATTTTAAATTGGATTTCATTCACAGCTATGTACAGTGACACCGTCCTCAGCATTTGTTCAGCTCTTATGTAGTTTAAACACATAGAAAATGACTGTTTTTATAGTCATATACATATATATATAATATATATTTGTATAACACAAATTCACAATTACAGTAGAAATACATTTTATACAGTTTTGGATAGTACATGTGTAGGTCTCCAAGTCATACTGTGCGTACTTCCATCCATAACTTTGTTATAAGTGTCATTATTATAAAATATCACAATTTTTGAGCAAAGCTAAGGTATATCAATATATTTAGAAAGAATTACCTGAAACATGTAGTAAAAAATAATTATATTATCAAACCTTTTTCTCTGTTCTCATCACAATATCTTTGATATTTCAAACTCTAAATAGGGTTGGGTGGGTACCTGTGGTTAAGGTCTCTCAACCACAAGACTAAACCGTGCCATTTTGTGTCCCCTATATATTGAATCAACTAAATTCTAACGCTTATTAAGAGGGGTGACACAAAATGGGCACAGTGTGACACTGTCATGTCAAGTAAAAGCAAAGGACAGTGAAGGATGTTGTTTTGCTCTGGATGAAATATCAGATGTTATACAGAACAGAACAAAACTCCCTGTCATGAAACGTCTTCAAGACACGTGTTGCATTTACACGGAGACAGAAAATGAAACTCTTCACTCTTTTTCTGTGGTTACTTCTGTCATGTCAATACAATTTCTGAAGCATGACCATGAAGGTCAGATTTTACAAGACCACACTGACATGGCTCCAGAAACCTCTCAGAAATCTCAGTTTCTACGTCTGAGTCGACATTACTTTGTTTCCTTGCTCTTCTAAATGTCATATACCAAACACTACCTGACTCTATCCACATATAATTTTTTAACATTCACCAACAAAGTTGGCAAATCTAAATTTCCATGTACACCTAGAGTCAATTAGCATCTCCTCAGGTTACAAAAGTTACGCTGAAAATTTCAAGTGTAGCCAAAAGTCTTTGTGATTCAGATCAGATCTTTCCCTGATTGTCTAAAAAAAGAAAATCTGATTCACTACAGATTTACCCATTAAGACAGTAACGCTTTGTGTTATACCTTATTGATTCTTCTAGGGACATTCTCTTTTCTCTTGTTGCTTTCCACAGGGAGGCCAGAGGCCAGGACACTTCAGCAGAGCGGATGCTTGCTAAATGTTAAAAACCAGTTCCCCTACACACTGCTGCTCCCACTGTGTGCAGATCCGATCTGGGCCACAAAGAGGTAAAGCTCCGATGTTTTGGGCCTGTGTAAATACAACCGGGGAGGGGAGGGGTAGAGAGTCCATATGGCACCA
Source organism: Oplegnathus fasciatus (assembly GCA_003416845.1). Classification (NCBI taxonomy): domain Eukaryota; kingdom Metazoa; phylum Chordata; class Actinopteri; order Centrarchiformes; family Oplegnathidae; genus Oplegnathus; species Oplegnathus fasciatus. The sequence continues at coordinate 738,002 of NTHP01000198.1, read as the reverse complement.
AAAATAGAACATCAATCTCACTGAAACTCAGTGGTATCATACATCTAGAGTCTTCTACAGAGTTGAGAACTCTAGAAGCCAACAGAAAATGGCTGGCTGACAGTGACCAGTGATATGAAAGCATGCTGTGACTTTATCATACAACTCAAACAGCTAAAAAGGGATGTAACATTGCTGTAACAATACTAGAAAACAGGACCTCAAAATATGGCACAGATATGAATAATGTTACAGTGTGTGTAAATAGCAGTTGAATTTGAAAATCAGGCTAGAATATAGACAGGGCTTCATTAGGTGCGCATATGTGTTGTGTATGGGGGCACATACGTCTACTGTATATGTGTGTTTGCCTGGTAGTTCATGTGCATGGCAGTGTGTGTAAACATTAGCATGACTTGCTCGATAGATGGCACTGCAGGACAAGTTAGGTTCTGCTGAAAATCTCAGTGGGCCGAGCCTCAGAAGTATTGCTTTAGCTCTTTTCAGCACAACTGTGCAAGCAACAGTTTTTAAAACAAAAAAAACCCCAAGTAGCAGTGATGAACTATGAACAGTGTCTTCTTTACAGAAAAAAAAACAGTGGTATACTTTAGAAAATCGTCCATTTGGAGAAATAATCCCTGTATGTTCATAAGAGAGAATTCAGAAGGTGGTTTATCAACAATATTTATATTAATCATAAACTTTTAGAGCTGTCTGTCCAGGCCCCAAGGAGAGTGCAGCTCTAGAAGGCTGCAGCTCTATATATGTACACAAGGCAGAAAGTCTTAAGTTTTCAATTTCTGTACACTGGAGGCAATAATACCTGCAGAACAGAACAGAACAGAAAAGAACAGAACACAAGACAGTGAAAGAAAGAGAAGAACAGAAAATAAAAGACAAAAGAGAAGAGAACTGGACAAAGCAGAGAAGAACAATGATGTACATGGAAAGTGAATCATGTGCTACACCAAACAAATTATTAAAAATCTACCATGGACAGCAAAATAAAAGGCAGTGGAGAAAAGCAAAAATATCCCAGAACCCTAACTAACCAACAAAAACAAACTATTCAGACTGACTGATCAGATGACTGCCTAATTAACAAACCAACCACAAAATCCAAACTGCAGCAGCCCTGTAGGAACTCAAAGCGTAGAGTCCTCTTGTGGTCTGTCCAGGTGTCGATCAGGTCCCTGACCGCCGGTAGACAGAAGAGCCGATATGTTTCCTATGGTACATTTGGCACTAGTATTTGCCTTTGGTCCAGCAATAGGCAAATAAATGTCAGTGTGTTCCCCTAAAAAGGTAAAAAAGGCGGCTCATTTTACAGTTCCACAAGCCTCCAGCGGAGGGCAGGTGGGGTGGCGTGGGATGACGATGAGCAGAGTAGAGAAGCGTTGTTGTGTTTGTTTGTTTGTTTGTTATAAAACTATTTTTAGCGCGTGCTGCTGTCTCTCAGAACCATCAAGTCCACCGTCCGCTGGAAACTCTTCAGCAGAGAGACGGCTGTCTCGTGCTCCATGTGTAAAAAACTATGTCCGTTAGCCTGCAAGGCAAACACGCAGCACAGTCAACAGCATGTGTGTGTGCATGTATGTATAGAGGTATGTGTGCTGCAGTATTTCCATACATATGTCTATGTGTGTGTGTGTGTCTGTGTGTGTGTGTGTGTGTGTGTGTGTGTGTGGAAGGATGGAGGGTCACTGCCATCATTATCTCAGTAACACATCACTGTTGGGGAAAAGAGAGAGAAGAGGAGGAGCTACACAGTCATGCTGTAGAGAGAGAAGGGGTAAAGACAAAAAAGGGCTTTTAGATGAGTTCATCCAGCTAAACTGTGCATCTGTGGAGAGAAGATGAAGGGGGAGGAGAGAGGGGAGGGAAACATGAAAGGAATGAGAGATGGGGCGGGGGTAAATCTGTCATGGTAAAGCGCTGGCATCTCATTTTAACCTCACAGTACAATCCTAACAGTTCCTTTTGGGCTTAATTCTAGCACTACTTTGAAACAATAGCTATATTAAATAAATAAAGTAAATATTTGTAATATTTCTGTTTAGTTTATTTATTCAGTTTGACTGATCTACATGGGAGGTGGAGGTTGTCCCTGGGAAAGTATCCTTGCAAGGTGTAACAATACATCATTTCAACATCAAAATCAGAATGTACTCATGTTTACTTGTAACGTTTGCTATTTCACAACTTAAATTTAAGAGAAACGACCGAGTCATCTGAGAAATAACATACTGTAATTCAGCCTTACTGCAAACTGCAGTATTTAGTTACTTTAAGAATGCAATGTAGAAAAGTGTCCAGTGTTTAGGCCCATATCTTATCCAAAGTTACTGTATATAAAGAGCAATTATGCAGTGAGATAATGTGGAAGCAGATTGAGAGGAGCACAAAAACAAGCGTCTGGCTCAAAAATCTGTTTTGGTTAAAAAAAGAGTTAATGGACCTGGAAATATATTGCAATACTTGTAGTATAAGCAACAACTTTACTGTGAGACCAAAGCATCGGGGTCATAAAAATCCATGTATATAATTGATTGTTTTACTTTTGTAATTTATTTTCTTTCGTGCTCATTCTATTTAGATGTTCTTTGTAATGTGTTTTATGATGACAAGCAGAAGCTTTTTGATCTCACAATAAAGTTGTGCCAGAAATCACAACTCTGCGTCAATAAAAGAGGCAGCCATCATAAGAATAAATTCTGCTAGAACTTTTGTTGACTTCTGTGTCACCACTGCCGTCCCACAGAAGTTACAACCAACGCTGTGTGATTACGTAGCTTAAAGTAGGTTCAGCCATCGTTTCTTAATGGGGTTTTCAAGTTGTCAGTTTCATAGTAATAGTGATAACAGTATAAACGACTTTTGTTTTAGGCTACTCAAATCCCCCTGAGTGTGGGTGTCACTGGCTAATGATGAATGAGAGAGGGTGGGGGGTCATGCCTGATTTCTGGGCACACACACAGAGGCAGAATATGCAGGCAGGAAAATGCTGATATAAACACCCAGGAAGATAACACCAGTGGGTGAGTTGATTTGTGATCTCTGGCTCAATCACTGCAGCTAATCAGTGTTTGTGTGTCTCTGTTGAAAAGCCTGTGTAAGAAAATGTCTAGCTAACTGTAGCAGGTAAAGAGAACCTCTTTTTCCCTACCAAATGCTCTGTTTATAAATTAAGGGAAGGGTTGGGGAGGGAGAGAGGGCAGGATGTGGCTGTTTCTGGCCCATTTGATGATGAGTGAGAGGATGTTACCTGCAGTATCTTGTCTCCGGGCTGCAGGGCGGAGGCGGCGGGCCCGTCATGCTGTACCCTAGTAACAAAGATACCCTATAAGTCAAAATGATACACCGTTAGGACAACACAGGGACACGATGGTTTAGAATCTTTGCCTTTCTCATTCTCATCTCAATATCCACCCACCCCCCCAAAAAAATCACATTTCGGCCAAAAATATACGGGACGTTCACCAATGCATTCTCTTTGTTCTAAATTTAGAGAGGCATGCAGTTCATGATGATAGACTTTTAGTCATTTAAAGTACTTGGGTTTACTTGTTACTGGCATCTATTTTAAAATTTACAGAAGCTGAGTGACACATTTCTCCCAAAAAGACATAGATTACACATGTCAAAATGGTTTATGGTCTGTTTATACAGATAAGGACTTGGCATAGAATAGACATGAGGTTAGAAAGAGAGAAAAATAGATATACAGTAAATATATAAAGAATAGGGGAAGAAGAATAGGTGTGGGATGGGAACTGACTAGGGGAAAGACGTAGGTAGCAGGGAGGGCAGAAGATATTTCATCCCCCATATTTTCCCTCAATAACCCAAGGCAGAGATTGTAAAAACACCAACATCTTTTCACTGAGAGCTGAAAGATGTTTTTGAACACAGAAAGTGTAGGACAATGCAGCTGTATCAACTCAACATGGTTCAACAGGTTGTGCACGTGTTGAACACACAGTAGTGAGGTTAACAGATAAATGTGCCACAAGTGACACCAGTTAGCCAACAACAATACGATGTAGTATTGACAGTGCAGTAGCACCTGTATACTACAGTCTGTGAGTGAATGCAAGAACAAACACATATATTGCATGTTAAAGAGGTGTATATGTTAGAAGTATTAGTTTAGTTCATGTTCACAGTAACACTGGTATTTATACAGTGAGCCTCATACATGTGTACAGTCAGATAAGTTTGATAATGTGGCTATGAAATGGTTTAATTTTGTATGCAAAACGGCACATATGCAATTTATGCTAATTTATGACAACATATTACAACGTCGACTTCATTAATTGTTATTTGGACCTGGTCAGTTAATTTTAGTACTGAGAAAGTGGACTTAATGACATGTCCCTGTCGGGTCCCATATGGAGCTCACTGTGCATTACAAATGTGTTTGTTAGCAGCTGAGTCACAACAATTAAACATTTACACACTTTAAAGCAGTTGCACACAAAGCTGCAGTGCCCTGCAAAAACCTTCCATCTGTACCTGTTTTTAAGGTATTATGAAGTTTGACCACAAGCTTATAAACTGCTTTCTACACAAGTGGGGACAATATAAGTGGTCAGTTACATAAAACGGACAATACTGGGGATGAGGTTTTTGCAGCTCAGTGATAACATATGTATATAGTTTTCTCCAAAAGATGACAGTTGATGAGTATGTTTGTTATCGACAGCAGCTCAGTGTGCAAAGACAGCATATTTAGCAACACCAGGGACAGAAAATTGGATTTTCAAACATTCATGACCCAGATCTGACTAAAAATCCATGTTCTGCTCCTTAAAACCCTGTCGTCTGTTCTTAAACTGAGACTGAGAAGCTAATACATCAAAGCTCGGGATCCCACTGCTGTCAATACAGGAACTGAGTCACCGTCTGCACTCGCTGAATCCTAATTAGCCAGAAGTGAAACTGACCCAGTGGCTTAGAGTGCCACAGCTCGTCTTTTAAGTCAAACTTAGAAGATCATTGTCATTTCTTTTTTTTTTTAGAAGCCTGATAACGACTTCTGGCAGGTTTCACAAAGGATTTTTAAATATGAATCATTGGGGGACCTAAACTTTGAAACAACTTGTCGGATACAATGTGAGAAGGAAACTCTGTTCTGAGAAGTAAACCTTCAATTAATCTGAATTAGTTCTTGGAAGATTATTCTGTTTCAAGAAGAAACACATGCGAATAGATTCGATCTTTAAAGGGGGAAGATCAGGCTATGAAAAAGCATAGTGTTAGATACATTTACAGATGATATAAAACTCAAAGATTCTGTCAAATTTAGGATTATAGTTTGGGTCATTTGAACAACATACAAATATGCACTTTTCATATTAATATTTACAAGAAATATTTCTGTTGTGTTCCGCCATTTTAAAAGATAGAGGTCAGAGAATTTAGAGGCAAAACTATAACAAGATGTTGGCTTAAAGAAAGAGGAGGCATCTTTTGTTTGAATTTGAATGGACATAACAGGCTTTCCATTTCAAACTGACATTACTGAAGCCAATTTGAAGATGATACTGCTCCAGCAGTATAATAATAATCTTTATATAGCACTTCAAAACACTTTCTGAGTGTTTTACAAAACTCACTGATTAATCTGGGCTATAAGTGTGTTCTTCTAGCCCAGATAAATCAGAGGATGGCTGTAGACAACAAGCTGACCATAAGGGGGAGCTATAGTCCTGTGGAACAGCGGTGGCTATCGGAGGCTCTAGGGATCAAAAGCACAGATGTATAATTTATCAGTCAAGCTGTTTTGATACACAGTCCTTTTTAACTATTTAACTCTGGCTCAATTTAGCCCTTAAGTCTGCCCTTACTTTATATTCAAAGAAAATTAAAACAATTGATGGAGTCTTGAACCTGGCAATGTCTACTCTGACTAAAATAGTCACAAATGTATATGTAGAAAGGGTTGAACAAACCAAAATGAGTTCTCATAAGTAGGTCAGAAAAGATGATCAAACCAAATCAGACATCTGCATTTGTTTGAGCAAAAACCGCTGACGAAACGAAGAGTTGACAGCCAGTGAAAATACATAAAAGCAACTTTCAACAAGAACAAGGTGATTAAAAGGAAATTTGGTGGTGACAGATAATAGCTGTTTTTGTATCGTGGTAACTGTAGGGGGCACATGTGTGGGGTCTGAGGGGAGCAAAGCAGACACACTGTTCATATCACGCCACATTTAAGACATTTCACTTTAGAACATTTACATTTGAACCATCCATACTCCCATGACTCAGTGAAAAATGACATTTGCTGACGTTAACTGACATCACTCTGGATACCCAGAAGATCAGCAGGTGACTGACAGTCACTGTCACTGTTTAACATTTCACTGAGATGTTAGAAAGCTTAATGGTAAAGGTAAACATTTTACTGTAATGTGAAATATTATAAGTATTCTGCATTATCCATTAATCCGTATTAACATGGATAGATTAAGTATGTCTATATCTAGACCTATACCATATCTCATATAGTATTTTATACTGTATAAATATACAGTACTGTATGTATAATGTAATTACTTGACAAAATATTTAGGAGAATCACTTGAGAAACTACTCATCTGCATTGACTCTATTTGCTGCCCGTGTAACATAGCATTAATAATGGACAAACTGCAGCTGGTGGTAGCTTTATGGATACAGGTAGAGATGGGAATGATTAAATAACTGTACGAGTCAGCAACTGAGTCACTGCTTGTCTACTTGAAACTTAAGTTAAATGATGAATTGACAGTTTCTATATTATCACTTCACACCCCCGACTTAAATTAATTCACCATTTGTCACATGGGCTGTACAGAGGCCAACTGTTTAAAGAACTCTCCTTGTAGGTTCTCTATTTATAGACCAGCTGTCTCGTCAGTTACTCAGTTACTCAACATATGAATAACAGTCAGTAAAATCTGCCATACTTTCCATCCCTAGATCAAAGTGTTGAACATCTAAAATCACCCACAGTGTCCCAGAACTAAAGCAGCCATCCTAAAATAGCTGTCAGAGCTCCGTGAGCAGCCTCGCTCCTTTAGACTGACTATAGCAGCATGTTTCTAGGACAGACTGCCATGTGCAGGAGGCCTGGGGGATCTGCAACCCCAACAGGCTCTCAGTACAGGCACACACTGACAGAATCAGTCAAACTCAGAAGTAGAAATGATAAAAGAGTTTGGCATATTTTGTAATAAGACATCATGTATGCATGTGGGGACAAATCTATTTCTAAATGCTGAAATATTCAAGTTTGTTGCTGTAACTTCATTTTCCAAGACACCAAACAGTGATGAGGACACTGTAAAATGAACTAAGCCTGCAAAAAGACACTATTAATGATATGTACATGCATAGTGTATCAGCTATCAGAAATGCTTCAGTCCTAATAATATAGTTTGTCAAACTCAGATATCAGTCCTGTTTGGTGATGCTAACAAGGATTTCCTATATCTCAAGAGGTTTAGTTTTATCACATCTCAGGCTTCTTTACCCCTTCAAACACAGTCTGTAGTATAAAATCACAGACTCAAAGTTAACCAAGTCAACTGCTGCCCCACAGACAGACAGACATACGGACAGATATACGAAACACTGCGGTAATGAGCAGCAGTTTCCATGGCAACTCTGAGGTAAAGCCGGGGAGGCTGTGATTGGCTGGCAGGCCGGGTCGGGTCGTACCATGTCGGAGGGTTTGAAGGGGTTCCCCTGGCCGCTGATGCCACCAGAGATACTGAAACCAAGACCAGGGTTCTTCTCTATTCTCACACACAACTACAGCGAGAGGAGGGGGAGAAAAAGGAAGACAGAAAACAAAAGAAAAGAAAGAAAGACAAGTGAAAGTGAAATACAAAAATCATAACAGTCTCAAGCACAGAGTAGATAGACAACATGTACAACGGTGAAAGAGTGCCTCCATGTGATGTGTGACACGTTTTGGCAACTATATTGGAGGTCCTCAGTTCTCTGGCAACAACAATTGAGCCACAAATATCCTTTTCAGAGATTTTCTATTTGGCATAATGAAAGCCGTCTCATACTAGGACGGGAAAAACAAAAACCCCGCAGGAAGATCAGCTGATCTGGGTGGCGTGAATGACTTCATGTTCCTTCCTAAACTGGTACAGTGATCTCCATCTGTGAAATATCACAGATTTAGAACTACGCCTCCATGGCTTTTTCTAGACCTGTTTCTTCACAAACTGTTGCTGTTAGGTGGCTAAAATTACACTTGCATGTCCCAGTTATTATAATGTTCTGTGTCCTTTAGTTAACAGCTTGTTGGCCTCATGTGGAACCTTTAAAATACACTTGCCGACATGAGCATCTGAGCATCAAAGCCATCTGCATCTCTGTGTTATTTCCCTTTTACCATTTTTGTTTCTCGTGTGCATTAGTCTCAAATTGTTTTACTATTTATATTTGTACTGTACTGTGCTATTATCAGCTTGTCAGTCATTTGTAGAGTGCTCTACACCAACCTGTTTGCAAATACATTTTGACTGATTGATTGATACAACAATAGCATATTATTCAGGTTGGCTGTGCTGACTCTTTTAAATGCAACACCAAAGCTAAAGACAGCTAAAGTCAGTTTACTCTGTTACAGTTACCCACATTTAAGAATAAATTTAGCTTGTCAAACCATTCACTTTTACTTGTAGTTTAACTGAACGGATCTACATCCACAAAACTAATATCCTGTCTAACCTAGTTACTATACACCTAGCCATTATTTGAGCACAGCCCATTTTCAAACAGACCTCCAAGATAGTGTTGGATGTGCTTGCTGAAGACAGACAGTCAGATGGACAGACAGACGGATACCTGTTCCTGGAAACCATCCGTGCTCTTCTGGCCTTTAGTCTGCAACAGGCAGCGAGCGCTCTGAGGCCGTGGGTTGGTGTGGGTCATGACAACCTGGTTGCTATGGACCATGCCCTGGTTGCTGTGGTACTGGGGGTTGGTGGCGGGGAGGGAGGGCTGATGGGAGGAGTGGGAGCTATGGGGGTTGTACTGGGGCTGGTTCCCAGACGGGGACAGGGCCATGGGCAGGCCGGAGCTGGGGTAAGCCTGTCCAGGAGCAGGATGGCCTGGACGAAAAAAAAAGAAACTGGTAGAGTCTAACGCTCTGAAATAAAACTTCCTGTAATAGATTAATGCGTAGGCTGTTGATTTGAGACACATGGCACACATACTTAATTTTAAACCGACCAGCTAATGTACTATTACTGGGTAATTGCAGGTTTCAAATTGTTAACTGGGGCAAATTTAATTCAACTTTTTATGCTTCGGTACCTTGGACTGAATTTAAAACAAATAAAACAAACAAGCAAACAAAAAAATCTGTACCAAACTTTTTTAGAATAAACAGAAGGACACCAGGGTATGCTAGCTGTCTAACGAATGCTAATGGTAATCCCTGGGCTGTTAGTGAAAAACAGAAACACAAATATACATTGGGTTGTTGACAGTTTAATAACTGATTGGACGTGACAGCATGATTGGATGACTGCTTATAACCCTGATAATGCATTTGGTATCCTACTCCTTGTACACATTTCAAGTTTCAACCCCCAAATAAATCTTTCCGGGCTCCAAATGAACCATTTTTGACTTTTATTACCATTTACCTTGAGACATGTTGCCTTGGTACTGCCCCCCGGAGGGAACCACTGACAAAGGCATCCCTGGTTGGTATTGGCCCCCTTTGTTCATCATCCCGTCGTAGCCCTGCTGCCCGACCACACGATGAGGCGTAGTGGACGAGGAGGAGGAAGAGGAAGTGACGATCATGTGTGTGTTGTGTGATTGGTGGGAAGGGTTGTGGGAGTGGCCGCTCTGTGGACAGAGGAGGCGCAGTTAGAGACACGCTTACATCCACGCCAGAGTATACTGGAGATGCTTATTTATTTGCATTTTTCCTTTCTTCCTTCCAAGCTTCAATAATCCAACTTCTGGAAACAGCTAAAGATTACTTTTATACATCAGCTGCAAAAAGAGCATCTATAAAGCTCAATGCTGTAAAGTTTAGCCAAATAGGATGCTACTGTTACACTATGTAGACCGTCAGTGTAAAAGAGGCTGGATAAAACACAGTAAAACTAAGATGAAAAGGTTCACTGATAAGACACCTTTTTCATGAGGTTGTCAGGTGGGACGTCCCTCCTGCCAAGTGAGTAGGGAGCCCACTGGTTGCTCCCTGACACCCCCTCCTGGTCATTATCCAGCATGGCAGCCTGCTGAGAAGGGGTCTGAGAGAGACAGAGAAAGAGAGACACAGAGTGACCATGACTGAAATTTAACTTTAGTAATTCATTCATGTATCAACCTTTGCCTGCCTGAGTTTCAGACAGGTTTACAGTATATGTGAGATTCCGTTATTTTAAGTGTGAGTACTCTAGCGCTGCGTAGTAACATATAACGTATATTTCCCTTCTACGTAACTAATGCGTTGTGCAGTTTTACCAGCAGTCAACATTATCTGATGGCTGATGCAGCTGATAAATACTGTATATCTGAATAGAAAGTTATTCCTTCCACACCAAGAGCCTCTCATTTAATGCCCTGTCATACTTTGCTTCAAATCTCAAGTATTTCTCTACAACATTAAATATTCATCAAATAACAATCAAAGTTCAAAAAATGTCTTAAAGGTATTATTCATTAGTGGTTTAACAGTCAAAAACTGAGTGTGGTTTGATCAGATGTCCAAACAACCCATCAACTGTCATTAGATTCAGATTTAAATGTTGCTAAATCCTGACTGGCTCATGGACGTATGTGACATCCCCTTTTCCTAAATGGGCCCCCGCCTACTTCAAACCAGTAAGAAGAGCACAGTAAAAAAAAACAAAAAAAACAAACTGAAATCTCTTGTGTGAAATAACAAAATTGCTTGTTCACGTCGCATCCCATTAGTAAGAAGATTTTTGAGATAACAAGTTTTTGGGGCCTTTAAAAGTGTTCCCGCTTCAAAATGGTGACTATTTTTTATTTGCATCAAGTGGCACGTGGTAGAGAAATAAAAAAAAAACCTTTGTAGGTAAGCTGGCCCCACCGTAAGCCCTAAAGTGATTGAATGTGGTGTAGACATGCAATGCCCGACAGCTCCACGTGTCAGACAACAAAGATCTGCCTGTAGATTGACATAATACAGTTAGGATGACGAGGACAAATGTTTGTTGAGCTGCTTCGATCTCTGTTTTTTTAACTCTGTTTGGTGACCTTGAAATGTGGAAAGTGTCTTATAGTTGGGTCCAAACTCTTGAAATACCAATCCATCACCAGACTTTGTTCATTGGCTACTACTCTTGACGTTTTAAGTGACTTCAGTCATGTTGAGAGAGATTCATGGGATCTGAACGCCAAAACTAAGGTACCTCGTGCCCAGTTCATCGATACTCACAGCCTGAGGTGGTAGACAAGGAAGTTATAATAATCTAAATTATAATAGCAATAATGGCAGTTAAATAATAGTTCATGGTTGCTGTAGCTGGGTGACGAGGCAGTGGCAGCTATTCTCTATAATTACCTATATGTGTTCAGTAATAACAGCAGTACCAGGGGTTCATTGTTCTCAGAGGGATACTCACAGCGTTAGCAGACGGAGGAGGAGGTAGTGGCAGCCAGCGGCCAGCAGGGGGCTCATGCTTAGTGTTATTGTAAAGGTTAAAGTTCAAAGTGCTGCTGCGCCCCTGGCCGTGACCCCCGCCCTGACAGAGCATGCCCAGCGTGAGCGTGTTGTGCTTTAGGACACCACTCTGATTGGAGAAGACAACATCACATGACATGGGTGAATGTAGGGGGAGGGGGGGGGCGGAGCCTACACAGCGGGCTGCAGCGTTTTGACAACACACTGTGAGCTCCACAAACAAATAAACAAACAACAAGAACACTGATAAAACAACAACAACAACAACAACAACAACAGTGCAGAGTTGCTGAAAGCACAGAGAAATGTTAGCTAGTGATCGGTCAATACACACAGAAAACATAGTGTCATACAAGCAACAACTGGTGGATCAATTCATTCCAACATTAGTATGTAAGTTTTCAAATTAGTTACGTTGTAACATGGGTGGATATTTAAACAAACAATAAAACCAATTCCTAACTGAAAACTGATAAATATAAGGTTTTATTATGTTACGCTTCTACGTGTGGACAGTCAATGTGCTTCAATGCTTCATTTTAGCGCCATCCCACAGCTCTGTCCAAATGTCAATGACACCTTTTGTTGTTTTGACAAGGCGAATATATTTTGCACCTTGTGACAGGCTAATAGCATCATATGACGTATGAATAGACCATTAAAATTCTCCATGTTATTAAAAGCTTTTTTTCATAACTGTGTGCTCCAGACCTCCTCCCTACTATGTCTGATTGCCCTGTCTGTTGAAGCACCGGTTCTGATTAAAGAATTAGTTTGACATTTTGGAAAATATGTTTATTCACTTTCTTGCTGAGAGAAGATTGGAAGCACTCTCGTGTCTGTACGGTAAATATGAAGCTGTAGCCAGGAGACATAAAGACTGGAAACAGCGAGCCTGGCTGTGTCCACATGTAAAATAACACTTCTACCAGCATCTGTAAAGCTCTCTAATGAATACGTTACTCTTGTTTGTTTAACCTGTACAAAAACCTACATGTAAAAATGACAAGTTGTTGCTGGAACTAGTTGATGCTGGACTTTCTGGAGTCTTGTTGCTACTGTAAGGTTGCCAGGCAACCAGCGGAGACTCCAGGAAGTAACTGCGCCCAGGCCAAAAAATAGTTGCGGCACATAACTGCCCATAAAATCACAAATTGTTGTTTGTACACTTTGGTTTTTGTATGGATTAAACAAGTGAGTTAGTGATTTTTAAATGTGCTGGCAGGCGGATTTTTTTTTTTTTTACTTCGGCCAGAGCCAGGCTAGCTGTTTTTCAGTGCTTCCAGTCTTTATGCTAAATTAAGCTAATGGCTTGCTGCCATGTCTTAGCATATAGACATGACAGTAGTATTGATCTTCTCATCTAATTTTCAGCAAGAAAACGAATAAGAGTATTTCCCAAAATGTTAAACTATTCCTTTAAAGACACTACTATTCCCTAGATCAGTGCAGATATATACGCTATAATTACAGTGCCCTGTAAAATGTCTTCATCCTTAAGTGATTGTATTGAATCTGAGGATGTCGTGTTTTTTTAAAACTGGTGAAAATATGAAACACCAAAAAGTCAGTTTGTTTCAAGAACTGACTTTGCTGCATCTTAAATTAACTTTTCAAGTTTTTTACTACAGTTTAAAAAACAATCTTGCAACAGGCTACATCAAATCTATCTACCAGACTTCTAGATTTTAAGACATGTCACAAGATCGAATTACTTGTCACAATGCAGATTCTGTTGAATTGTATTTCGGGACGTGATTTATTTCTTCAGCACATATCCAGTAGTGAGTGTGCAGTAGGTCAGGCTGACAGAGCGACAGTGTGGATGGGACACACATGCAGCCGGACACATATCTGGTCAACCTTACAACACAGACTTACACAGATACAGACAGGGAGGGCCTCCGAATGCTGTGTATGTGTGTGAGTGTGTGTGTGTCTCCCTCTTCAGTGGGCCTGCATTGCATTGACGTACCCTGTCCAATCGTTTGGCCTCTATGTGCCTAAGTAGCTGTTGCCTCCAATCGGCAGGCATCCTGGAGGTGATGTCTTCAGGTTTCTGTGGTACGACAGGTCTTACTTTGATGGTGTCATCAGTTGGTTTCTCAGGGCAGGTTGCCAGAGTGTAGTCAGGGGGCATCTTCTCCAGCAGGGCAGCCATGGTGGGACGAGCTGACACTGGGCGGGCCTGAGGACGAAGAGTTAATATGTTATAATTATTGGACTTGATAGTGATACAACTATTTTATTTAAAACTGCACTAATCAATTATTTTATATTAACAATGGAAAGAATGACTGTGCGCGTGAAAGGGGTTGCTACTAGTGACCATTAGTGAGTAGAAGTAGTGAGTATTAGCACCAATTTTGCAGTTCCCTTCAGCTCCTTTTTGGTTCACCACCCCCATCAACCTCTTGTCTGGCTGCAGCAGGCAGTTGCTTTCAGCGACAAAGCTCTGATAAACTCACTGTACACAGACTGCTCTGCACCAAACAGCAAACAGACAAAGTTAACAACTAGCTGGCGAACGTACTGGAGCATTTAGCAGCTAAAGATCTTTCCCTGAGGACTTGATGGAGACCAAAACAGAAAAAAAGGAGAGTGAATATTGGATTTTCATTTATCAGGTGACCAGAAACCAGAACTTCAAATGAATGCTAATGTTGCTCCGTATGTAATGGATGTGTAAAAAGGCAACTGTTTGCTAACATGTTTGTCACGACAACTTAATAAGGTAGTAATATGTCAGACGTTGTGTTTTACAGCTTGTTGCACTGCCCAGTAGGTTTAAGGATGTTCCTTAAGGCTACATTTCCTCTTCCTCGTTTCCACCATAAAATTGTTCAAACAACCTCAAACAACTTAAAGACAGTGTTGGTCATTTCTTCAAACAGACTAAGACTAAGAGTCTACAGTGATGCTAGTGGCTCCGTAAAGGCTGTATTTATAAAAAGCAACCAAGAGCAACTATTGTTACGTTCAGTATCCTGTGGTGTTGCGAGGGTTAAATAGAACATGAGAATGCCAGGCAGATAAGCACAAAGACTGCAGTTATACAGAGACTATACCAGATCATCATGGGGAAGATAGAGCCTAAAGGTGAAGGTCTTGACAGAACAGGTGATGTATATTCCAACCTTCACTTTTGGCCTTGTGCTAAAGACTGCAAGAATAAGACTGCAGTCACAAGTGGTCAATTTTAGTTTCCCAGCTCCTAGTTTTCCTCCTCTGCTCTGCTCTGCTCCTTCATGCCAAAAGGCACCAGATGAGGTGCTTTGCGCATCTGATCAGTATGCTCCTGGACACCTCTCTGTGGCTATTTTTGGAAAGTCTGACTTGGGGCAAACCCAGCACATGCTGAAGGGATTATTTATGGACTTGGGAATGCCTTGGGATCTGGGGGATATGGCTGAGGCAAAGGACATCTGCATTACTCTGCTTAGTCAGCTGCTACAATGAGCAGGACCCAGGTAATTGATGGAAAATGGATGGATAAAAATGCTTCCACTCAGTCATATACATATACCACAATGCAAAGTCCTCATACCTGTATGACAAAGTAGGCTGTTTGTCAGTGCCTTCCAAAATTAGGAGGGAAAGATGGTGGTTATGGTTAAAAGAAACCAAAGTTTACTGATGTTAGGAAACAGGATGCAAAAGTCAGATACTTTGTACCTCAATCCGGTCACCAAGGCCTTCTCTGTGACTTTTTGTTGAGCTATAAGAACATTTCTACTTATACATACTGTAAACACGGGGCATTTTTTGGACATTTTGAAGCTTTAAACAAATGACCAAGGCTGCCACTTTCCTCAAATGCAATCCTCAAAGCTTCTGTAATACAGAAATATAGTATTGTTTTTTTTCTTTCCTTTTTATTGATTTATTCTTTTTTTTCTCTCTTCATGTTGTATGTCTTTGTTGGTGTCTGGTATTGACTTTTGCACCAATATTACTGTATGAGTACACTGTGTACAATGTATGTAGATTAATATGCATTGTTGGTAATGCTTACTTGGCTAATAGCTTATTGATGAAACAAAAGAAATACAGTATGAGATTTTCTTCCATTATTATGAAGATAACAACAAATTGACCTTGCCAGAGTCATATCTATTTCAGAACCTCACCGATATCACATGCTAGATGCATTTTGACCCCAGCTTGTCTGAACAAGTCTGAAGTAATATTGTTTCGCCCGCTGGACATGACAAATGTGCTTTAAAAAGGACCTGCGTTATCTATTAACAAATATATAACTTTATATATCTACTGCTTCCATTGGTCTACTTTTGGTATACTTTTCCCAGATATTCTCACCATTGGTGTGTGACGCTGTAAATCTCTCATCAAATGAATAATACAATTTCAAATAATGTTTATAATTGTTAAAAAGGATTAGTCGATCAATCAATCTTACAAATGTACCTATTTTGATAATCAATTAATTGCTTGGGTCATTTTTCAAGCCCTAATGCCAATCATTTGCCTTCTGGTTGTATATAACTGTAAACTGGGTCTGTGACTGTTGGTCGGACAAAACACGACACGTGAAGATTTGTCACCTTGGGCTCTGGAAAACTGTGATGGACATTTTTTGTTATTTTCTGTTATTTATAGCAAAGACAACTAATTGATTAATTGAGAAACTAATCGGGATATCAATCAATAGTGAAAATAATTGTTAGTTGCAGCCCCTAATTGCTGTAATATGACTCAGACTTTAATAGTTAATTTTGTGGGACTTCAAGTTAAAACAAGTTTACATCAGCAGCTTAGGTGACAGACAGTCTACCTGAGATGCTCCGTAGGTCTCAGTACTGTAGCTCCTGGCAGATAGGGGGCGGCGCTGAGTCAGGCTCTTGGTCGGATAACCAATCATAGGCTTCTTCTGCT
This sequence comes from Oplegnathus fasciatus, assembly GCA_003416845.1. NCBI lineage: Eukaryota > Metazoa > Chordata > Actinopteri > Centrarchiformes > Oplegnathidae > Oplegnathus > Oplegnathus fasciatus. The sequence goes on along the minus strand of NTHP01000198.1, from coordinate 721,438 downwards.
CCTGGTAGGTGGGATAGTCGTCATCGTAGCGACCATTTCTCTTGTTGTGCATCATCTGGCTCTGGCTGTCGGCCATGTTGGTGAGAGCAGAGTGCTCCATGGGGGTGGAGTAGACAAGAGCCCGACTATAAAGAGGGGGGTCCGCCTGAGGAGAGGAGAGTTTCATCAGACCACAGAATTATAAAAAGAAAACACCCTAAAAACAACATCACGTTATTCCAATTAATACAGTGGATAACAGCGACATAACAGAGGGTGAATATAAAAATTGGCGTGCATGACTATTAATATTACATGAAAGAAATAAAGGTTTTAGTGCACAGTAGCCTAGTCAAATGATCTATTAAAGTGAGAAAAGTGAGTCTTGGTTTGTGTCTAAACGAAACCACTAGTTTTCAGCCAATCATGAAGCAAACTTTGTTTTTAAAAATGTCAATAAAATGTAAATGAAGCACATTTCAATGAACCAGTGTCAGGCAATATTGGCCATATTTTATGCCATTTTTGTCTAGACAAAAGCAGAGAGGTAGTATTAGAAATATTCTTGTGCTCAGAGTCAGGGGCTTACAACTATAGCAGACCTCTACATTAAACCATTAAATGTATCTTGGGAGGATGTGGTGGATGGATATTTAACAGACAGCTTTATAAAAAATGTTTCGATATCATTCATTTGATGAATTCATTTTCGACCGTAGGACTAAAAGACACACATACAAAATAAGCATAATTTTGCTGAAAACAGAACTCCCACCTGCTGTCTGTACTGAGCTTCCTGCAGCGCCTCCTGCTGGGCTTCATGGACTCTGCGGAACAATGCGAGCTCTGTAGAGCTCACCAATGAATCGGCTCTCCTCAAAAATCCTGGCCTGGAGCGCTGTGTTGGGATTGGCTGCTGTTGCTGGCTGGGCGGACCATCTTGGTTGATTGGCGATTGGGGGAAAGAAAACATCTCAAGTGGTGGATATGCACGATACCGAGGGCTCACCAACTCCTTGGGTAATGTCTTCCCTGGTTGATTGATGTACTCCAAGGCCTTCGATGAGTGGTTGACATAATCTGGTGTGTTGGGGAAGGGGGGAGGGACCCGGCGGTCCATGGTCACCTGATTGGTTAGAATGGTTACCAGTAAGTACATGAAAAGTTTTCATTGTTGTTGTCATACAAAGGCTTATCTTATCTTGTCAGGAAAAAAAAAAGATTTTGAAGAGTAACTTAACACCCCCTGAAAATCTTGAAGTACAGGTGGACTTCAGGACCTTGTGACATCACTGTGACTGTGTGTTTCCAGGTGCAACAGAACACATTTCTGACCAAACCCAACCACACCGTTCAGTGATCCTGGATGTGGTCAGAGGTGAAACAGGCTTGAAACTGTTCTTGTGCGCGTGCACAATACAAACAAAACAGGGACCCACTTGTAAAAACACTGCTCCATAGCGCTACTAGTGGTCCAAAACTCCACAGGGTACCTTTAAAGTGGCTATAATCAATATTTTTATAATAATAATGTCTAATGTATCAAATGATTCAGTGAAAACATCGTGACAATGTGAAAGGGGTTGCTCGTAGTGATGAATCTGTAGAGAATTATAACCCAAATCTGTAGCTCTGCTCGGCTTTATGGAACATCAGCAAGTTTCAGCTCATTGTTCAGCTGTTCGGCCCACAACTTTACTGTTTTGATTCACGTTCACGGCTCTCATAGTGTCATTTTTGGCTGCGACAGGCAGTTATTTTCAGAAAAAAATCGCTAAAAACCCACTGTACACTACATGATCAGCACCAACGGCAGACAGACACAGTTAGTGACTACTTGGTAAACCTAGCGGAGCATTTGGCAGCTAAAGAGCCAGATATTCCCCTCAGGAGCTGGTAGAGACCAAAACAGCTAAAAGGGAGTGAATATTGCACTAAAATTCACCAGGTGTCCGGAAACACGACTCCAAATAAAACAATGTTGCGCTGTGCTGGATGTGTAATAAATAACTGTTTGTCAACTTAAAAGGTGATCACTTGTCAATGTTTTGTTTATTTTCATTGCAAACAAGTGGCCAAAAAGCTGCTAACCTGGGGGTTGTAGTTGTGGTCGAAGTGGTAGGCCTTCTGTGGGATGGCAGGTTTTTGGTTCTGGTTGCCGTGTCCTGGGAAGCCCAGCTCATCGTCTAACATGGGGGCAGACTGTGACCGTGCCATGTTGGTCTGCTCCATAGAACCGGGCAACTCTGGGCGGTCCAAACTAGTCTGCTGCTCAATGGATGAACTGTAGCTGTCCATGGGAATACTGTAGAGAGAACAGCAAGAGAAATCAGGTCCAACTTTACAGTCACTTGACGTATTGACATAACATGTTGATAATCCTATTGTAAAGAAAAATACCAACAAAACTAAACCTGCCTGTAGACTTTGTAGGAGCCAATGTCAATCTCATCGATGCTCTGTGACTTCTTAAACTTGGATCTCGTCTCCCTCATCATGGGGGACAGGCGGTCCGAGCTTTTACTCATCACCACAGTCACCTTGTTGCCCCCGCTGACACTTAGCTGATCCTTCCTGTTCTGCTCCCCCTGATTGTTGTGATACGTCCAGCTGCCGGGCAAAGGCCCTGCACCTTGTTCCATCCTTGGAGCAGAAAACAAGGGATGGTTAGGAAGTGTTATATTAATATGAGCCCAAAAAATTAGCTCGTTAAGAGTTGGTAGAATCAGAAAACAAAGACGGGCAAAACAGTGTCATTATAGCCTAATAAGTTGTTATTTCATTTCTACTCCATTATTCAGTCTATTTGCACGGCTGACAAAATGTGGGTGGTTATTCAGAGGGCTGAACCCAGGTTAGTGTTAATAATAATGAGATCACAAATGAAGAAGGGGTAGAGCAGCTTCATAACAACAGATTTTCGCACAAATATTATGCTAACTTCTGTTTAAGTTCTAATTTGGCTGTAGATTTAGACATTTCAGGTCTAACTGTGGGACTATTGGAGCTCCATTCAGTTACCGTGAGTCCAGGTCCTTGCGGTCAGGGTTGGGGCTGGAGGTGGGTGTCAGGTCCAGTTTGGAGGGAAAAGCGGTTCGGTCCTCTAGCGGGCTGGGGGTTCTGGTCCAGTTCTGCCAAGGATTCTGGGAAGGAGGTCCGGAGGATTGCGGGTCATTGTCTGGAGTGGAGCGTTGGTTGCTGTGGAAGGGGAGCGTCTGAGTGTCCAGCTCCAGAGGTACTCCTACAATTCGCTCTTGCCTGAGGAGGGGGCGGCGCCCGTGTGTTGACTGGCTGCGGGGTTTGGAGCCCAGCGGTGGGTTTCCCTGACTCCCAGTAGAGGATGGAGGGTCCAGAGGAGACTCCTCAGCATCAAAACCTGTGTTGTCATAATGAGGGGCCTCAGCCCAGTCAAAAGGCTCGCTCAGTGGACGTCGATCCCCACGCTGCTGGAGGGTTCCTGATGGAGGGGTTTCTCTCTGAGATAGCAGGGGCTTGGAGTCAATGGGTTTGGGGAACGACTGAGCCAGTCTACAAAAATACAAAATATTAAACACTAATTATGCTGTGGCAAATAATGAAATGAGCTGAATTATACCAAAGTGTCATATTACATTATTATGTGCTGTATATTTAATCAGAGCCAGTGGGCACTGGGAACAGCATAACTTTCTCTCCCTCTCTCTGATGTCTCTCTGAAAGATCAATTTGGCCAACAACCATGTTTGTTGTAATTAATGTTTCTGAGAGCAGCCTTGAACAGAAAATATTAATGCCTTCAACCTCCCTCACTGCCACTTGCAGTTTGCAAATACCACATGTTTCACAAGTACACAGACAAAAGGACAAGTATATAGATTGTGATTTGTCCATCACCGCAGGGCATGTGAACGACAACTTTAATGTAAAAAAATACCAAAGCGAGCTTTCAACCTGCAGGGGCTCCTTAGAACGAGGACAGGCATGGGAGGAGCGAGGACGAGTTTTTAACATTATTAAAGACGTGCTATTCTGTTGATAGAGCAATGGAAAAGGTTACTGTTCTTTAAAACAATACACAAAATATCTGTTCAAACCCTGTGGTGTCAGAGAGGAAACAGAATAAACAAACTTGTATGGTACAAATCCAACCTACAAGATGCTACGAGATTCCTGACTCTTTAGATCACTGGACGGGCTGATGTGAATATCTATCTTACATTTTTGTTCTGTCATGACGACTGTTACATCAACCTTCACATGTTTGACAGTTACCATTTTCAGGATTGTAAAACAGTAGAAACTAGTAACATAAATAGAGAATTTTAGCAATGCCGTGATACAAAAATATGTCAATTACCTGCCAGTAAACCAGCAAGCATTTCTACTTTGAATAGATGTTGATGCAACAGCTTGCACCGACACTGAAAATTTGAGCTAGACCAATAAATCAGACAATAATTAGATTTATTGTTATTGATGAATAAGATGGCTGAAGTAACAAGAAAATGCCAAAGATGTGTTTAAGGTAGTTTAGAAACAGTTCTGCCAAGTCTTGACAAGTTAATTTTTCAACTGTAAAATGTCCTGCTCAGCGCATATTGTGGTCAAAATGAAAAAACTAACAAACAAACACATTTAAGGGATTCATACCAAAAATGTATGTTTACGTAATGTGTTGAGGTTAAAAAATGTGTGTATATATAATATTGTAACTAGCATCAGGCTCCAATCTTCAATATCGTTGAGGTTATATTGAAAATGTCATAAATATGGCAGGCAGTTAAAGTTGAGATGTTTTTGTTGTTTATAGCTGCAACATTTCTGTTTAGGACTCAAAACAGCTTCAAAAAGCTTTTTAATATTAGTTTTCAATGCTATTTTTCATTCCAAATCTGTCAAACTTCATAAGTGCACTGCAATCAGGGTAACAATTTAAGTAGAAGGACCAATCCTCTTTATTTGCTTCTGTTTACATGTGTAAAAAAAATTTCTTCATAGCACTAAAGCCTGGACTGGACAGCTTTGGAGCAGAGGAGAGGAGAGCTGAGAGAGAATCCTGAACAGAAGTCTGCAGCATCCTAATGAGTCCCTCTGACCTTGACTGAGCGAGCAGAAAGATGAGAAAGACACAGAAAGATGGAGGGAGGAGAGGGTGGATGGAGTGGTTGGATAGATGGATGAGATGGATGATAGATGGAGGAGATTGAAGGGGGGTCGAAAGAGAAGAAGAGATGATGGATAGTCGGAGGAGAGGGACGGTGATGAAATTGAACATGAGGCAGGCGTGTGTGTACCTGTTGGTCCAGTGTGTCTGAGGGGCCTGGTCCTTGCTGGGGGCCGGCAGGGCGGGAGTGTGTTGGTGTGCGTGAGAGTGTGTGTGTGAGTGTGTGTTGGTGGGCGGGTTGGAGGAGCCGGAGGAGCCCTGTGAGGGAGAGTAGTCGGAGTACGTGGCTGAGGAGCCGCTGTGGTTCAGACAGTGGAGCTTATCCACCTCCTCATCTGTAGACTCTGGACAGAGACGGACACAGATAGACAGAGAGACAGACAGCTCTGTTCAGTGAAAATGTCACATCCTCTTCTCTCTGATAGCTCTCTTTTACAAGTGCTAAAGTGCCTTTGTCATGTCTGAGAAACACCTGACTGTATCTCATCCCCCTGGGTTTGATTTCCTTTATCATAATACCAGGAGACCTTGCTCAGTTTCAGGTGACGTAAAACACACTTTGGTGACCATATATAAAACCACAGTGACGGTAGTTTCTGTGAACAACTGATTGATATCTGAAGGTATAATGTGGACATCTCAAAAGAATGAACAGACATGGCTAATTTCTGTTTAAAGATGAAAGTTTAAAGACATTTTGTTTTTAAAAGCTCTAAATGATCTAAACACAGGAAGCTCCATGGAAACACACCCCAGCAATGTTTTCAGTGTCAAAACAATCAATCACTGAATTGATTAATTGGTCAAAAGATAGTTAATCAACATAAATTATTATAATAAATGAATTCTCTAAGCCATTTAGTATGCAAAAATGTGCGACATGTGCTAGTTCCAGGCTCCCAAATGTGAGGATGTGTGCTTTTCTCTGTTTTATATCATTGTAAATTGAATATCTTTGGATTTTGAAAAAAATTTTTTTTCCAAACAAAAGAAGTCATTTGAAGACTCTCCTTTGGGTCTGGGAAATTGTGACGGGCTTTTTTCACTATTTTTCTGATATTTTGTAGACTACACTATTAGTTTTATAAATTGAAAAAAAGGTACTACAAAGATAAATTAATAATTGAAAAAATCTTCAGTTGCAGCTCCAGATGTGTTTTGTAACTTGCGTGTGATGTGTAGGTTGAAAGGGTTGTGAATGTAGCTGTGTGAGAGCTAAGAAATGATCCTCACATGGAAACCAACAGTGCCTACAACACAGATACAGAAAGATACAGATACCCATTAGTACTAATAATGGTCCCAAATCCCAACTCACTGTTTGTATATTGAAACTGTGAACTATGTTGTCAAAACTTTGAATGAGAGCTACAACAAAATCAGAAAGTGTATCCAGAATGACGTTTAGGCTGAATTTCATTGAAGCATGTATACTGTGCTACACATGATGAGAGGTAGAAGAATCACATGTCTTTCTTAATCTTATCATCTGTCTCTTAACCCAGATTCCTGTAGTGCTCTCATTATATGTTTGGACAATATTGAGTCCACTGCACTGACGCAAGACATGGCCTGGTTATAAAGGATGGGTTTTACAGTTTTTAAAAATCTTTATTTAACCGTACTAGTCCCATTGACATCAAGAACTTCTTCTTGAAGGGAGACCTGGAAATGAAGCATCGTCAAAACAAACAGAAAGGCATACAGGAGGGGAAGAATTAAAATGTCTTGCGTAAAGAATAATAATATCAAACCAGCAGGCTCATGAGTCAAACTTATTAAGATCTTGACAAAACAAACCAAAGAAACTTCTTATTTACTTTGCCACAAGATCCTTCGTTGAGAATTTACACCCACCAAGACAGACAAGTCGTTTGAGCTTTAATCATTTCACACTGAGTTCCCTGACAGAGGAGTAGATTACATGACGGAGCTCTGAATTAGACAGAGCTACAGTTTGTCACACAGAAGAGATAATAAACTGTTCCGTTCAGTAGCCGGGATTAAGGCACTAAATTATTTAGAACAAAAAAAAGATTTTTGATAAGACAGGAAAATTAGCTTTGGGCTCATTATTAAATCTTACTTGGCTTTGGTTTACCTCTGATGAAACTGAGGCCTTCGAGGCAAAATAAGTAAAAAGGGTTGAGCTAAAAGCTGAACACTTTAGACTAGAATCTAGATTCACCACAGAGGTTGATTTTATTCCCTCCCTCTCTCTGTTACGTGCTGAAATTAATCCGCTTACCACCATGACTAATTAGTGGACACTATTACAACATGCCCCGAAGCTCTTTACAATAGACCACATTAAATTACTGTGTGAGCTGCATGTGTGCACCCATGTATCTACATGTATGTGTATGAGCCTCTTTGTGTCTCTGTTTGTCTCTATGTATGCTGTATATATACAGTGTCATGCAGTACCTTTCTTGTCCTTCCCCAGAAGCACCACCTTTGGTTTGTACATAGGTGGCTCCACCAGGGTGGGCCTCATGTCAGAGATACGGATGTCGTTGGGAGAGCCGCCCATCGAGTCCTGCGGAAGAAAAAACAAAAACCCACAGGTTCACATCAGGTAGCTATAGCACAGTAAGACAGCCTAGTTAGGAGCTTGCAGGGTACAGTAATAGGCTAATGACCACGAAGTTATGGATAGTGAGCAGTAGCCAGAATCACACAGTTAAAATTTTATGCTTTTTTCTTGAGGCTGCCTGTCCTGTCAGTCTGTGAAACTAATGTTAGTTAAAGCTGTCTATTTTATAATCTAAAATAGACATGGACATCAGATTTCCTCTGAAATTGAAAACTAAAATAATGAAGTCAAATAAATAAATAATTTGGTATTTTAAGTATTTAGCAGTTGCTTTAAAGGTACCCTGTGGAGTTTTTGTATTATTTTTTTTTACATAAGGGTCAGTTTTGTTTGTCTCCTGTATGTGCACAAGGACACAGTTAAATAAAGCGTCACATGGGTGATGCAATAAACATTCTTGCCAATGGGGTTACACTATTCCCCTGACCTACAGATGGAGGTAATGCACCAAGAAACACCGCAATGTGCCAGCAAAGATAGAGAAGAAGACTGCTTGCTAGAAAACATGGATGTAAGCAATGCAGATTTCAAAATATACACTGAATGTAAACATGACGGTTGTTTGTTTACAAGAAAACTCCACAGGGCACCTTTAAGTGCTTAACTTATAGATTGGAGTGTAAGCTCATGAGACTTCCTTAACTAACCTGTGACCAACGATTCCACAAGTTTTGACTTATTTGGATGTACAACTCACGAACAACCTAGTGCTGTGATCTTTGTAGCATCATACCACTAGACAGCATTGAATATTTAGGTAAGAAATAATAGGTAAACATTGTCCTTAATTATTACCCTGATAACTGGAAAAAAACACAAGAAACAAAACATATTAACTTGAAAAAAATGAATGAATGAATATGATTGTACAAGGTGAATGACGCTGGGTAACTGCCTTACAACAAGCCAAAAACATCAAACTCATGAGGCAACATTCAGTCTGAATATACTGTGTGTGTGTGTGTGCGTGTGTGTGTGTACGGCACACTATGTGACAACCTCAGAGCTCTCTGTCAGGTCCTCTTTGTCCTTCCTCTTGGGAATGTCGATGCCAGAGTTATGCATTGCTCCCTGATCCATTAGCTGAGTCTGAGAGAAGTCCTGCATCTCTCTGTCTGTCACCTGGCAAACACACACACATGCAGGTAATTTGTGCTGCCTCTCTTACACCTCTATAATCACAGATCTCAATCCAATAGAGACTGTTGCATTTGGTGACAACAACTCACTACGGCTAATGCTTGTGAACGTGCATGCACTACACTTGTCTATGATCACTACACTTCAATTACACAACTAACAGGGTTTTGATGTGTCCCTCCACTTGACCTCGGATTATCAATCAGTGTTCCCAGGACCTCATTTACTCTATGTATGTACTGTATGGTGCTACATTTGTGTGTGAGTGTGGGTTCATGTGTGCGGCTGGGAGTGTGTGCTTCCTACCTCTTTAGGAGGCAGGGGCCACGGTGGTTCGTACTGTTCTTTGCTGAGGTGTGTGTGTTCCATGTTGGTTCCTGCCGAGGTGGCAGTGCCTGTGCTCAGCTGGTGCTGGTGCTGGTGCTGGTGCTGGTGCTGGTGTTGGTGTGGGTGCCCGTGTCCGGCGTGTACGCTTTTACCCACGAGGCTTTGCACTGACTTAACCATGTTCTTAAGGTCCTCAGGGTAGGGTGTTGGGTAGCGCTTTAGGTTTATCTCCACCTACACGCAAAAATGGAAATGGTGTTGAGTGGACACATGCAAATGAAGGACACACACTGAACAAACATTTACTAGGAAAGCTACAAGAACGTGTGTCTGTCTACGTGAAACTTCAAAACATCTCAAACAAGACATCATAAATTTTGTTAAAATGTTTCCATCATTCATTTCTTGTTGATTGTTTAGTTGTTCTCTCGCTAATTTCTTGTCAACGACTGCTAATTTGAATATTGTCATTGACATTGTGCTACCGATTGTTCAATATGGATTTAGACACTCTGAGAAACATGCGAGAAGAACTGCAGGTTTCTGGAAATTTAACAGGAAATTCATTTTTGAAAGTTTACTTTAAACGATAATTATAAAATATGAAAATCTCCAAGATAATTTAACAATACTAAAGGGTTAAGGTCAGATATTAAGTGGATTATGAATATTTAAACTTCATCTCAGAGAAATCATGACTTTTTATCACCTTTGTATGTCAGATGGCTCTAAATACTACAAGACAAACGCACACACACACACACACACACACACACACACATACAGATACATAGATAGATAGATACAGTAGATAGATAGAGATAAATATAGTTCTACAAAGCAATGATCCTTTGAACTCGTGTCTACACTGTCTTGTACCTTTGACTTTTTCTCAAAGAGACAGACTTTTTTTCAGCACATTTGCTCACTGTTTGTACTGATGATTCAACCTGGAGAACTTCATGCTAATTCAAGAGTTGGAGGTGCTCCAGCAGCCAGCCAGTTAACGCTGCCTTTGCAAAACTTGAATAGAAACCCTGGCTGCTCATATGACCCCATCCTGGCACAGTTACTCTAAAGAGAAGAAGACAGGCAGACAGACGGACAGACAGACAGACAGACAGAAACAGAGAGTAAGAGCTGACCTTGACCTTCCCAGAGTTGTCTTCCTCTTCTTTCTTGTCCTCAAAGTCAAAGGCCACAGTCATCCTCTGCTGTCTCTGCTCCTCCCACAGTGTAGGATTAAAGCTGTCACTGTCTGACTGGTAATCTGTACACACACACACGCAAACACACATCAAGGACGGAGTTAAAACTTCTATTGTAAAGTAAGTCTGTCGATTGTCAGACACACACTTATTTATACACAAATACTACCGCATTTACAAACACGCAAAAACACTGTTACACATAACATCAGAGCACATAACATCCCATAATCTAACAAATGCTAATATTGTTATAATACTAAGTGTAATAAAGCAAATACAAAACAGTTGGTGATCTTTTTTAAATGTCCTTAAACCATGTTGTACATTATGACACACACACACACACACACACACACACACACACACACACATACATAAACACACACAGTTTGTACCCTCATCATGTCGCGGTTGCTGAGGAAACATGTAGTTGGTCAAAACCTTCTGTTTGGTTTCAGGGTGGGCTTCTGTCTGCAGGGGGATCAGAGCCTTGGACTGCAAACACACACACACATGTTTATATTAGTATTCTTGTGGGGACGTTCACTGATCACATTTGTTCCCTAATTCCTAATCTAAACCGAATCCTACCTCTGAATTTGAAAAACAAGCTATGCTGCTCCATGATTGGTTATTAGAATATCTGATTGGCTACAGGAAACTTTAGTTTATTCAGAGCTTAACTTGAAACAAAACCTGCCCGACTGACAGGTGGGAAACAAGTATTAATGAAAAACACTTGGAAAGAATTTGCAAATCAATTTTGCCAACAAGAAAACTGAATTTCAAAGAGGAGAGATGCTGTGTCCCACTACATTTGTAATACAAATTGAATTTTGCTCTCTGAACAGCAAGTCACATGAATTGTCAAATGCCTCTTTAATTTGCATGTTCATCTCATACAAAACAGTGATTAATATCTATTAAAATGGTAATTTGATGGAATTATAAATGTTATCGCACACAGAAAGTTAAAATGTGTTAATGCAACAGAACTTTCACTTTCTGTTTTGGTATATAGATGAAAGAAAGCCACTAATAAACCCTTGTATGTAATGTCAGTTTTGTTGGCATTTGAATTATCGAGCCAGTTGTAATGCATTAAAAGTGCAAATGATATTATTGAATTTGGGTTTAAATTTTGTTGCAGAGTATGAATACATAAGTGTCCATTTTAAATGTAAATGTAAGACTGAACATCCATTTTACAAATTGCATTTGAATTTTAAATGTGCTTTCTTCTTTAGCTGTTCAATAACGATCTAATGTTGTTGTGTTTTCAGTTTCATTTGACAAACTTTGATTAAGTGGTGTGAAGAATACCAGTATTTTTATATCCTAAAAAATAGTATAGCTGACAACAAAATAATATTTGATCATGGACGGAGCAATAACGCTACATACTTAATTTACACCACTGTATTATACAGTAGTGTCAGATATTTTTAGCTAGTAAGCCAATCTGCACTCTCATTACAAATGCTGATTTTGTTATTGAGCATCAGCATCATTATTAAGAAGATTTATATGCAGTGAATTCTCCAATAAAAGAACGTAATCAAGTAATTATTTTGTCCCAATAACTAAACGTGGTCTCTTTGAACAAATAACAGCCGACCCAAAATAAAGACAGATGGAAAAAGGGGAGGACAGCAAACTCACCAGTACTTTAGTGGCAGGTATGGTAAATACAATATAATGTATTGTATGCACAGTATTATTTCCATCAGTACAACAATAGAGTCATGTAATAGGCACTTATCACACAGAAACAATGCTCACTCACACTATTTCTATCCACTCTTCTTTACCTTGCCTTTTAGATAATAAACTGCTGTAAATAAAACTCAATACTTCCTGCAGATGTTTCACAATAAAGGTCTTCCAGGGAAATAAAGAAATAATGCCACTTGCTTCCCTGAAAGAGGTTTTAGAATGAGACAGAGGGAGGAAGGATTGAGTTTGCATTAAGAGCAAACAGCAGTCACAGCAAATTAACACAGAAAATGGAAGCAGATGACGACACTTCATATGATAAATATGATCAAACATGCAGTCAAACTTAGAAATGAAAACCTTTATATACAGTACGAATAGCATGTTTTAAGTAAAGGCCTGGTTATCTGATTAATATGTACATACAGTAGCTGTGTGTGTGTGTGTGTGTGTGTTTGTGCTGCAGGTACAGTCTCTGGAAGAGAGTGTGGGAGGAGACAGATACCTGATTGTCAGAAAGCCAGAGAGCTGCCAGGTCCTTCAGCTTAGTAAAGGTAAACGGTAGATTCTTTAACCTGAGAGGGAGACAGAGAGAGGGAGGGGTGAGAAAGAAAAGAGAGATGTTTCTTCTGCCCACGCACTGTACAGCCTGCAGAGCATGTAACCATGGCAACACACTCACCCATTCCCATGGCAACTGCAGGCCGTGAGATCAGCTACAGAACCAAAGCGGCCATTGAGAAAGTGTTGCTTGCATGTGTGTGAGTGTGTGTGTGCATCTATTGTCACTGAGTCATAGTTTGGTCATCTGTGTGTGTGTGTGTGTGTGTGTGTGTCTGTGTGTGTCTGTGTGTGTGTCTGTGTGTGTACCTGTTGTCACTAAGGTTAAGGACTCGTAGTTTGGTCATCTGTCCGATCTCGTCAGGAAGAAACTCCAGTTTGTTAGATCGCAGTGACATTACCGTCACGTTCTTACAGTTACCGATCTGAAACACACACACACACACACACACACACACACATACATCAACATCAGATCACGTTACCATTAAGTGTAGTACTGAAAAAGATCTGCTGTATGAAGGACACCTTTAAACAAGCTACATTACGGCACTATTTATGAGGAATATTAGAGCTGCAGCTAACGATTTCCTCAATTAATGGTTTAGACTATAAAATGTCAGGAAATCAGGAAAATCACTATTTCCCAGAGCTCAAGGTGACACCTCTGATTGCTTATTTTGTCTGACCAACAGGAGAAAACCCATAGAGATTCTATCTACTGTCATAGAAAGCAAAGAAAACCATCACATTTTTACAATTTGGAAGCTGGAAGCAGTACATTTATGTAATTTTTGCTTAAAAAATTGCTTAAACAATGAATCGATTATCAACATAGTTGCTGATTAATTTTCTGTCAATCAACTATTCGTTTAATGAACTAATAGTTTCAGTTCTAAATAATATCGAGACCAGCACTGCAGTGAGGATATGCAAGAGTTCATCATGTGTCGATGTTCCTACCTCCCGGGGCAGCTCTGAGAGGAAGTTCTCGTCAGCAGCAAAGGTCCTCAGGCTGTGCAGGTAGCCGATGGTGGGAGGCAACGACTCCAACTCATTACAACTACAGTCCAACTCCTCCAACAGAGACAGACTGGGTGAAAGGAACAGAGGCAGAAAGGAAGAGATGCAGGGAAAATGACAGGGAATTATTCTGCAGGCTGCAAAATCTCTGCTGCAACCTTAGATTACATAGACATGGGTTTAAAAGAATAAGGGTGGTGCTACTCTTTATTTTTCTTATTGTCGACAAATCCTGTGAAAAGACTGAACCAATAATGAATTTATCCGACTATCGAGTATTCTCTGTGTAGCCAAAGCCCGATACAACTTATCCCTCTGTGCGACAGAGCTCCATAGATGTCCAAAAACTATTAAAAACACATCAGTGAGCCACACGTTGCACTGGGCGACATGTTCCTTCATTACCATGAACAAACACACTGTAGTTTACTTTGACTCACATACACCAACCTGCTGCTGTAAAACACTGGAGCTGAAAATAGTCCCCTGTCCTCGTGTTTGAGTAACGTTCACTAAAAACTACAGAGCCCAGCTGTGTTAGGAAATTACTGAGCTTTTTTAAAACATTTTGTTTTTAAAGATTTATGTCTTCAGTAGGAACGAATGGGCTTGGAGCTGACTGCCACATACAGGGTAGGGATGTCGAGTAGGGCTGCATCCAACAATTATTTTTATCGATTAATCTGCCGATTATTTTCTCAATTAAACGATTAATCGTTTGGTCTATAAATCATTAGAAAACAGTGAAAAATGTCCATCACAATATGTGATGACCTCATAAAATGTCGTAGTTTGTCCAACCGATAGCCAAATCTCAAAAATATGAAATTTATTATAATGCAAGACCAAGAAAAGTGGCAAATTTTCACGTTTGAGAACCTGGAACAATCAACATTTTGGAATTCTTCGCTGGAAAAATAATTTAAACAGTTAGTTTTCTGTCATTCGACTGACAGATTAATCGACTAATCGTTGCAGCTCTAATGTCGAGGTATTGAGAGAAGGACTAACACAGTGTTGGTGGTTTTGGTTTTTTCGTGGGATTTGTTGACAATAAGAAAAATATAGAATGACACCTGCCTTATCCTGTAACATTAAATGATAAGAAGGGAAATTTGTCTCAGAAGGAGTGTTGAGAGAAGGAAAAGATCATCACATTGAAGAATCCAATTATTCAATCAGCCAGTCAATAAATTAAGACTCAAACAACCAATCAATCTTCGTCTGGTGTTACCAACATTAATTTGGTCTCATTTGCTGACCACCCATCCTCTCTTTCCCACTTTATCCCCTTTGATGTCTGAAATTCTTCAACCTGGATCTCAACTTCTCCACTCAACCAAGATTCACAGTAACATCCACGGCAGACCCTCTACAGGACACCCTGACCCCCCCCCTTGACTGCCATCATTGGCCAAGCAGCACGCTAACAGCAGGCTAATGCTAATGAGACAACAATTTTACATTAATGTACTGTCACTGTTAACATTGCATGAGTCTGCTATTATTATTCCCAATGGACCGTGACCATCTGGGCCACCATACGGTCTGATAGGAGAGAGGAGAGGAGTTTCATATGCTGTATTAAGATTTAAGGCGACGTGACATTTTACCGAGTGTATTATTTTCTTCGCAGCATTGTTTGTATTCCTACTTAAAAAATTAAAATGTCTCCTACCACAAAAATATACAGCTCTAAAATCCTACACTCAGTGGCTGAAAGGAAACACAGTCGCTCAGTGGTTTGTCACTAGTTCACTTTTAGACACAAGTTTCTAGATTAAAATCTCTTGTGTATGGAGCATAAATGCTTTTGTTTTTCACTGGGTGCTACGGTTGCTCAGCAAGAAACTTAAACCCTGCTTGCACACTAATTTTAAGTCCCCTCTGGTTGAGAGTATCAGATAAATCAAGATACAGCGGTCATGGGCTAGCAGACTAGAGATCTGAGTTTCAACAATGATAACCGACACATTAAATGACACATACTGTATATAGGCAGTAGGAGAACCTTTCCACATTTCAGTCTATACAGCTACCTGGTGTACATATACAGTAGACGTATATTGTGTCCCATTCATAGTACACAGTAATATATAAAGTAATATATATACGTAGTAATGGCCTTGAAAGGATAAGGACTGAAAGTAAGACACAAGACTTTACTTGCTCTTTCCAGTTTAAAAAACTAGCATTGCTTATTGATTTCTATTTAATTCACAATAGGCTGAACAATACAGACAAGTACAGTAAGTTATCTACTGATTCCGCTCTGTGTATATATGCAGTATTTATCTGATTGTACTGATGCAGCTAGAGGGGAATTCAATATAATATTGAGGTTGAGGTACAGGCATAAACTCTGCAGATACATACACTTATCCATTTACACTTAAACTACATCCAGTAATGTAAAAGAATAACTTATTTAGGGATATAGAATTGTCCTATGTAGAAACAGAGGAGTAGAAATATGATCACATTCATCATTAGTAAGCAACACTTATAAACTAAGGTAAGAGGGGTAAGAAAAGGTTGTTTTTTTAAGGAGTTTTTGGTTCAATCAGAGGGGAAGCAATGGATCTACAGCACTACTTATTGAGGCTAAAACCTGGGATTTGTTCAGGAAGACAAAATGTTTTCAGAGCGTTCAGATACAAATATGTTGCAAAGAGTGACATTTAAGTCAAGTGTATGTCAATGAATGTCAAATGGCACTTTTGAAAAGGTAATCCATCACAGATTAAGTGATTCACACTATAATTAGCAACATGATCCAAGTTACTACTCAAACAGCAAAAAGGAGCAGAATCAATTTATTCAAAGTCAAACTGATTTAATGTAATATTTCTGTTAGTGTAGGCCTTGTTCGGATTGTCTAGAGAGAAAATCTATCATTTCTGGAGTTAAACAGACAAGTTGTTCTTATTTGCAGTCTGCAATGTGAGCAGAATTTTATTCTTATAAGCAATCGCTAAAGTATACAGAGATGAAGTGACAATGACAATAATTCAGAATGGGTTTCCTTTCAAAAATGTTTCTGCTTAATTCAACAAATGTTCATCTGATTTCTGTGATGGATTATAACAAGAATTATTGTAATCAAATTACTGTGATCATTTTACATGCAATCATTTCCGTTTCAACCCTGTAGGTTTTAGCTGGGCTGATATTGTACATTTTCAATTAAGAGGGTAGATTTTGTTCAAATATTAAGACCAAATATTGAAAAAAATTTGGAAGGCAAATGTGAAGAAAAAGTGAAATGATCACTTAATGCCTTGAAAGTGAATTAAAGTTTATGTTTGCATGTAATTTGCGTGAATTCCAGATGTTTCCCACAGCCACGTGTAGTTGTGAGCTCATGTGTTTGTATCTGTAACGCAGCTGAACATCTCTCTGTCTCTGAACGCACCCCTGGATCCAGTAGGCTAATGTTACTCACCCTTGCTTGGGCTTCGCACTAACGCCACGGCACCGCAGCAAACACAACACACAGAACCCCCCAATCATCAGCCAGCATAACAACACAGCAACTAACAGTAATAAACAAGGAAAACAACAACCCGCCAAAGATAAACCTGCTGAGAAAATCTGACAAAATACTGCTGAAGGTGTTTTCAACATAAAACAAAAGTGTACAAGGCTTTATTATTCGTTTTTCTTTTTGTGCATGAGTGTGTGTGTGTGTCTCTTACCTCCCAATGGTGTTAGGCAGTGAGGTCAGCTGGTTGTCATCTACCTTCAATGTTGTCAGCTTCTTCAACATTCCTACACAACATGTAAACAAACACACATATTCACATTGACACACAAACGTGTTATTCCTCTTTACAGTAGAGCTCCCGTGTTGTCCATAAACTATTAAAAACCCATCAGTGAGCCACAGGGCTGCGCTGGGTAACATGTTCCTTCATTACCATGAACACTATAGTTTATTTTGAGTGAATCCCACATACACCATCCTGCTGCCATAAATATTCACCAGCGCATCGAATGCATATTAATCAGTGTCTGAAAATAGTCCCAAACAAAATGTATTCCTCTTTGAGCATCATTTACTGAAAACTACAGCGTCCAGCTGTTTTAGTAAATGACTTAGCCGTTTTTGAAAATGAAAGTATTTATATGTGACCTGTTTTTAAAGATTTATACATTCAGGGGGCTTGGGGCTGACAAGACAGGGTAGAAATGTCAGAAACTGTTGAGAGACAGACTAACGCATGCTGGTTTTTGTCTTTTCATAGAATTTGTTGCCAGTAAGAGAAATATAGAATAACACCAGCCGTGTCCTTCATTACATTTTAAAGTTATCTGTGCTAACGTCACTCTTGCACAGCTGGAACCACTCTCACCTGAGGTATGCCCAGTGCAAGCACAGTCCTCTGCTGCTGTCTACTGCACAGCCCCATCAGGGGATTTAAATGCTTCGCTGCAGCTTCATCAACTTGGGAAAAGTCTGTGAGTGTCTGTGTGTGTGTTTGTGCATGCATGTGTGTGTACCTATAGTGTCAGGGAGGTGCTGCAGCATGTTGGAGGACAGCAGCAGATCTTCTAAGGCCTCACAGCCTGAAATATCCGTGTCCAACGTCTCAATGCGATTCTTAG
The DNA here is from genome assembly GCA_003416845.1 of Oplegnathus fasciatus. NCBI lineage: Eukaryota > Metazoa > Chordata > Actinopteri > Centrarchiformes > Oplegnathidae > Oplegnathus > Oplegnathus fasciatus. The sequence goes on along the minus strand of NTHP01000198.1, from coordinate 703,134 downwards.
CTAAGTCCAAGTACCGCAACTGACGAAGCTTTCCTATCGACTGCAGCGGGGAGGGGTGAGGAGAGAAAGTAACAGTTGAATGACAGAGATAAGATAGATAAGCATAAAAACTGAAAGAGAGTGTCATTCAAATATCTCCAGTGCTGCTTTTTTTTCCACTGTCAGAGCTGTTCTTACCCCTGGTATAGACTGTAGAGAGTTGTTATCCAGCCACAGCTCTCTTAGGTTGTGGATCTGTTCCAACACCTCCGGCTAACATGCAAACAGAGGAATCATATCAGCATATACCGACCACATAGAAATCAACAAATATGAAGTTATGCAGCTATTTATATAAAAACAACTGAATTATTCATTAACAAAGGACATCGTCTCAGCACTAATGTTGTGAACACGTACAGATCCAAGAAATAACTTAAGTGCATTTTCAGACCAAGTCTTTGGCATAAATAAAGAAAATACAAAAATGTTGGCAGAGTGGGTGAGACTGGCAATCTCTCCCTCCATGCTTTCTCTCTCTTGGCAGGAAGCAGACCATACAGCCAACCTACTCCTGTCATAGCCGACTTCCTGTCTGACCCCCTGTTAGCTTCCATCCAGCCCTCTCTTCCGCCATGCGTCCCATTTCAGGGTCCAACTGGAGGATAGTAGGCTGAACTTGCTCCTGCCTAAATGAGACAGCCTACAGAGGATTCACCATATGTTTCATTGGGTCTTGAAATGTGAACTTTAAAATAGGACACAGCGAGTGAGTTTCTGCTTGGATTCCTCCTTCTCTCCCTTCACCCTTTTCTGTTTCATCTCTTTACAAATAAACATCAATCAGTCTCACCATGTCAGAGAATTCATTGCTACCCAGATCCAACCTCTCCAACTGTGTCAGTCTGTGGATGGACCTGAGAGGAGAGAATACACCGATTACTACACTGTGACTTATGTACATTTTATATTTTTATATACTGAAATATTGCACAGCCTCCCTACACACCAGGCCAATATACACTTTAGCATTTTAATACTTATATAACCTGTATTTATACTTTTTTTTATGTTTCAATTTTTATCCTCTTCTAATTCTTATTATTTGTTGCACAGCCACCTTCCATTTCACTGCGCGTATTATTCGAGCATCCAACAAATAAAACCTTTGAATCTTTGAATCAATTCAAAAAGACACATGACAATATCACTGTTATACACTGTAGTGTATTTCGACTTCGGTGATTGGGTCCAGCAGTCTTCTGTTGATTCTGGCTCTGCTTTGCTTTCATTTAAATGTAGCATCTATAACGTGGCATAGATGTGATGTGGCATGCAGCCTCCATAATTAGAGAAATTTAGAGAGAATAATAGAACATCTTTGGTATTCAAGTCAATCGCTGTAAGCATGTACTGTACTGTAGTGTGCAGTGTACGCAAATGGGCCAAAGTGTTCCTATAGTTTGGCTTCGGGATACAAAACAAGACGAGAGTTAAGGATAAAGTATCGAAGCCAAAACTCTAACCCCAACCACAGAACAACTCTTGAGGAAGGCAAGTGTCTCATCCCAACTATTCTTCTTGTATGAGGGGAGTGTTTAGGATGTAGGCCTGTGTGCTCAAAGATTACAAAGACTACAAAGTGATGAAGTTCATTACGCTAGTGCAAGAAAAACAAAATATTAGTAAGTGTAGTACAGTTTGCTGGGGAGTGATGTTTACTAAAGCTAAGATTTTCTACCATTTCATTTATATTTTGACACATTCCTGTTTGTTTTTACTCAGGTTAGCTGGTTGCAAAGCAATGCCGTGATTACTTTGCACCTTTAAAAAACTTAACTCGTGATGCTCACAGCTTTACTTTGGATCCGACATGTTGATTAGGAAACACTTCGACAAGCAGCACTTACTGTAAACCATGTTCACAGTCAGAGAGCAAGGACGATTGTGCACTGGTAGTTATTGCATTATTATTTGCATTAGTATTCATGCTTTTCACAATCCATTATAATTGTAATCAGTTACTTTGAAGGTTATCTCTGTTTGGTACAGCTGTTATAGTGGCCGCATTTGTGGCCATGGTGGAGAAATGAAAACAGGAATAAATTCAGCTGCACCACATTAAACAGGAAACATTTAAAACTGTTAAGACCAACACATTGTTATAACAGGCTTCATCAGTATACAAGAACACCTGCCAGGGATAAATATAGTTTTAATCTGGACACCTGGGGAAGCAAGCATACACAGTAATATCATGAAGCATCTGTGTGCATGTGCGTGCGCGCGCATGTGTGTACACAGTTGCACCTAGTGGTGCATAAAGAATCATATTTTGTGTGTTCCTTTTTCTTGTTTCTTTCTCTCACACACATTTGGCGGTTTGTCTTACTTTGGCATGGTTTTCAGGTGGTTCTCTCTCAGCTCCAGGATCCGTAGTTTGGAGAGTCTGAAAAACAGAAGGCACATAAACCAAATCTTAATTTACTGTATTAATTGTTACTACAACAACTGTTTATGACATACAAAATCTGCCCTGTTTATCCCTATTTCAACTCCAGAACCAGTGTCTTATTTTATTATCTTATTTCCTAATCAGTGATAATAACAATACATAATAATTAACTAGTAACGTTTGATTACCAGAGTTTACCCCACATCATCACAGATGATCACCACCATGGAAGCGTTTCAGTTTAGAGGATTCCTGTCACTTATGAGCTTCCACATGTTTCACAGGATTTCATTTGGAAGACTAACTTGTGGGAAATGGAGTATTAAGCTAGCAATAAACCAAAAACACAACACCATATGACCCGGGATAAAATGCTAAAAAGTATATTAATGGGTTAATGAGAGGAAGAATGATTGAATTGATAGAAGAATAGACGTAGATCTTTGTGAGATGAAAAAATGCCCCAAATATAAATGATGCCCCAAAGATAAAAGTCCATAAAAGGCCTATCCTCAGGCCTATCGGGCATGCTCCGCTTCTTTAAATAATTAAAAATTATTTAATTATGTGCAGTAAATACAGTTTAAAGGCTGATAAACCCGGTCGTACCCATTCTTTTCATAAAGATTCTTTATCATCGATACTTGAGGCACTGAATTAGAGTCTGTGGTGCCTGAAATATGTGAAAACACCTCATCCAACACTGTCAGACACATGCACATACAAACACATACTAATTACATGCTTCAGTTTACCTGCCAAAGTTAGCCGGCAAATACTCCAAGAAGGCATCGTTTAAGAAGAGCTGGGTCAGATTCAGGAGCTGCGTAAAACCGTCTGGGAGTCTGGAAGAGAGAGAAATGGCGAGAGGCAGAAACAAAGAAAGAAACAAAGAAAGACAATGAGAACATACGCAAAAGAAGAAGAGGAAAAAGAGAACAAAGAAAGTGTGTGTCCTTGAATGGCCTCAGTGGATTAAAAACACGGACAACCTTCCTATAAAAACCCCGTAGAAACAGCTAACTGCTGTTAGCCTGCAGATGACTCATCTCCTGCACACACACACACTCACACAAAGTAAAAGAAGCGTTTCTGTCTGCAGTTTACTGTGTGGTTGAGTCCAGTTGTGCTTCATGGACGTTACACCGCCAACAGGAAAACAGCAATTACTAGAATAACACCTGATGCTCCAATAGCTTCATAGCAGAATGGTAAACAACACCAGCACTTTACTGGAGCAATTTCTATTGTCTCGCCACAGCTGAACCAACAGGACATATATGGTTGTATGGTAGTATAGGGTCTGTACACTAGATGCAGCCAACTATTATAAAATATTTAGCGGCTCTGTGGAGCTATAAATGCATGGATGGGAATACATAAAGGCAGAAAAAAGAACAACATCTGTCTCTTGTTGCAGAGAAAAATCCACTCAAACAGCTAAATACACGGCAAATGCTTCAAACAATCCATTACATCTTGAACTGAGTCCAGGTCCACTCAAAGTGGTTGATAAAATGATGTGCTATCGACAAAACATGGAACTCTTTGGAACACATTTTTTTTTACCTTCAATAGAAAATGTTCCTCAATGAAAACAAAAGTATAAATGAGCCAGTCTGAAAGTGTTGGAATGATTGAGCCAGTGTTTTCCCTCAGGTTGTTATCCAGAAGCTGTATGCTCGGATAAATTAGCCCTACATTTTTCAGTTTTCTGTTAATGCAGCTGTGTGTCCAACATCAATATTTGCTACCATCGAACTAGAGACCCAAGTATTCCAACAGATGTTCAACTTCAGCAGTCATGATAATAGTGGGATGTGTTACTACAAGGTGTGTGTTAGTGTCTTACTTGGTGATTGGGTTGACACTGGCCTCCACCACAGACAGGCCTTTACAGCATTTTATATTGTCTGGAAACTCCTGGATACCTGTAGGAGAGAGAGAAAGAGAGGGAAAAGGAAGTGTGGTGGCATGTGTTAGTTACTATTTTGACTTTTTGTTGAGTGAATTCCTATAAAAACAGGGAATAATTATCTACAGCGAGCTTTGCAAGTGTTTAGACAGCGTCACATTTTGGTTAAATAGTTCGGATGTGAAATTATTGTGATTATGAGGTTTTATTCTGGGCTGCCTCAGCTATTTGAGATCAGCAGGAAAACTCAAATTGCAGTTGAGAAGGCCACTGAGTTTGCAGACTTTTACTTTTCAGGTTTGTTCAGGTCATCTCTGTCAGAGAGGATTTTTACCGTTTTTACTGATGTCCAGCTCTTTGAGGTTAACCAAGCTGGCGATGGTGGTGGGCAGGTTGGACAGGTCGTTATCGGGCATGCTCAGCTTCTTCAAGGCCTGGCAGTTGAAGAGTTGCTATGGAAACACGGAGGGGAAACAATGGAATATTATAGTCTGTTGGCAAAATCACACACAGACCTTTAGTAGGACGGTACAAAAGGACAGAGAGCGAGAAAGTCAGCTGGAGGCATGCACCACTTAATGTTGTGGAAAAGCAGTGCCATTTTAGCTGCCTTTTTTCTATGAATAATGCAGAATTAATCTCCTACATACGGTGGCCCTTAGGGACAAAACACATACTAGAGTGAAAGCAAAAACATTCAGAGAAAAGTGCCCTAAATAGAAAAATACTGCAAATGCTTAACTTATACAAGAGTGAAAGCACATGCATAAAAAGAAATGCTGAACTGTAAATACTAAAACACACACAACAGACAAAAGCACGGACATGAAAGGAAATGCTCTCCAAAACCAGAAATGATACAAATACTAAAACACGTACAAAAAGGCGAAACCACAAAAATAAAGAAAAGATGGACTAGTTATTAAATCTTAACTCAGTTAAAAACTTTCATATTAAGGCTCATCAGGAGGGAGAAATACACAATTTGTTTAAATAATATAAAATAATAATAAATAAAGCTTTTTCCAGAGCTTTCAATTTATTAACGGACAATATTTTCCAAGATCAAGACTGAACATTCATGCTCAGGAATAAAATTAAAGATCAAGAGCAAACAGTGGAACATAAATGGATGTTCCAAAGGAGCAGTAATGTTGAGAGGTGGCGTTAAATAAACTGAGAGTCTATATTTATTTTATATCATAATTTCCACCATCTCTTAAGCAGCAGCAACAATAAGCCAGCTAACTACCCTTACAGAGAAGACCCACTGGAGCTGGTGAGTAGGCTGGCCATTAGCAAACATTGTGTAAATAAGCAACCTGCACTTTTTCCCACAATTTACGTGACATTGTGCCAAGCAGGGACATAGAAAAGAGGGACGGAAAGTACAATAATGATCTTCTCCACAGACGTCTCCACAGTAGTTAAAGACTAAACATCTTGACTCATCACTGCATTGCTTATTTGTTATCAGTTTTCTGGCAAAATACAGAGTAGCTGCCAGGTGAATTTCACCCTCATTTGCATAAAGTTGAACATTTTCAACTTTAACACCTCCCTCTTTCTGCCATGCAAAACCATTTGCTCATGTCCCGCACAACTGTCTCATATTATGTTCAAATTAACAGTACTATGTTTCTTTTTGCTGCCCTCTTGGAAGCTCCAAAGACATGTCAATAAATCTATGATGATGAAATGATGAAATTTACCATGATGCTAGCAGCTCTGTGGGGCAACAAAGCTGCTAACACACCAGAAAAACAAAAAACAAAACACTGGACAACTATTCCTATGTCTTTACCACTGGTAAGTAAAGATTTAAACCTTAGGCCAAACCTAGGAACAGAATTTTCCTCACATCGTTAAAGGTGGTATGGCATCCCCACACGATAAATGCTGAAGATTTCCTGCCTACCTGTAGAACTGAATCCATTTGGATGAATGGCAAACATTTTTAACTTCAACAGATCATGCATTTTTATTTTTTCATGTTTCCTAACCTCACCTTCAAGTTCATATTAAGTATGAAGTCACTTCAGAGCTGATAATTAAAATAAAACTTAAACTAAGTTAAACTTAAACTTAACTCAGACTGCGCTATGCTTTCCACAACACCCATCTGCTATCTGTAAGTTGTAAGTTGCACTGGGGCCAGTGTAAACATGTGGCACCCGAATGTGCCAAGTGTCACCCAGACTTCACCCACTGAATGTGACCACAAAAACATGAACCAAGCTTCACACGAAACATCCAACTGTTATCTTATGATGTGCAATTTCTAATTTTCTCGTAATTTAAAATGCTCACTCACATTAATTCCTACATACTTTTGGGGACAAAAGCCCAACAACATCTACTCTGTCACACCTGGCTTTCACTATTGTCAAAAACAAAAGCAAAGCAGCACAGGGGCCAAAGAGCTGGATAGAGCTAAACATGGAGGGGGCTGCTCTGTGTCCATGGGTCAGAACAGGCAACTATACTTAAAGACACAATCACTTACTCACACACACTTAAGGAGCTCTCCAACTCACTTACATAAAGGCCAATCACTCTGGCAGCCTCAATAGCTCTTCCTGTATACAATCTTGGCACACACACACGAATACACACTGTCAAGGCTGAGCAGATTTTTTTTTGTCAGCTGAATGCAAGTTTGACCTGCCATTTACACAGCCCTATTAGACTGTCTCCATTCATGCAGGTTATATTTAGAAATCCAATTCAACATCTCTGTCATTTAAACCAGGACAGGATATCAATAAAATGAGACAGCCCTCTTATAAACCGCACCTGTAATTCTCCTTGAAGTACTGGAAGGGCATTTAGCCTCATCACTGCCCATGTGGGAGTTTTCTGAAAGTCTCGGATGGCCTAGGATGCTCCATGTGTCCAGGAATTAACCTTCTCTTTCACCCCATGTTTCCTGTCACACGCTGTTGTCTAGCATGTGATGATGCCAGGAAAACAACACTGCTGGTCTTGGTCTCAAGACTCTTCAAATTCTGCTTTTCTGTAGGAACGGCAATGTTGATAAGTTGGTCGGTCAAATCAATGAACTTTCATTTATGTAACGCAAAACTACAAGTTAGACGGGGGCAACGTATGACCCCGTGTATCTTTAGACCCTTGGTCTCGATAAGGAAAAACACAGCAGTCCAGAGTGAAATATCTCAACAAGTATTGAATGTATTGACTTGAAATTTGGTATAGTCACGATCCACAGAAGAAAGAATCCTAATGACTTTAGCAAGTTGACGATAGCATGCCAACACAACATTAGCATTCACTTCAAAGCATCGAGTACAACTGAGTCTGAGACGTCCTAAACTGGCAGCTGTACAGAGGACAAACCCTTTATGTTCAGGTACCAGCATGCCGTTGATGCCACCCTCAGGCCAAACTTTATATTTTTGTCCCACTGGTGGTAAAGATCTAAGAATAGCAAAGACGTCTCTCCATTTTTCAGCCATCAAACACTTCTGGTGCCTTAGAGACCCACTAGAGTGGCTCTAGACTTCTAGTATTTCTTAACTGTAAATAGTGCCTCTCTTTACAAGTAACTGAATGGGCTCACACAACATCAATATATCAAAATGTGGCAACTTCTGAGGGCATAAGTCACAGTTACAGCCAACTAATCAGCGGGGTTGATGTTAGGAGTGGGGTTCTAGTGGGGGCCTATGTGAACTCAAAAAGATAAAGATCCACTTTTGTCAAATACCACAAAATAATAATAATAATATCACATTTACAGTTACTTTATGTTTAAGTTTAAGTGCAAAAATGGATATTTGCTCTGCTTTCCATCAATAAGTCAAAAAGTAAAACAGCTTTTTATTATGTAAGATGTTCGTCACTGCTCCCAAGAACAAGGGAGTGTATTTTAATCAAAGTGATCAAGGTAATAAGAAAGTTTAACACATACTGGGTTGACTGACAGGCCTTGGTCCCGGTTCAGGTAGTCGAGAAGTGGTTAGAAGTTATGTTTGGCAAGTTGGGCTTAGGGGTTCGAGGTAAAAGTCAGCAGAGGGACCAGTTCCAGCAGAAAGGGGTTAACATATGCTTCAGAGTTACCTTGGGTAGTTCCTCAATCTGGTTGGCGTCTAGGTAGAGCTCCTCCAGAGTTCTCTCAAAGCTGAAGATTTCCTTGGGGACCTGCTGCAGGCTGCAGTGGGAGTAGTCCAACACCGAGATCACTTCCTCTTCACCACGGAAACAACGGCACGGCACCAGCCGGCCAATCAGCTTCCGCTTAGTGGTCATTTCCAGACACTGCACTACAGAGGCAAGAAGAGGAGAGAGACGGTGTTAATTTCAGAGGGTCTGCAACTCATGAACATCAGCAGGCTCGTTATATCTGACAGCACCAACCTGTCAAATATGTTTCAGAGATTAACTATGGAAGTAACATTAAATTCGTGTGTGGGATTTTCTCTAAAATGCTCTAAAATAAATGTGAACTGCATCCATTAATGGTGACAGATTTCAAACAGATTTCACTGCTTTTGATGAGTAATGCAACAAATAAATGCACAAAAAGCACGTACTACAAAAATGTTCATAATGTGCAGGGAAAATCTGCAAGTGTGAGTCTGAGGGTGTAAAAATGACAGTGTTCATATGACTCTACACCCATCAGTGTTACATTGACACTTAGATCAGCCAGATCAGTAGAGCCATATCATCTATGAGTTGGCAAACGGCCTTGTGATGGACTGGCAACGTGTCCAAGGTGTAATCTGGCCTCTCGCCCGTTTTCAGCTAGGATAAACTCCATCCCTATATAAGGTATAGATGAATGAATGAATGAATGGACAGAGCGAGTAAACAACTCTTTAATCAACAAATTTCTGCTTCAAATTGTGGAAAATATCAAATATGGACAATAACTGTTGCTGTGTGGTGATTTTTGTGGATCAAATGGTTAATTAATTAATTTTGTACTGCTATTAGGTGACTTACAGCAGCACCAATGATTAGAGGTGTCATACATTAAAAAGTCTCAGAGTGCACTAGGTCTGTATCGACTATTTGATGCTACAGTCCAAATCTTCCACATGTTTCTGTTGGCTGCTTATCTGTTCAGTGTTTGTTATACCACAGCCAGAGAAAATACTTGTTTCTGATTACTGGAAGATGTCCATTAAAATCTCAAGACATGCTACTGTATGTTGTTTTATATTATGATATCAGTATGTATTGTAATAGAATGTATTTTCTGGGAAATCAATTGAGAAATTGGTATAAATAGGAATGTCTGTTTTTGACTAATTCAGCAAATTAAATTCTTGACATAACGTACGACATCACATTGATGCAAAAATCATAAAAATCCAATATTGCCATAAAGCTGTCTTTCCTGTTGATTTGAAATGTTGCAGCATCCAAAAATTGTCTAATACACCCAGAAATGTGACAGGCGACATGTTTGAATCTTCTCATGTTATATATTATCATATCCCCCACCCCAAGGTACAAACTGTATTCATTTTGTCCAGTAGTCTTTATGGACCTGATGGAACTATTTGTGAAGGTTGAATTCAATTCTATTCAGTTCAGTGTTTTTCTACTGCCATGATGAACCACTTCAAAGTGGCTACTGCAGCTTCAGGTATGCTGAAAAGTGTTTTCTGTCGCTGTAATTGTCGATGCTGGTTGTAAAAAGACTCCTTTTTAATGCGGTTTGAATGGAAGAGATGGTGGACAAAATCTGCAGTCCTCTTTCTGTGCAAAAATGCCTTCCAAGGTTAAGCTGAATATGAGGCTTCAGGAGTCTGAGTTAGCAAAGTTACAGATTTTTTAGCACAAAATTCCCTGTTTGTGTTTTTATCCCTCCACTGCAGCTCAGCAAAGAACAAAAAGAGAGACTGTAACTTTGGAAGAAACCCTCTTGATTTGTCCAATTCAGACTGCTGAAGCCTCATATTAGCTTCAGATCAACTTTATTATGCATTTTGTCACAGAATGTGGATTTAGTTCCCCTCTTACATTTGATTCGCATTAGGGTGGGATCTCTTCACAGCCAGTATGGGCAAGTGAGTGTTAAGATAGACCTGCAAAAATGTGAATCTATCTTTTAAGGCAGGGGTGCCAAATGACCTTTTTTCGCTGTCAGGCTGGTTTAACACCCAGGGCAGATGGGTAACACAACCGCCCCTCGCCAACCAGCAGTTACCCAGCTCACAGCAGGCTGAGGCTCAACTCTCTCCTTCACACACACTCACACAGTCACTCTCTTCAAACAACAAGCCAGAGCCATATAATTAGACTGAATCCTTTGTAATTCTGCGACAACATCACTCCATCACTCCATTACATGACTCCATTTAAAAAGCCAGCGGCTGAATGGCGTGAGTAGGCTAACCATGGGTATTAAAATCCTTGAGTGAGGATTTATCATTCAGCTTTATCATTTCAAACCCAAACGCTTACTACACTCAATCTACTGACAAATAAAAACGTTCTAATGCCGGCCCTTTCAAGTAGAACAAAGAGTGTGTTTTCAGTTATCTGACTGCCGCCTCAATTTCCTGTTTGATCTGGATGAGCTAAAACCAGCTGTGATGAGGAGAGGAGAGGAGGAACGGAGCAAGAGGGCAACAGGAGGTGATGAGGAGTTAACAGCTACAGTAGGGGAGGAATCAAAAGGGGGACGAGGAGGAGAAAAGCAGGGAGAGAAGATGAAAATGAGGAGGTGAAGAGAGCAGAGGGAGGGAGAGCAGAAGGCTCAGAGATAAGACCTGCAGCTTTATCTGTCTATAAACACACACATGTCCAGCTCCACAGTGTGAGCAGATGAATCCAGGAGATAGACAGAGTGATCTTGAGCACTGTGAGGACGCTGTGTTATCTGCTCCAGTTTGTTGCCAGGCCAGTGAAATCTGATAAAAAAAGGCCGCAGATCCTCCAGGACTGTTTATCTAAAAGGGCTGGACCATTAAAATCAATACATCCTTATCCACAGCCATGCTCAAAGCAGGCGTAATGAGGCGAGCCGGGATTTACTGTTTGTCTACGGTATGTGTAAACCCAGCAGCCAGTCATGGTGCTCACACCTTGGACCACTGGTTCTTGTCTAACCCCGCTTGTTTAGAGCTAAACGGTAACCCAGGGTCTGTTTAGCACTGGGGAACGGGTGGGATTTTAACAATGTGGATTACACAGCTCAGATAAGTATAAACAAAAATATTGAAGCATGTCCTGTGTTTTCTTTTTCCCTTGTAGTCTGTGAGCCAGTACAACCGCCAACTCAGAAAACACAAAGAAGGGGACGTTGCGAAAGGCTAAGAGCTAAAACTACAGGTTGGCAATATGGACAAATTTAATTTCAATTTCAGGTTATTTTCAAGTTGTAATTACTGTTTCAGTTTTTGACATCTCAAGCTGAAAATTTTCTTCAGAATTTTTCTCTTGTTAAGAGTAAATATTGGAGTTTGTAAAAATATTTTGAAAAGATGGTTTATTTAGTACAGTATGTCTTGTATTTACTGTAACGTATATTTCTCCTGTCTAGCCACATGAATAACTGATGGATTGTTACAGCATAAAGAAACAGGAAACGATCTCCGGCTTCTCCCAATGAAAGTAAGGTAGCAGAAAACGTTGAATAATAAAATAAAATAAATTTGATAGATGTTTAATTATGTGGGTCAAAATCCTTTATCTACATCCAACATCACCAGGAGATCCTTTATCCCCGCTTCTCCTTGGTATTGCTTTAGAGCCATCAGCAAGAGAATCATTCAGATATCAATGGTATCAAATTGTGAAGTGTTGAAGTGTGTGCTACCAAAAATTAAACTTCACATTTAGACATTAGACCTGTGAAACATGATAGCTCCATGATTATATATTGAGATAAAAAACAATAATTACCGCCCATCCCAACTAAAACACACGTTGTTGTGCTGCTTTGCCCATTGAAGACGGTCAAGAATACATTATAGTAGAGAACTGCATATTTTTTATATAACTAGGATTATTCACCTCAAAGAGTACAAATATATAGAGTACAAATAAAATAAAAATAAAAGATTATCAATAAGGTGCAAATCCAAAATATACACAATGCTAGAAATGTAAACAGGTTAAGGATCATAGTATGTATGAGAAATGGCATATGGCTATGTATGTACTGACATCCTGCTGCTCTGTATGAGATCATCTGCACCAAAGATGGTTGAACAAAGCGATGGAAACTGTGCTCCATGACACTTTATATAAATATATTTTATTTGTAAATGTGTGGCAGGCGTACGTGTTTCAGACTGCTGGTAGATGTCAGACTCTTATGGATTCAGCCTGCTACATATGCTCCTCTCAAATGTTTGGTTTCAGTGTGGGCTGTCTAACCAGCAGAGGACACACATCACGTGACACGCTGCGTCATAGTTACACAGCAGAAGAAGAATTAGGGATCTTCTCATTGGCTGAGTAAGCGTGAGCTAGCTTGGCTGAAAGCTACACGACTACCAAAGGTGTGAAATCAGTTTAATACTTGCTGCATCCTCTAATCAACCGCTTGACATCCCAGCCAAGAGCCAGATGGCCCAGTATAATGTTCCAAACCAGCAACACTGATCAGTGCTGATATGACCTTTTGGTAGATTAGTCTCTCTGTACTACTATCAAAGCTTTTTATTTTCTTTCTTATTGCTACTGTCTTTTCGTTTTATCTCATTTTGTGGAGGCTTGGCTTGATCTTTGTTCTTTTCCTTGGGTAATCCCAGTCATTAAGTGCATTCATTTGACGATTAGTCACACACAAGCTAAAACATCCCTTTTCCCGACTGACATGTGGTGAAGTAACTTTGAATAATGTCTTTCAAGACATCCAAAATGGCCCAGTATAAAAGCACTGAAAGGTATTAAAGTTATTGATTTGGCAGAATCGATTGAATAAATATCAGCACACAGCCTGCTAAACAATCTGTTTTTATTAGCTACTGATACTGCAGCTGCTTGATTATGCACTCACAGTCTATTGATGTAACAGCTTAAATATGCAATGACAGAGTTGACTAAAAATAACAGCTTTTTTGTCACGAGAGCAGAGAAGAGAGGAGAGCTGACGTTCCCCATTACAATTAGGCAAGTCAGCGGGGACGATGACAAATATTAGGAGCAAATGGGAGACTGTTTACGTGGGCAACGACGAGTGCCAACTGTGGGCAGACACCTTCATGACACAGACGCCTCCAGAGACTGATTTTACACCAGGAAGAACCCAGAATATGGACAAAGAAGGTGCACAGAACAGGGAGGATGTAGAGCTGTTCAGACTAGAGTGTTTCCTTGAATCTCTGGATTTTATTTCAAAAACTAAAATGACAACAGCTTTTTAAAGATCCTATAAGATGGCCAATTTAACACAATATACCAGCATTTGGGGTTTAAAGGTCCACATTCAGCTTGTGTTCATTCATGGATATCACGTTTTGTAGAAGAAAATCGACCTAACTTCTGAAAATCTTCTTTTGTGTTTCTTCATGTTTCTTGTGCTCTGGTCGACCCCGTCTGTGTGAATGAATGTTAGGGGGACACTGAAGTGTATCCAGTCCTGCTCAGACTCCCAGAGAGCCAAAAAAAAAGGAGAAAAAAGTAGGAAGAGAGTCAGAGCGAGCCGGCACCAATAGGATGAAACTAGGAAGTGAGCGTGGTTGGCTGTGTTGGCTCTTGCTGCTGCTATGGAAACAGCATGACAGAGCAGACTGACTCTGCAGAGGCAATGCTACATGTGCATGTGCAAGCTCCCAACACGCACACTGTACACACACACACACACACACACACACACACGCATATCAGTACAATGATAATCACATAAAAGAGGCAAAAATGTGAGTAGTGAGAAATTTTGCAAGGACTGCAAACACACACCCGCCCACACACATTTACACACTAGCAAGCAGTGGTGGAAGAAGTATTCAGATTCTATACTTTTGTAAAGGTAGTAGTACCTCAAAATACTCAGTTACAAGTAAATGTCCTGCATTCAAAATCGTACTTAAGTAAAAGTATTATCAGCAAAATGTACTTTAAGTAACAAAACCAAAAGTACTCATTATGTTAAATGGTGCCTGTCACGGTGACATACATCATAGGATTATTGTAACTGGTGCATTTATGTATGAAGAGCAGGGTGCTTTTGCAGTTTAATCTACAACTTTAATATCATGAAGAAATTTCTGTCAATAATTGAGTCTTTTAAGACCTTGTTTTTTATTGTACATTACATTCATTTAACTCTTTTATCCAAGGCGACTTACATTCGAGTACATCAACTGCATCAAATATGCTGAACTGCGTCAAGTGCTACATTTTTTTATGGGCCAAGGTGTGTTTTGTAGTGCAGTAAAAATAAATTGTAAATAAACCTGTTTTTAAGTTAAATCATGTGTAATTTAAACAACAGCTGGGTTGAGACACTAAAATTATGAAAGTTTATTTTAGAAAATTCTTTGAACAAGCTGATTTGCATCAAAAACATTATAACACATGAAGCTTTTTTATGCACTTTTTGTAAGATAAATAATACTTTAAGGATTCAATTCCAGACTAAAATGATAACATTTGTTTTCACTAAACAATACATCTCAGTTTAGAAGATAACTTTACGTTATAAAAAGATAACCTGCAAAGTGTAAAAGTGTCAGTACTGGAGTAAATTAACTTACAAATGATTGTTACTTTGCACCACTGCTGCCAAGCAGTCTGGTGTCATTGGTCTTCCTGAATTTCACCTCAAGTGGTCTCTTTTGTTATTTCTCCCTTCTAGTGTGTGTGTGTGTGTGTGTGTGTGTGTGTGTGTGTGTGTGTGCCTCCTCCAGCAGCTCGAGAGGGTGAATTCCCCAGGGTCCCATGACAGCCATCACTTCACGTGCAGCCTTGCCGTCACCATAGTAACAGCTGCCATAGAGACCGTCTCCCAGGAGCTGGGTGTATTTTTACTCATTCTCTCTCTCTCTCTCTCTCTCTCTCTCTCTCTCTCTCTCTCTCTCTGTCATAAAACAGAACATGCTGCACTCAGTGGGCGATCGCTCCACATTTGGCGACACTTTACATAGACTCAAATATATCAGACACCTTTACAGCACCTGAATAAGAGCTTCAGAACAGCTCCTCCGTGTCTCTGGCTCTCTTTCTGACTGCTTTTTGTGTGAAAGTGTGAATGCTGCACTCTGCAGAACTCACCCCAGGCTTCTGCACTCTTTCACAATTAAACAGTCACACACTGTCACGCACAAGCGCGTGTGAAACACAGACACATAAAATGCCCACACACATATACATCAGTGAAATAACAGACACACACACACGCAGACTCATTTAGTTTATGATTACTTTGCGACAATGACAGCAAGAGAAAATGGAAGATCCTGTTTCACATCCCAGTGCTTCACATTGTCAAGCAAATCTCTGAGCAGTGTGTCAGCGTGTGTGTGTGTGTGTGTGTGTGTGTGTGTGTGAGAGAGAGAGAGAGAGAGACTGTGTATGTGGGAGGCGGTTAGCTAACTAGCAGCCAGGAACAGCTTGTTCTGTCTTTTTTACATTCATTAAATAGCCACTTACAGCAGCTACCTGCACCAGCACATGCATACAGTAAGATTTATTTGTCTTTTGCCAGGACCTTAATCATTCGTAAACTTCCTGTTTGAAAAGCGAGGCGTTCACTAACCAGCAGAAATATGCAACATCAAAGTGGTGTCATGAGTCATTTTGGATGCACTGAAATGATCAGAAAATGTCATTGAGGTTTGAAGTTCAGGTGTATCTCGAGGGGAATGATGGGTATCGATGACGGACATTAAGTTTGACATTCTGGGTATTTTGTAGCATCACAGCCAGTGCAGCCTGGGATATCTTCCAGCCACATGTCACATTAACAAGGAATAAGCACATAAAGACAATAAATAAATAAATAAATATTGAACTTTTGTTCGTACTCAATATGTCTATTAGCTGCATGTACTTGGGTGTCGTAACAAATATGTAGCAACATCTGGCCAATAATCCATCCATCCTATACCTCACGTCTCCTGTTCATGGTCACGAGGGGGTGGAGCCAATCACAGCTCACATTGGAGGCGAGGTGTAACCTGGACAGTTCACCGGTCTATCACAGGGCTGACATACAGTATATATGGAAAGCATGTCTTTGGACTAGCGCTGCAATGATTAGTCGATTCATTGATTAGTTAATTAACAGAAAATAATCGGCAACTATTTCATAATCAGTTTTGGGTGATCTTTGGAGACAAAAACATCTAAATTCTCTGGTTCCAGTTTCTCAAACGTGAATATTCACTGGTTTCCAAAGTATTCTGTGACTGTAAACTGAATATCTTTGGCCTTTACGCTGTTGGTTGGACAAAACAACATATTTATAGACGGAAATTGTATGATGAAAGAACATTTTTCACCATTTTCTGACATTATACTATAATGGTTAATTGAGAAAGAAATCGACAAATTAATCATTAATGAAAGCAATTGTTAGTTGCAGCCGCACTTTGGACTATGGGATACCGACACAAACATGTGGAGAATTTGCACACTCCACACAGAAAGGCCACAGCCAGCAGGTGGATTTAAACCCAAGACCCTCCTACTGTGAGGCAACAATTTGTGTCTTAAACGTGACGATCCACTGAACGCAGCATGACACGAAGCGAAGCTGTTAATTTCCTGTGGTATGTAGGTGAATTGCCTCTCAAAGCACTGTGGCAAAGCAGGCGACACAAGACGGATCAGTGATGTGAAAAAAGGGTCGAAAGTTGATCAATTTGAACTTTATCCAAATGAGGACATTTGCTTTGTAGTGATTTGCCGAAAAAAGTCAATTTGATGCAGTGGTGGAACAGGAAGTTTAGTCTAGTTTTGTGCTACATGTCATAATGTCACACAAACTGCAGGAGAAAGTGAGCAGTGACACGCCCACAGTGATGAACGAGGAGTGGTAGAGACGACAGTGAATTACAGGGGAAGACATTTTCATCCAGCAATATCTGTTCTGTTGTTTTTGTTATCCAGGGATATCGTGCAAGTGGTTTCTCAGTGGACAGTGATCCTGCCTGTGAGTCAATTAGTCACCAGCAGGGTGCGAACTACAGGGGGAGCTTGGCTCCTCTTAATGAGACATGAGCTCCCCTGAAAACATGATTTGTGAAATTATGGGGAGTCTCTAAAATATTGACAATATGCTGTTTTTTCCATGCATTTCTATTTTTCTGTATCTTCATCATCATGGAACATACGTAAAATTAGGCTATTATTGATGATGATTCATGCGTGAGGGTGATTCATCACCAATTCCCTTTAATAAAGATACCGGCATGCGTGCTGTTCTTCACCATCGAAGCGTGGCGGCACAACGTCATAATCTTCACTCACTTTAACTCAAAGATCAGAAAAAAAGAAAAAAACAAACTTCGCCCCACTCTGTCTGTGCGCCATTGTTCATTCCTCTGTTCTTTTGTTCAAAAATAGGCAGCCTGGCATATTTCTGTTGGTATTTACAATGCTCATGCATGTGTATGTTGTTATAGGCCGGTTTGTTGATACGTGATCCTCGCATTTGATGTCTTAATTGTACCGAGAAATTATTGTGATCATCTGTATGTGATGGGTAACTTTAACCGGTGTTGATGAGGACTCGATCCCTTGTAGGCAGCCTGTCGTGCTCTGTTTTTAATTTGATGCTCGTACATTTGTGTGTTTACAGGCAGTTTTGCTATTTGACCTATGTGAGTCTTATTTGTGCCAATAAACTATAGAATATAGTACATCTCTCTGCAGAGTATACTGTGCCCTGCTGGCCATATTGTAGCATACTGTGATGTTTGGTCAGTCCCCCCCCAAAACTATTTGGTTAATGTCAGGGAAGATCGCCTTCATGGATAACATTACAGTAGGAGACAAGGCACGAACACTGGTCTCACACCACCTCCAACCTCTCCTCTAAGAGTTTGTGCAGCTGCATAATAATGCCACGCTCCATCCACCTTTGCTACTGAGGAAATTACTCGCACAATTGAGAGATGTCACTGTCAGGAAGGTGTAACTGTTTTAAGAATGGGAACAAATGATCAATGTTTTCTTTTTCTCCAGTGAGGACAAAGTCTGAAGGAATCACAACACTGTCTTGTTGACTCATGATTTGGGCGTTTTCACACTCAGTCAGTCCAATCTGCCTGCCACAGTGGCTCCAGGTGGCATGTCTGTAAAACCCAATGACCCTTACATCACTGACACTAAAAATAACAATGGACTGACACAACAGAACACAGAACAGCTGACTATTCACCTGCACCCAAAATGTGGGAATCAATTATGCTCAGATGCATGAATGAACAAATGCACCAAATGGGTCAAAACGGCGTTATCTAAACTAAGACTCTGGCCACAGAATGACCTGAAAAGATGTTTCCAAATGGTAAAAGGCACCACCCACTTTCATGCTGTACTGGTTTAGGACCTGACTGCACTCAGTGACAAATACCGACAAATGACAGACAGAAAGTTAGACAGACAAAGCGTGGGATATATAAATAGTACGCAATAAAAACAGATAAACAAGCAGCCAGACAGAGAAAGGCAGCGTGACGGAGAGAGTCGTGCTGTCAGAGAAGAACATATCTGGGTTACTGCAATAATTTTCTAACAGTACAGTGTTTACAGGTGTCAGCGAATAAAGAGTATTCCTGAACCATCAACTGATCAACAGAAAATTAATTGACAACAATTTTGACGATTGATTAACTGTTTGAATCTTTCATTAAGAACAAACACCAAATATTTGTTGTTTTCAGCCTCTCAAATGTGAGTATTAATATTTATATTAAGTTAATATCTTTGGGTTCTGGGCTGTTGGCCTTTATTGGCTAGATTGACAGTATAAATACAGACAGGAAACACAGGGAGAGAGACGTTTATGCAACAAAGGGTCCCAGCCTGAACCGAACCTGGGATGGTTATATGGTATGCACTAGGCCATCAGGATGCATGTGGTGGCATTTTTTGACATTTTCTGACATTTTATAGACTAAACCAGAGGTTACCAAATCCCCGATAAGGAGTTGCGAGATCAATCTGAGGGGTCGCAAGATGATTCAAGATGATCAAGAGAGGAAAGAATAAAAAAATCTATATTTCTGCTGCACAAAGTTACAGAATGCTTATTTTTTAAGCCTTCCATGCCTTTTTTCTTGTACATTAATAGATCATTTTCTTCAGGACTAATAGGACAAATACTTTAAATAAAACACTCTGGTTGAACTGCTCAGAACTGGTAGACTTATGATACAACAGATGATACGCTTTTAAAGTGTCACACGATGCCAAACAGGTTAAGAACCACTGGACTAAACAATCAATAGATTGATTTAAAAAGTTTGTGAATATAAATAATCATCAGTTGCAGCTTACATGAAAATAATATTTATCATGGATGATAAACTGTATGGAAATTCATGTTGTAGCGCATGAACTTACTCACTGGACGCTTCAAATGAAAAAATATACACAGTAAGTCAGTTTAAAATGTCATTAATTAAAGGAAATTTTCAGTTTGTCAACCTGGACGTTATTTTCAAAGCTTTGGCCATTGTTTCTATTTACTATCATACTATCATAATGACAACGCTGCTCGATTACACTCCGTGCCTTAGGTTGGGAACCACTGGACTAATCTACCGAACTGTATGTACAGGAGTTAAACCAGTAGCTGAACCAGCAACTACAGTAAAACGCTGCTTACACATTGATGCATCAGTTTTTCTTTGAAAGCAGTACTTTTACTTTTGATACTTTAAGTACATTTAGATTAGACTTTAGATTAGACTTAAGTACTTTTACTTAAGCAGGATTTTGAATGCGGGACATTTACTTATAATGGAGTACTTTAACATTAGTGTAATGGCACTTTTACTTGCCATATGAATACTTTTGCTGTATATACTTTGTTTTTCTGTTCCAAATAAGTTCAGTTCTGGGAGTCACTGGAGTTGCCCTTTAAAGATCAGAGGTACTATAACACAGAAAAGTGTGTGTAGTATTATGTGTTAATGTAAAGTGATATCATTATCAACAGAAAGTCAACTGGCTGTTCACAAACATTTCCAGACCGACTTATTTGCTTTTTCATCTCAAAGCTCCAGTCGCCCAACTGTTCCTCCGTGAAGCTCGCAGAGAAAAGACTTTATTTGAGCCTCTCCTCTCCCTCCTCTCCTTCTGTCATCTCTCACTTTCTCTCTCTCTCTCCTGTTTCCAGGCCACTCTTTTATTTTTTCCTCCTCTCTGTTCTTCGGTTGTGCTCAGTGGCCCAGTTCTGCCTGAGACGCCCCGGCACATCTCCTCTTTCTGTCTTCTCTCTTTTCCCTTTCAGGCTTCTCTCGCTCTCTCAACGCTCTTCCTCCGTCTGTCTCTGTGTTTAACTTTCTCCCTCTCTCTTTCTCTCTTCCTCCATCCCACCCCCTACCAAGAGACAGGAAGGGAAGCCATCTTAAATCGAGCACGGTACTTTTTTGTTTCCTCTCTACGGGAGCGTCTCGATCTAAATCCATGTTGAAATTCCAGGAGGTGATTCATTGGAAAGATAAACGTATCAGCTTGTGTTTGAGAACGAGGAAATCTCCACAGATTGAGTTCACACAATCTCAATCATCACTGTAGTCTCAATCATCATTGTGAAAGGAGAAAAAGTAAATGATAACTTTACTTGCTGTTTTGCAAAACTAAAGTTTGTCTTTTCACACAGAAAAAACTCCTTAATCAAGCAGGTACACATTCATATATTCAAGGTCTTCAAGGTTAGCTTGTTAGGGCTGTTCAACACTATAAATCAGAGGTCTGCAACCTGAACTGAGCCTTGCAGGACCTGAGTTTTAATGTGCTGAGACTCCAGGTCATGTTCAAAGCTAAAATATAATTATTACTATTATTACTGTCTTTTATTACTATTATAAATATTACTGATAAATAGATTGTTGATTATAAAGCCAACATGAGCAACATGCTGTGACTTGCGAGCTAGTTTAGTGGTGTTTTGGATGGTTATTCATGGAGAATATAAATACTAAAACATATAAAGGACAGCTGTAAACTTTTCTTTAGATGTTCGACTTCTCTTTATTCCAGCATGAGCCCTAAAAGAGGTTTACAGACATAGTCACGCATGTAAGAAACTGAAAAGAAACAAACTTAGCAAGATGGGCGACAGGGACATTTTTCAAAAGAGGCAAATTACGGCGCATCTGAATTTAGACAGATTTGTTCTGTACACAGGAAAGCTAAGAAATATTTTAATATGAATTAATATTTTACTTTTTAAAGACAAAATATTTCTTAAACAATCTGTAATTACGAGACTGAGTTTCATGCCAGTCTTGGAGGAGCTAATTCTTCAGGTTCTGGACTTTCTTTTCTGCGGGTTCAGCCAACCCAGGCCACTGCAGCACTCTATTGTAAATGTTATATCGATTACGTTTATGTTGGTGCTGGAGATTGAACCAGTCATTCCCTGGTTGTCAGTTGTCAGTCTAAGTGTAGTCCAAGTCTGAGACCTGTGACCGAGACAGATGATCCAGATAAAAAGGCTGAAAAAGATGCACACGCTATCTGACTGCAGACGAAATATTTTAGATGTTTCCCTGCTGAACCAGAATCTTCAGTGTCATGCAGCAAAGGTTTCAGGTTTGTGTGAAGCCAAATAACACTGTATCACATATACACCCTACTAGTATATTTGTTGATCAATACAAACTCCAAGGAAGACAAATTTAGTATTGAAAATAATTAAATGTTGCATTAAATTAATCACTTTTATAAGCAGATATGGATATAGAATACATTATCAGCATATGAACAGGAATTGGGATTACAATAAACTGTGAAGACTAATCTTAAACAGCGAGGACGGACAAAGAGGCTTTTAAACCAACTCTTGATGTCAATGTCAGTCTGTAAGAGTGTATTCCTGTTGAAGTGTGAGGATGTGTGTGTTTATTTGTGTGTTGTTTAGTTATTTATTTAAGGTCACCTTGCCATGCTGGTGTCCCAGCAGCTCGTCCAATGCTCAGAGCCCGAAGGACAGAAAAGTGGAAAGAAGACACACACAAACACACAAACACACACAAACACACACATACACACACACACACACACACACACACGTCTACTATTACAGTGTCATGTCTTTCAGCTTCACACTGTTGACCTAGAAGCTTTGGACTATTCATAGATCATACGAAGAACAGGGCGACACTTGTTATTAAAAGTTTTAGGTTAATTTGATTCAACATTTTGAAGACTAAATATGAACCCTCTGTTCTCGAGGTACAACATACGATGCACCTCTTCATGTACAGTACAGTCTGATCCACATCACACATTAACGGTGTCGCCTGAACAAGACTCTACCAATGTGGAACTCTCTTTTGACTAATCTTTCCTTTTTTATTGTGAAATAGTTTTACTTCTTCAGGCTTTTAAACATCACCCTCTGGTCCATCTGTTAACAACTCATATATGTAACCTGTGACAAAGAGTAGCCAGCAGGTATTGCTATATATATGTTTTTATATGTTTATTTATCCATCTAGAAGACAAAGAGCAACATTAGCATTAATTTAAAGTTGTGTCTCTGGCCACCCAACAAATCTAATTCCAATATTCACTGTCTTTTCGCTCTGTTTTGGTCTCCTGAGGGAAATATCTGGCTCTTTAGCTGCTAAATGCTTTTTGCTTTTTAGAGCCTTTTTGCTGAAAACGACTGCCTGCAGCATCCTGACATCATGCTGATAAGAGCGATGAGACTGAACCAAAACAGTAAAGTTGCGGGCTGTTAAACCAAAACGAGATGAAAGACTCTATAAAGCTCCTTAGATGTGAGGGGAACTGCAGAGTTGGGTGAACTGTTTAACCTTAACCTATTCTTTCTTTAACTTTAACCCTAAAGCACACGGGTGACCTGTGACTTTTGTCCCAGATGCGTCATTGAGCCCCCACATGTGATGTTGTGTCCAGCTTTCTTCCTCTGCAACGTGATGAACGCAGAGCACACGGAGTCCTGATTGCAAGAGAACGGTTCACCTTCACCTGAAAAACTCTCTCTGTACACACTGTGAGACCTGCTGCTATCTGGAACAACCTCTCTATCTTTCTGTCATCCCCCTCTCTCTCTCTCCCTCTCTCTTGCCCTGGCCGGGAGTCAATCTTTCTTTTTTACTGCCAGCTGATAGCTGTGCATGACTGTCTGGATCTCTATTCATGCGTTCACTCCATCTATCACCTGCTGCTGCCTCTGTCACCCCTCCACCCTCCTCTCCTCCCTTCTTCTTCCTCCCCTCTCTGCCTCTTTCTAAATGAAAACAGAATATTCTGTGGCTTTTCATCTATGCATTGATATCTTTCAGCTTGCAGCTCATGCCCTTGTCCTCACGCAGGCAGGTCGGGTTTACTGCCTTGCTCAAGGTCACTTCAACACCGACGCACAACTGTGTGTTGCGGGAATCGAACCTGTGACCTCTCAGTAAGCAAGTCTCTCTTAAAACTGACTCTACCTCCAAGTATGCAGGGTTTTGAATGTTTTCCTCACACTGCATGACAGCTCCCATTTGCATAAACAGCCTTTAGTAAGTGTTATCCCTAAAGCTTTCCTTAACAGTCCATGGAAATTGCACAGTGAGCAGTTGCCATGGTAACCAGGGACTCAATTGCCCAAAATTACCATAAAACACTAATTAAAAAGCTTGGCTAAGAGCATAGTTTTGACAAGCTTTATTCAGCACTGCTGAACCAGTCCCTCAGGTGGGGAAAATGGACTGGGAATGGAAATCATTTCAACACCCGCTGTTTTATAATTCTGAGGACTGAATGTAAACTGAGTGTATCTGAGTGTAGATGTACAACGTGTGTGGTAAAATATGTACGTCTACAGTTGAGCACTTCTGACATGCCAGAATTTTGGATATTTTGTGCACCAGGCAGTTTTTATTGTATTAGATTGAGCTGCGTCTGAGTTTAAGCATCTATACATGTATGTTGATTTGCCTGATGGGATCGCTATAGTTGCACATCAGACTGGTAAAACACTCATTTCTCCGACACCATTTGTCTGATTTTGACAAAAGTTGATGACCGATGCATCTTTGTGGAAAGTGTTTTTGCCAGTAAAAGTACACAGATGTCACAGTTTCATGCGTACCTTGGGTTTGGGGTCAGGGTTCAGTTTGTTTTTGGTACAACACAAAGAAAAGATAAAATAACTTTTCATTTATTTTGAAAAAAGCAAACACTAAACAGTGGTTCATTGCCCATCATTCTTGATGGAAAAATTCCTGCACTGTATTTGCATAATGTTCAATAAGTAATCTAGAAAAGACAAACAAACAAAAGGCAGTATTTCAGTCACTTAATCACAGATGTATGCCCAGATGCAGGAACATTACATCAAATCCCCTGTTCCCCTTAACCACAATACCTGCAGTAACAAACACTGATATTATTCATTTCTTTGGCTGTGAATATGCTGCGAGAGGCTGATAGTGAACACCGTGGGGAAGTAAAGGACTTAAGTGAAACACTGTATTGTATCGTTTGACGTGCTTCAGGCGTGTTTATAGCACACACTTAATGTCTCATACGGACAGAATCGAGGGTCTAAGGATAAAGGGTGCCATATGCTCTGCAGATTGTAAAGCTCCCTGAGGCAAATTTGCGATTTGTGATATTGGGCTATATAAATAAAATTGACTTGACTTGACAGAAGTAGTAGTCACAGTAGCTGGGATGTGCTGATCCAAGGAGCAAATGTCATAAAATTGCTGCTTTTCTGGAGCACTGAAGGGAAATAGGACAATCAGGGAGGCGGGGGGGTGTTCTGGTGGCTTAAGGGTTTAAGATGCTGACCATTTAATCGCAACATCCCAGATCCAGAGTCTTTCAGGGACTTTTGTTGAATGTCATGTCTCCTCTCTCCCTTCATTTTCTCTCTACCATCATTATCAAGTAAAGGCCAAAAAGCCCGCAAAAAATACTTCAGAAAAAGAAAGAAAATAAATCAGACGGTGGTTTATCCTGACAAAGCAAAAAAAACACATCTAGATGCTGCGTCATATGTGTGTTGCCCTTTTGACCCCATCGGTTTTTCACACACTCTGGTGAAAGACACATTTTCTTAATTTAACTGGGTAAAAGTGGATTAAAAGGTCTTTTTTACAAGTTTGATGTAGCTGTTTCCTGAGAAATGATAATAACCAACCACTATAATGGCAAAACATAAAGCATAATGATCTAAATGATAGGGGAAGGCCTTTGAGCTCTGGTTTCTTATTTGTGTTCACCACACTGATGCTGCTACATATATGGGCTGGGCTAATCTGACTAGCATGGTTTAGCTAACAAAAAACAACGGACACAAATCTGTCCGGGTGGAACTTTTGAATTTATGTCCTGCACGTGCCAAGACATAGAAAGAAGTTATTTGGTTCATAGGACGTACTGCAGGTACAAATCAATCTTCACACCCCTAAAAACCACTGGAGAGGACATCTTGTTGCTGATCATCTCCATTGCAACTATCAGTATAATCTTACGACCAGCAGTCACCAGCAGTTATGATCAGCAGACGCAGAGCAGAGTAACCACAGACACCTTCCCTGTCTGGACGGAGAGAGACAGTAGGAGAACAGTCAGAGCGAGGAGGCAGCTCCATCAGAAGAACGCATCGGTGTGAAGCCCACTAGTCACGACACAAAAGGTGCTCTGGAAAATGTTTTTAACACGATGCCATCGCCACGGCGACGTGGGCATCACAAGGCAAATTCAGGCCAGTCAGTCAAGGGTGAGACATTCACTCCCACATACCTGGGCACCGTCGAACTTCACCGTCACGATTCACATTTAAAGGAACACAAATCATGTATTGTCCTTGTAGAAGAACTGTTTCATACTTAATGAGGAATCAAGTGTAAGGTTTTGTTACATTTAACCTCAACTCTGAATCTTCACACACAAGTTGCAAATGTTCTCGTATACAAAAAGGAACAATACGTCATTCCCACAAATGCGCCGTGGGACTGCACTCAGTCTGTACTTGCTATTTGTCACTCCCCCACCCCCCTACCTCTCTCTGTTTCTCTGTCTTCCTCTCTCTAATGTTTTAAACTTCCTTGTTTGTGGTTCACACTTGTACACCGAATACCTCACTGGAGAATTATAACATCCCAATGATGGGTAACATTTACAGCTGTATCATTTTAATCACAGTTTGATCCCTTGCCGTTAGCATAGAAGCAGGCTGAGGTCGTGTTCAGATAGATAAAATGATAAAAGATAAAACGATTGTTCTCATAACTTTCCAGAATTGTAAAATTCGGTCTCAAAATATTAATAAACCCCTGTGCAGGGTTTTGGCGTCTGATTCAAACACAATCATCTATTACTCACACTGGACGTCCTGGACAGCGATTCATCGTCTCAATGGTACCTGAAGCAACATGCCCACACCAATGAAGCAACTTTCATATCTTTAACACCGGATGTTTTTGGTCTGAATACTCGCTAATGAAGTTGCAGGAACGTAAATGACACAGACGCCTCATTTGGAGGCAGTCCTTTTTGAGTTGCGTGACCCAGCTAGGGGCGTATTACAGCAGGTCCGGCTTTTTTATGTCATTTTTTCTGTACATGTAGGAACTTTGTTTAAGAGAAATTCAGCTTTCAGCCTTCTTCTTCTTCTAATTCTTTTTCTCATTGATCATATAGTTTAATTTCAAAATAGATTTTCCGGTGCTTATATTTGTTTGTTACTGTTATTTTAATTTGGTTTAATCGACTCATATGGTGCGTCCATGACAGTTGTAACCTCCTGTTAAAACTTTAAGATAGAAAACATCAACTACCAGCTGCTAATTTATGCTAATTCTGTTGCCAGCAGTTGGTTTCAGTTGAACTTTCTGTTGCTAGGAGCAACCACGACTGACAACTGAGTTCTACAGCAGCTTAACATACATCGCTACATCCGCCATTTTGTCAGATCTGTGACTTGTTCACTTGTTCAATCTTTCATTACTCATTATTATATAATGGACGCTCACGTTTACTCAATACTGACTTGAGTATTTCCATTTTATGAACTTGTGTTTTATCCAAAACTGTTTTCACAAGAGTCCAAGAGTCACGGTGTTCATACTACAGGTTTGTTAAACCTAAACCAGAAATATGTGCTATGATTCTTACAATCTGCACTCAAGCAAAATGCTTCTGTGGAAAAAGTATTTCATTTGAAAGCTCCCAATCCATTATGGGACTATTCAAAACACTATATCCTCATCCATCCATCCATCTATCTGTCTGTGCATCCATCCATAATCCATGCCATGTCTATGCCACTCTAATCCTATCCCATTC
Organism: Oplegnathus fasciatus; assembly: GCA_003416845.1. Classification (NCBI taxonomy): domain Eukaryota; kingdom Metazoa; phylum Chordata; class Actinopteri; order Centrarchiformes; family Oplegnathidae; genus Oplegnathus; species Oplegnathus fasciatus. The sequence goes on along the minus strand of NTHP01000198.1, from coordinate 675,370 downwards.
AGATAATACCATGGTATCTCCGCTTACGACATCAAAAAACAACAGAAAATCCAATAAAATTGCATGTCTCTGCTATATCAAAATATTCTATACCAGTGGTTCCCAACCTGGGGGTCAGGACCCCTCAAATGGATCACAAGATGAGGAGTTGTGAGATGATTACAAACATTGTTCTGCTTCTCTAAATGTTGCTTATCCCTGTTAGATGCAGGATCATTTTACCTTTTCTGGTCAATAAAAATCTTAAAATAAACCAAACAAGAAAGTTTAGAGAGGAAAAACACTCGAACGGCGAACTGCTCACAACACACACAGATATATAAAATCGATTTTCAGGGGCCACAAACCAAAAAAGTTGGTAATCACGGTTCTATACTGTGATTGCTTTCCAAAATAAAGGAAGTCTAATGTTCAAATGCATCAGATCACTCTGAAAAATACCAGCATCTATGGTACGGTGGGTGCACATGTCAACAGGCATAATTGAATTGCTAATAAGCTCTGCAGACTGCATGTTTAAGGCAGCAGAACAGGCTGCCATGCTACAGCTGCCATACGGGCAGTCCAATGGACACCTATAGAGCCCATAAGACCTGTGGGAGCTGGCCTACATATACTGATATACTGCACACTACAGAGCGAGAGAGACAGTCAACACGAGGGAGAGAGAGGCAGAGAAAGCAAGAAAGAGTGGAGAGAGACAGGGAGTCAACGATGCATTAAGCACACAAGCTTTACACACACACACACATATACGAAGACACACACACGCAAACACACACACACACACACACAGACGAGTAAAGTGATCGAAGGAAAAGATTTTCAGAGGTGGAAACGACAGTGTTGTGACTGGAAAACTCATAGTCAGCAATCCTCTCTCTCTCTGTCACAAACACACACACACACACACACACACACACACATACCCACACATGCAATTCACATAGTCACATGCAGCTCCACACACTCAGTACACTCAGACACACGCATGGATGGTCACTTACACTCTACAGTGACACAGTATGCTGCACACACACACACACACACACACACACACACACACACACACCGGTCTGAGGTCTCCCCTCAGTCACGTGCAGCGGAGGGGTCTATTAACGTTCTCCACACATCGGTGCCCACAGTGAGCCTGGGGACTTTGCTCAAATGTAAAGAAAAAACACTGTCAAACAAAATTACTGCACCAACGTCTCATCCCAGAGATGAACTCATGAATGGACGAAAATCATTCAATGGAGCATCGTTCGAGTCGTGTTTACTGAGAGAAAATAAGGCTTGTCTTTGTCACGCTCACAGCACTTTTGCATATAGCATGCTTTCTTTGTTGTTTGTCATATTGTAGTAATGAATGTTTGACATGCTTGCGCGGTTGCACAAAGCTCTACGGGACATTTGCTGATATTCTACGCTTACAAACAAAGCCAAAAAGCTGCAAGCGGCCACAGACATCATTAAAATGTCATGTATCATCATAAAGCATTATCTCCTTCTCTCCAATATAAAAATCAAAACCATTCTGACGTGAAAACACAACAAGAGACCATTTTCCGGTAGACACTTTGACTTGTCACAGGAAGAAAAGCAAAGGTGGGACTAACAACTTTAATGGTGTCTCTGTTCCATTTAGGTGGAATGCAGCCATTATTAATGTTATTAGTCACACCTGCACGTTTCCCGTTATGACATGTAAAAATGTGCGCTGTGAAAAAGGTCTATTACAACTGTTGGCCTTTGGGTGAGGCATTTCTTCTTCTTTTTTTTGGGAAAAGTAAATGACAGGAGGGATTTTTACATAAAGTATTTTTACATTTGTAGAGTTTTATCATCCATTTGACTTTCCCTTCTGTCAAAGCATTCATTACAGGCTGCTGCTAAGGAGAGGATGGAAAATAATTTCCTTCCTCTTAGCCTAAAAGGAAGTGGCATCATACCAAGTCTCCATTTCCTCTTCTGATCCTAGTGGGGGCAGCTCAGTTCTGGTAAAGCAGATGACCCCACTCCTGCTCCTACAGTACAGTAGTCGTATACTGGGCAGTGGGAGACTACAACTGCTGGCTATGACTGCAATTGGAAACATAATTTACAGCCATAATCTCCACGCAGATAAAAGCTACTGTTGGTCAAATTTTATGCATTAAACTGAAAGGATAAATCTTTTTCTTATTGTCAACAAATCCCATGAAAATGCAAAAACCAACAAAGAATCAATCCTACTAAGTATTGTCGGTGTAGCCAGAGCCTGATGTATCTTATTCCTCTGTGCCGCAGAGCTCCTTTGTTGTCCAAATCATTATCATGAACACACACGTCGTAGTTTGTTTTGAGTCGATCCCACATACACCTCCTGCTGCTGGAAATACTCACTGGTGCACCAAATCTGCAGCTGGAAATAGTCCCCAGTGAGTAACGTTTGATAAAAACTACACTGTCCAGCTGTTTTCGGAAAACTATCCAGCATATCTAACCTGTTTATAAAGATTCATGTCTTCAGTAGGAACGAATGGTTTGGGACTGAGAGCCACAGACAGGCTGGAGAAGTTTTGAGAGAACACTGTGTGTTCTTGTCACGGGATTTGGAACAGAAATATAGAAAAAAGCCAGACTTCTCCTTTAAGCAAGAATCTAAACATAATGGAGAGATGGTTACAGAGAGAAAAAAAAGCTGTCTGATCGATATGATAAAATCCCAAAGAGCGGCAAACCCCAGCATACAAGCCATCTCTCAGTCTCTTCCTGTCTGATAGCCAATGACAGCTGAGCTGAGACAGACAGAGGACAGGAGGCAGATGCTGTCAACTTAGAGAGATTACTCTCCTGCTCTCAACTTCATGCCCATTCTTCTTCTCTGCCTTTTAGTTCACTCCGCTGCTCTGCTTTTTAAAGGTTTCTCTGAGGATGCTACTAATTCTAATCACATGTTCATGGCAATAACGTGTGTGTGTGTGAGTGTTTCTGCTTTTATTCCATCTCATCGGTGCTCTTTCATCATGGAGGCTGTGGTTATTTTTGCTCCAATGAGATGGCCATTATGAATAGACTCAATAGGTTCAAATTACCTCCACGGTAAATGCTGTGAGTCTGAAAGGGATAAGAGGATCTTAAAGACTGTAACAGACGCCTTAGGGTCGCTCTCGGTCTCCCTCTTTCTCACATTCAAACATCCTGACGTCGTCTAATGAAGAGCTCAGACCAGAGGCTGGCCGGGCCTTTGTCTCATTAAGAGGAGACTAGGTCGCCCACGGCAACACGTGGACCAACCAGCACAGGATGCAGACTGACCCGCTTCCTCCTCCTTCCGTCTCCTGGGAGACTGTCACACATTACATCCCCTCTCCAGGAATTACTGCATCAGTTTGAACTTGGCACGTGTTTCGGGAAAGCCAGAATTTCATACTTCTATCAGAAGCAGACTGACTTTTTACATCAATTAAAGCATCTGTAGTGGGCATCCTGACGTTTACCACGGACTGTGACGAGCCCAGGACCAAACTGCTACTCAAGAGACGCCTCATTCTTTCATTAGGTTTTAGTTTTCCACTTTTAACTTCTTCAATAGAGCAAAAAAAGTAAAGTAAATATCGATTTGGCCCCTGATACTGTGATAACCAGTCTACCAGCTGCTTACAGTACAACACTGATTATTTCTACACTTTTTGACTTCTTTCTTCAAACACAGTGCACACCAAATTAAATTTATCTTCCAAAGTTTTTTGTGGAAAAACAAAAAGAAACTAAATCTGAAAGTGGGTAGTTGTATTCTACAAAGGGCTGACTTTTCCAGCATTGCACTCAGGTATTTGTCTGCAGTGTAAAACACACTTCACACTTTTCACAATTTTACTTTTTTCTGTGTAGCAGGGCTTAAGAAAGGGATTACTAACTTTGCTAGAAACGCTGTCTTTCAGCTCATTTTAGAGTTAGCTTTGAACTGAGTTGCTTTAATGACTGAATTTAACATTTATTGTGCTGAGAGGCACGGAGCTTGTGGTTTTCATTGAACAGAAAGCTGGAATGAGTAAACTACTGTTAATCAAAGGTAAGTGAGGCATCCTGGTAATGATGTATGACTGAAAAGGAGACAGTGCCCCTGTGTCTTCTGGCAATGTTACTGCTATTTTATCCATGAATGTAGTTCAGATGTTCTGCAAATCCATCCAGACGCAGAGATATCCTGCAAAATGTTCGGGTTGTGATGAGTTGTTGTGTTCTTGAGTAACGTGCGTGACTTTCTTTGAATCTACTTCCTGTCACTATACACTGTAAATTATCCAGTGGAGCACATAAAACAAAGAGTCTTTAAAGAAATGTTTGTGAAAAAGTGAAGCTAGTATAAGCAGATAGATTTCTCAATCTGTAGGTTGCTTGATATGCAAACTGGGCAGCAGGAGATTTCTATGATTAATATGTTTTATATAAAAAATATGTTATATAAAAATGTTTTTAAAATATTGCATTTATTCATTCAAAATATATAATCACTTATACACTTTATTTAGAGCTGCACCCATACCCACATACAGTATATAATGGCAACAGAATAAAATGCCCCACTCATGACGACTTAGCATCTGTCTAACTGTTCGGGGGGTCGTGGCAAATTGGGGGAATTAAAAATGGGGTTATGTGTCGAAAGAGAGACCTTGTCCTGGGCCAGCTCCCACCAGACTGAAACTGGGCAAGCAGGAAACACAGAGACAACATGGAGGAAAATAAAACTGCACACACACACAAACCCAGCAAATTCAGCAGAAACACTGGGTCACACCTTGTGACACGTGTGAAAGTGTGAAAGACTCAGCTATCCACATACACACACACACACACACACACACACACACACACACACACACACTGAGCCTACTGTACTGTGTGAAACACCTTGCTACAGTCCTGCCAGGTTGTTTAACAACTGCATGGTTACCTATGGTTTTTTGCCAAACTGTTAATTTGTCCATTATCAACGTGCAAGTACAAAATACACTGCCACCATATTATGTGCACCCCAACAGCAGCTGCTTTTATTTTCTATGTGAACCAGCAGTGAGGCACATATGTGGCCTTGCTGCCCCACCACCCCCCTGAAAAGCTGCATTATCTCAGAATGGCACATTCAGTACCAGCTACAATATCCTGGCTTGACTTCCTCCTCGTCACTGACAGGTCATCTTCCCTGGCGTTCTTGTAGCTGTCACAATGGATGAGGAGAGATTTTGTTGAGACAGAGAAATACCAGGAGCTCTGCGACCTGTCCCATCACTGTATCACAAAAAAAGATGCCTGGTGAGCCACAGCTGTGGACACTGGATCTTGAAGTGAAGCCTGAGGGATCACATGACACTGCTGCAACGGGAATTTTGCCCTTTAGGGTCTAATTTTGGATACAACTCAAAACAATAGAAGTATGTAATAACAATAAGGACAAAGACAATAAAAAGACTTAAAAGGCTCCTGCACAATGCTGCAGAAATAACATCTCTGGTTAAAATGAGTTCACTTGTAATTTAGCCATGATGCAACCCAAGAGGAATAAATCAATTAATATGCAATGCAACATGTTTGAGTAAATTATATTAGAAAGAGGGTGCTTTTTTGATTAACTGATGATTCATTTAGGCTATGAAATGTCAGAAAATAGTTAAAAATAAATGAGAGTATAATGAAATGTTGTTCTGTCAAATTAAATCAGAACAGACTTTTGCCTCCAGAGCCCAAGGTGACATCTTCATATGTCTTGTTTTATCGGGCCAGCAAAATAAAAACCAAAACATCCACCGAAAGTTCTCAAAGCAGTGCTGAAGTAGGGCTGCAACTAACAATTATTTTCACTATTCATTATTCTACAGTATATCCATTATTTCCTTGATTAATCAATTAATCGTAAAAAAAAAAAATGCCCATCACAATTTCCAGGAGCCCAAGGTGTTGTCTTCAAATGTCTTTTTTTGTCTGGCCAACAGCACAAAGATATTGAATTTAAAAAAGACATAAAACAGAGAAAAGCAGCAAATCCTCACGATTGAGGAGCTGGAACCAGAGAATATTTGATGTTTTTGCAAGATAAATCACTTAAACGATTACATTAATTGACAAACTTTTTTTAGCTCTAATGAGAGAGATTTTTGAAATCAGGTAATTCTGTAATTTATTTCCTACTTCCTTATGTCAAAGCTTATTTTTGTCAAATCTCCAAAGTCACCTGTTCATTTTTGTGCCTGGACAAGTTGTTCTCTTCCTACAAAAGCACACAAATGGGAACTATTACTGCTCCGTGTGAGCAAAATCTGACTCATTTTACATAAAGGAATACATGATGCACTACAGAATGACCCTCCAAAGCAAATAAGGCATTGTTTGCATTGGCTGAAGTTAAAGATTCATTTTCCTGTTAGGCTGTATAGGAAGCGGATCCAGAATCTCTTGTTGGAGCCAAAGAATTATGTCACCCTGGAGAGAACAATGTGCATGATGCAACCATGGCAACACTGTCACTGAGACTGGCGGAGGGACAGAACGGATGCTCCCATATGAATCTGTACTCACAGTGAAGAAAAAAAATCACATTAAACCAGTTAAATGAACAAAACCAATGAGATAAATTTATCCTCTGAGAGACCAGTTTGGAACACTTTCATGCAGCCTGTGTGAACCTACAGTACAGTACGTGCCGTGACGAAGAGGATAATGTTTCTGTCTGTTCCTGCTCCCTCCCTCCCTCCTCTCCTCTCTGCTTCTCTAAAATCCTGCAAAGGTTCCCTAACATGGATTTGGTGGTTTTAAGAAAATGCTACAAAATTGTGTGACATTAGAAGTGTGTGGTTTCTGCTTAAACACGAGCACCGCTTCAAGTCAGACTCCATCCAAACATAAATTAACTCCCTGTAGATTTCAAAGGTGGCTGTAGAACATTTGCAGCTTTGGTCAGCTTGAATTCAAGTTACAAAGGATTTTAAAAAACTGCAACTAATGATTGTTTTAATGTTGTTTAATCTGCCCATTATTTTCTTGATTAATCAAGTAATTGCTGGGTCTAAAAAAAGTCAAAAAATAGTGAAAATTGCCAATCACAATTCCCCAAAGCCCAAGTAGATGCCTTAAAATATCTTGTTTTGTCCAGCCACAAGTCCAAAACCAAAATATATTCAGTTTATGATAACATAAAACAGGAAAAGGCAGATAATCTTCATACTGGAAAAGCTGGAACAACATCATTTTTGATTACTTAAATTAATACAGAGGAGTTCCAGATTTTCTGTGTTAATCAGCTAATTCTTGCAGCTCTATCCTGCAGCAAATATATATATATAGTATATATATACGTATATAAGTATGTATATATGTATATATATATATATTTCTCTACTGTCCATCCATAAGCCCAGTATGTACCAAACAGTTAACATTTTGTGAAAATATCCTAAATACATTGCTTCCGTGTTGAGCTATCACCCTCTTCAAAGCTCCAAAGCTCTTCCAGAAAGAGCATTTTTTGTTCCTGTTTTCTGTATAAAGCAGCTACAAAAGATTATGTTAATTCAACAAGACTCTTCCTCACTTCCCTCAGCATCATCATTGCCGCCACCACAACTGACAACACCAATATATCACAATCATAGCCACAATAATCATCATCATCCTCGATAATATCACAATTCATCCTCATCATCGCAACACACACTGCAGATGTACTGGTATCTCTGTCCCCCTTCCCTCACTGGGTCTCTTTCCCTTGGCCCATCACCATGACGATGGGAGCCGGTTCCATGGATACAGTCACTAGGCAACCGGCAGCATCAGCAGCAGCAGCAGCAGGAACAGCAGTGTCCTGTCAGAGCTGTGGTGGAGCAGTAGAGAGAGCCTGAGCCAACCTTACTCCTCGAGCTGCATGCAAGTTTGCTCTTTGAAGAGGAAATGTTAATGCATTTATCGTGTCTTGGATCTGAAGCCTCTTACATTACACTCAACACTGGAGGCACGCTCCGGTAATTTAGGCTGACATAAAAGGACTTACACTAGCGAGAACATCCATAGTTAGACTAAAACGGGTACACTAAGTGAGTAAAACGGAAAACAGATGATGACAGACTGGTTAAAGACTGATGTGCAAAAACACATAGCTACATATCAACATTATTATTACTGTCTCAAATATGGACACTGCTCCTCTTTCTTATCTCTCACAAAAGGGAAATACCAAAGACTAAAAAATGAAGCACCAACCCTACAGTGCAACAATAAATAATAGTGAAATTCTCGATTAGGGCTGCATCTAACAATTATTCTCATTATCGATTAATCTGCCCAATGTGACATCTTAAAATCGCTTGTTTCGTCCGACTAACAGTTCAAAACCCAAAGATATTCAGTTAACTATCACAGAAGAGGGTGAAAAGCAGCAAATCCTTACATTTGAGAAGCTGAAACTGGAGAACGTTTGGCATTTTAGCTTGAAAAAAATACTTTAATGATTGATCGATTATCAAATTGGTTGCAGATTAATTTTCTGTTGTTCGACTGATAAATTCATGGACTAACCTACTAACTAGCTGCTACTAACAGCTGGCAGAACAGCTTCCTACAGAGACCACAAATAAGCACTTTAGGAAGTCATAGCTCAGTGTAAAAGTACTCCATTTCTAGTAAAAATCCTACATTCAAACTCCAACTGAAGTAAAAGTACGGACGTATTATCAGCAAAATGTACTTCAAGGATAAAGTAAAAGAAATTGATAAGCCAAATGGTGTTATATTTTAGGATTTTTATCCCTGATGCATTAATGTGCAAACAGCATTTTTGTTCTAATTAGTCCAGGAGATGATGTTAACTACTTTAGAAAGTGTTGAGCTGTTTAATCTGCAAAAACTTCCATTTATAGAGACATTTCTGTCAGAATATGTCGTCCTAAATAAACTTATTTTGCAGTGCAGTGGGAATATTTCAACCAGTTTTTAATTTAAACCAACTTGTTTGAAATATGTTCTAGGAATGAGTCTGCATCCTGAAACAAGAAAGAATAAGGCAACGTCGCTGCACTGCAATCATGAACAAGTCAATTTCGAAAAGTCTTGAAACAAGTTGCTTTATGGGGATGAAGCTTGAAATATTCCTACAACACTGGCAGCTTTTTACCACTTTTCATAAGAAAATAAAACTTTAAGGACTCAAATTCAGACTAAAATGACTCAATAAGAGGGACATTTTAACCACAGATGTCAGATAAATGTAATAGAGTAAAAAGTACAATATTTCCCTCTAAATTGTGGTAAGTAGACGTATAAAGTAGCATAAAATGGAAATACTTAAATAAAGTACCTCAAAACTGTACTCGAGTATAGTACTTGAGTAAATGTACTTGGTTACATCAATACTTTTGAAAAATGTTGATGGAAAGCACAGTCTCAGAAATCACTTCTCCAAAAAGCAGCTAGCCAGTCTGCTTTGTCTGCAAGCCAACAGACAGACGAGGACACGCATTACATGCACAAAGAAAGAGATGGCACTGCATACATCCTGAAATGAGGCAGATTACTCGGGAGAATTAAAGTAGTATATTCTATATACACACAGACTATAGCCTGGACTGCTGTGCTCCATGATGCCAAAGACAGAGACCAATACTGAAAACACATAATGACCTGTTCACAAAATGATACAAAATAAGGCTATTAGCAGCGAGCGCAAAGCCCTGCTGAAAAGAAAATGTATTAATAGAACCCATCTTAGAGGCAAAACAGACAGAGACGCTTTGAAATATGTTGCATTGAAGATCGTAATTAAATATTCCCTTTGATTAGAAGAAGCCCCTTTTTGTGTGTTGCTTTAGTGCCCTGCCTGCAAGTCAGGAAGACATACAGTATGTGTGCTGCTTAGTGATAAAGGCTGGACAAAGAAAATTACAGCACATAACCACAAAAATTATGATCCAGACAATAAAGCTGTTTCACCTTGTACAGGTGTGTAACAGCAGCAGTAAAGCATTTAGCCGGATGGTTAACAAGCCTTTGTCATTACAAGCTTGTAACGAGCGTGACTGATACAGCTAAATAATGGGCGAGATAGGCTAATAAGCTACAATACCTCAGGCTGCTGGATTTAACAGGTGTGTGTGTGTGTGTGATAATGTCTTGTATGAAAGCATGAAGCTATCATGGCAGAACGGGCCGGGGGCTACATGTCAAGACAGGAGGCTATATGACACTGCATCATATATCATCCTCTCTCACACACACATACATGCACACACACACACACACACACACATTCCCCCCCTCTCTCTCTCTCCCTCTCTTCCCGCAGTCATGGCTGTTTCATTAGCTCATCACACAGCTTGAGAGGCCCGTGGATGAGGGTCTATGAAAGGATGATTTTGGTAGAAATAGAGGTGGGGGAAAAAGATTAGACAGCATACAGTGACAGGTCTTATTGCTCAGTAGGAATATTGATTGAATATTAAATAATGGCATTCAATTTGTCGCATGACACTAATTAGAAATGTATGTTCATGAAAATACATGGGGAAAACATGTATTAACCTTAGAATAAAATTTAGAAGCGTCTGATGCACATGAGAGCACTTTTATAGGATGACTTTTTGTGCAATAAGGTCAAAACCAGAGTGGTTGCTATGTCTATATTAATGTGTTGTTCATTATGGGATGCCCATAATGAATACAGGCTGAATGACTGCAGCAGGTATGTGTCAATCCGTGTCGCCTTACGTTGTAAAGTAGAGTAGTTATCCATCTGTCAGGCTGCTGGTGGCTGATCCGGTTTAAAAAAAAAAAAATCACTCTGGTGGCCCCCGTGGACACCGCAGCACCGGACAGGATCAGTCTACCGGGACGAACCGAGCCGGTTTGAAACCAGGACAGGTACCCGCGCTACCAGCCGCATCTTTAGTGTCCCCGGGGCCGGAAAACGGAGGAGATGAGCACATCAACCCGGGTAGTGAGACTCATATCAGGACCACTCGGTAAAGGTTTAAATCCAAGTCGGGTGCACACACACACACACGCGCGCGCGCGCGCAGGTTTTCAGTCAGATCTCCAGGGTAGGTTTCGTTAGAAGATGCCTCGCTCCGCCTCCATGTAGAAAAGAAGAGGAAAAAAAAGCCAACATGCGATGAACACCGGCAAAGAGAAAGGTCAGCGTGCGGTTATGAAAATCACACCGAATGAACGGATCCGTGACCGAGTCTGAGAGCGGCGGAGAGGAGCGGTGCCCTCCTCCTCCTACTCCTCCTCCTTCTTCTTCTTCTTCTTCTTCCTCTCCTCCGTAAACCCCGCTGCAGGGAAAACACATTCAGCAGGAGCGTCTCCTCCCATCTATCCCCCGTAGAGAGGAGAGAGAGAGAGGAGAGAGAGGGAGGGAGAGATGGATGGAGATGGAACGAGGACGCCAGGGTAGGTGCGTTTTGCGCGTGCGCATGAAGGTGCGCGTCTGTGTGTTGTAAGCCTAATTGCGCGCGGACACGTGTGCGTGTGTGTGTGTGAGAGAGAGAGAGAGAGAGAGAGAAAGGATGGAAGTCGTCTTTTTATCTCATCGTGTCACCACACACACACACACACACACACACTTGTCCCTGAGACTGTTGCCATGCTGCCTCCATCATTTCCTGTGAAAAAAATGTTTCTTCTGTTGACAAAAATAACTCAATGTTGCTACAACATGACTTTAAATGAGTGTTTATGTGAGTGTTGGCTGTTTTATTACACTATTTTGTTATTCATTTGATTTATTTGATGTATGTTCTGTGCATGCTTAGCATGAAGGGACAACAACTTTCATTTCATTGTGCAACCCTGTGTTGTAAAATGAACCTTGATACAGGGCCACAACTAACAACTATGTTCATAGTCGATTAAACTGCTGATTACTTTCTTGACTAATCGTTTGGTCTATTTTATATCAGAAAACAGTGAAAAATCCACCCATAATTTCCCAGAGTCCAAGGTGATTTTGTCCGACCAGGAGTCCAAAACCCCAAAATATTCAGTTTACTACAATGTTAAGACAAGGAAAAGCAGCACATTCCCACATTTGAGATGCTTAAACAAGAGACGTTGCTGCTCCACATATATAATAAACCCACTGCAAATATTCATACAATATACTCAACCTAAATAATATAAAACAAATATGCACTGTTGACAATATATACCTGTGTGTTGGACAGCGATTTAATAATGCAAAGTTGGCGGACAGGCAAGATGGTCAAAATCAAAGCAGAGGTATCCCATGTAACAGTATATCCAGACAGAGTCCAGCTCCAACAGTACTAGATCCTACACTTCTTGTCATGCATCTTGACGCGTACATGTCACATCGGAGTTATCGGAGCTTAATAACCAGTTTCCAACGTGAAGCAATCACATCAACATCCAAGTTGTACTTATGACAGGGAAACTTGGAGGCTTGGCGGTTCACAAAACGGTGCCTGTGCCGGAAAACTTAAACATGAGCGTCTCACGTCAGCCGAAATCAGTCATTTAAGCTAATTAAACCTAAATTTAGTGTCATATTGCAAATGCACAGTACTTTTTAGCCCTCACACGTCCAACTCTGCAGTCATACAGTATAACCGTCTTGAGTTGTCCAACAATGTGAATGCTGTCTATCTCTGCCATCCATCCTGCGTGATGCGAACACAGTATCAGACCCTCCCTGCCTGGTAAACGCCCAGCTCCACTCCTCCAGTTTGTAAAGCAGGCTTTCCGTTAGAAATATGCTGTTTTCATCCCCAAGCGGAGATAATCTTAATGACATCATCAAGGTTATTTTCTCAGACTTGACAAAACTCCTCCAGAGACACAGAAGACATTATACAGCACAAGCCGGATTTCACTCATAATGACAAATAAACTCATCTTCATGAGTAAAATCTGTGGAGTGCCCCTTTTAGTGTCAACATGTTTTGAAATTCTACGACGCGATCACAGATTTTGGGACATTCCAGTCGACCCATTACATAAAACCTGCAGGTCTTCCAGTTTAACCAGCAGCAGCAGCAGTAACATGTTCGGATGATCAGATGTGTGTTTGAGAGTCAGTTTGCAAAAACACCACCGACATCATCAGCAACTGTCCCCACTGCCAAAGGCTCAAAGTATTTGGCCTGATGCCTGGGATAAATGTGTCCCTCCTCCTCTTCATCCTCCTCTTGACCAACATTTTAGTTTCCTAAATTAAATCTGAATCTGAAAGATAACGGTGTCATCTATCAAAAATGATGTTTACAGTGTCACTGAAGCTTTAGCTCTCTAGCTAGCTCATAATTTGAATTCACAGGACCACTGTTGATAGTGACGACTGACTCATGGCGAACCTCTAAATTTACTGGTCCTCATTTACATTGGCGGGGCACACCAAATGATTGTACCGGTCCGCAGGAAATTTAGATTGATCTTGAGAATGTACGAAGGTAGTCCAGAGGCTGAACATTAGTTTCACATAAACAGTTGTTGAGAAATCCAAATCATTAACAAGCTGCAGGTGTGCCACAGTTGTGATTGCATTGTTGTGATAGTTGCTGTACTGCAGAGGACCCCTGTTGGTTTCAGTGAACAGTCATACCCAGGGCTCAGATCTCAAAGCAGATCTCAAAGCATGGCAAATTGCTGCTCGTAGTCAGTAGCCTACTGAGTGGGCTGCTGTTTTGCGGCTGCCTGAGCCCAGTCAACACATCCACAGCCAGCATGAGGCCAATTAAATTCTATTTGTTTCCTTTAATATCAGTTTGGAAAGCCATAAATCCAAACAGACAGGTCGCAGTTTCTTCAGTCTTGGCAACTAAGTATGAGCAGGTTGGCAATAAATTATCAGCTAAGCTTCCTGTTAATCCACAATGTGCAGGGCTTTCATGCTAGTTTGACTCAGAGGTTTGGTCTGATGTGTGATCTGTTGCCTGCGTTCTTTCACCTCAGCTACACGTTTCCAATTGATTTGCAAAGATTAGCAATCCTATCGTTATAACATCGATATACTGGGCTCTGGATTACGTCCAATGGCAACAACATTTTACATTTCTTGCTAGTTAAGGTGAGGGAAAGATAGTATGGCAAATAAACTATTGTTACGGTATGGTTAGGGTTAGCCAACTAAAAAACCTGGTACAGGTAATAACAAAGGCAAACAAACTCTAGTCTCCAGCATGAAAGTCAGATGTGCTACATGCCCATTCACCATCCTGACCTCCGGCCTTTCTGCCCTGCTAAAGGGCACTCTACTTCCTGCATTGGTATGGAGCATTGGTGCTGGACGTAAATGTATTTATCTAATGTTTTATTTGTATATGGGCCTTTGAAATACACAAAACTCAACAAAAAACAATAAAATACATTCAAATCACTACAAAACACAAACAATAGTACAATAGAATTACCATAAAACTCAATGACAAGCACCAGATCATTAATGACTACATGACTGTTCCCTCTTTAAAAAGTGTTTAAACTTGAGTTTAAATTGATCCAAGTCATGATCCATTTTAAGTTCTTTGATCTAAATCCTGAGATGGGGAATCGTCCAGTATGGACGTAATTCTTGGGGATACTGGGCTGGGATTAGAGAAGCAGGCTTGTGCCAGGACCATTACAACAAATTTTTTGGGGGGAAGGTAGTTGCCCCTCCCTTATAGCCACTGCTGAGGAAACCTTGAGCACTCAAAACTCACTTAGCACTCAAACCACAACTGCTTCAGTGGACCGGCTCAGAGGCTAACAGATCAAAATATCAAAATCAAATCAAATGAAATAATCAATTAAAATCAAACAGACATCTACAGTGTTTCCTGCTGTGATAAGATTTAGAAGATCTCTGATGTTAGAACCGTTCGAGTCCTGGCAGTATTGTCCTCCACTTATGTCTGCCTCAGTGGGATGATAAAATAAAAAGATAGCTGCCACCCAAAAGGGCAGTGTCAGTCAGGATGTGTTGGTTTTAAATTCTCATGATGCAAATCCAAACAGGAAAGACAATAATTGATACAACAGGAGAGGGACTACCAGACGTGGATCTGGCATGTGGGAGGTCATGACAGAAGGCTCAGAACTGGAGCAGTTACATTGGCAACGGACACAAGTAGGTTTCTGAAATACAAAATATATACATATACATTATATATGACATATAAACTCCCCTTGAGCTAGTCTGGACAAGTGGATAAAATATAGTTCCTATCTTGACTTAAAGTGACCTCTGACACTTGATAAGTGAGGACCTTCAGCTCCCCTCTAACAAATGACATAGTATCCTTATGCCATATGAGCCAGTTGGTAGTGCCGGGATAAAGCTCCAGTTAAACCCAGATGGCAGCACTGGGACTCTCCAAGATTGACTGAGTTTAACAACAGTCTGTGAGGAAACAGGAAGCTGGCCAGCCAGTCACTCCGTCAGTCAACAAGTCATCTCTCTCAAACTGTCTGTCTCTGTCTCTCTCTCTCTCTCTCTCTCTCTCTCTCTCTCTAACTCTGTTTCCTGGGTCACCTCGAGGGTCGTCCAAACACACAGAAGTTGACAAAACACCAACTTCAACAACATGTCTTTAAGTTTTCACTTCCAAGGACGAAACTTCCTCAGACTGAAGTTCAAGCCAAAGTCCTGTTTGACAACTGGGACCGCGTTTGTTGCCTGGCAACAGTTTAGAGTTTAGCTTAGGCCTTTTTAGTTAAAGTGTATGGAAGAAGCTTTGTTTTTAAAACAAGATGTCATACAATGAAGTGTTGAAAGGATGGTACGTAGCATCTTTTCAAGGCCGGTGTGCAAATACATATGTAGTGTTTTAGTAAAAAGTTGTGTTTATTCTGGGAAGATGTGAGTCTCATCTGTTATTGACTGGTTATTTTGTTTAGCCTAAAGAGAGTTGTTCCTGATCCTTGAACATTTGATATTTAACTTCTTCTACATGCAGCGGTGCACTCTTGTACTTGCCTTCTGTTTGATTACAGTGATGTATTACATTACTACTGTTTTATAAAAGCAGTGAGCCACAACAGGCTTGACAGTGATTTAAAATCAATACGACGAGGGCTTTACTGAGCTTCGTGTTCTGTCTGTTTATGACTGATTGCTGCTCAATAGTCCAATCCCAAATGTTTTATAAAAAAAAATGCTCTTATCGATTACATCAGGAATATAATTATTTTGCAACATTTGTGATTTATTGATCAATCCTCACCGTCAAAAACATTGCCAAATACCGATATTGAAGGATTACTGACTGTGGAAACTCACACACAAAAATGAGTTGTACATTCCTACTTTTTCAGGCTGTGAAGGAAGAATTAAATACTGTACAAGAAATGTACGAGCATCATATTCTTCTTTCAGGAGCAGAAACTCAAACACACGAAGAAAGTTCAAACTCATTTAGATGTAGCAAAAACTTTTGGCACACAAGCTTCAAACGGGAGGCAGGCCACAAGACTGCCAGACTAATAAGGCCCATATGAGCCTTGTTGTCAAGTAAGTCTGATGAGAAGTTATCAAATTTAAACACAATACATGAGAAACGGCAAATTTTACACTCTGTGTAACACTTTGGTGGGCCAAACTCATTTTATGAGAGCCAGGTTTTGCCCACAGGTCCTATTTCAGGTGGCTCAGATTCAGCTGATTTTGCCCACAGGTCCTATTTTGGGCAGCTCTGGTATAGAGAGCCAAGCATGGATCTGCCATAAAACATAGGTCGCACTGCTGTATATTTAGAGAGCTGGCCTATTTTGGGTACCAAATTGCAGCTCCTTCTCAACACCTCATACCTGTTCTGTGAGTGTTGGCTGGAAATACAACAATGATGCTCATAATATCAAATGGCAGGATTCCCAGCTCTGCAGATACTATACAGTAACAGCAATGGCTACAGAGTTGTCGGTTAAAACTGCAAACTGTCCAAACTCTTGCATACTATGACACACTCATGTGTCTGTGAGTGCTCTTCTATCTTTGGAGGACCAGTTTCAGTTATAGTCCTCGAGAGTGAAGACAGTTTTGGAAAGTGAGTACATTTTGGCCAGTTCTCACTACTCTAAAGGGCCGTTTGAGGGTTTAGACTTTAGCTTTATTGTTAAGTTTAGAATTAGATTTAGGGTTGTGGTTTAGGCAGTTGTGATATTAGATGTTAGGGGCAATGACGGTTCTGAAAAGCATTGAGATACAAACATGTGTGTGTGTCAGGGGAGGATAGTTGATGACGGCTTTGTACCATTACAGCTGCATTCACAAGCAGCTTGAGAGAGGAGTATCTTCAACACACACACACGCACACAAAGACACACAATAGCTTCCCAAAGAGACAATATGAGTATGAGATGGTACTCTGCAGGTAGCAGGATGTCATGCAGTGAGCTGACAGCCTGGTGCACAACCATCAGAAAGAGTTGTGTCATTAAATCACTGAAGCCTCAATAGTTGCTTCCTGTTAAGATGTTCACTAAGTTAATGTTGCCAAGCAACAAATACAGTTCTAGCCAGTAAGAGGAGCTTTAGCCAAGATCACTTGGCAACAACATTTTGCAGGGAGATGTAAAAAAAAAAAAAATAGAAAAGGTAATAATGGATCAATAGCTTCAAACCTTGCAATCACATTATGAGGTTTGGATTTCAGAGAAGTAGCAGCTGTAATCAAGGCCACCTGGGTTGAGTTCAAGTAATTTCCAGGACATGGTCCAAATAGACCAACTTAAGGCCAACTCAGATTTATTTAAGACCAAAATGAATGCATGAATATAATGATCAGAATCAGAATCAGCTTTATTGGCCAAGTATGTGTACACATACAAGTTTGAAGTTACACACAGTTCCAAGAATAATTTTCAGGAGGATAGAAATAGACGTACAGCTAAAAACAAGGACGGCAAAGCTGAACGCAGACAGGTAAAAATAAACATTTAACTATAATGTTCATACAAATAGGTAAAATATACATATATATGTATATATATATGTATATATATGTGTGTGTGTGTGTGTATATATATATATATATATATATACACACATATAGAAAAGGCACCAATGAACAACAACGAAAGATAAAATAATTGCTGCCGCGATAACTTTCCCTACCCTGCAGGTACTTTCAAACTCTATAATCTGTTACTCAAACAGGCCTTCTTGGATCGTATTTAATTCTTTCTGTCTGAATGCCCTGTAAGTCCATGACATTTAAGCTTATTCTCTAAACCAAATCTTAGAACTACATAACTCACCAAGAAGATCACAGGTAGATTCATTCTTGTATCTCCCAAAAGTCAACATTTAGCCACAGAAACTGTATTGACCCCCATGTGTTTCTCTGTCATGATGACTCATCAACAGTCCACATTGGTTCCAGGATCACAAAACATTTTCTATTTTATCATTTTTCTGCTTTCAGAGATTCTGCTTCTAGAGGAGAGACAGCAAAACTAATTGTTCTCACTGTGTGAAAGTATAATTAATGTGATGGATCCATACTGTAACCATACCAAACCCCACAATACTGCACAACAGAGGAGAGCAGAGCAGAACAAAACAGAACATAACAACTAGTGTTCAGTAAATTGGTATAAATAACTCATATATAACTTCATACAGTCCACACAAATGCATGCATGAACCGCGAGAGGTTGCATATAGATGAACGATTCATTGCGGTTTCTATAATTCATAGTTCTATGAATAAGTGATATGAGATCATAAAGTGATTCATGGAGACACTAACTCCAATCACAGCAGTGAGGGGCAGTGCCCCACACAAACACACACACACACACACACACACGCTGCACTGAGTGAACACAGGCTTTCCCCTGCCTGATAATCTCTGAGTGCTTTTTCTGAGCTCCTAAAGAAAAAGGAGAAATGTGTCTCTTCCTTGAATGAGCTACCTGACTTAGAACGGACATAACGTAAATGATCAATTAATGCTGTTTTAATCTATCCGTTATATTTGGATAATTGAATTCCTTCTGTCTCCAACTCATTTTCCTGCTCCACTTCAACTCCACTGACTTTACTTAAACCTGTGAAGGAGAAATCCACCAATAACCTCCTTGGATTAGACGGGAAAGGAAGTCAAAAATTACACTGAAAGATAACATCAGTCATGGCATCGGAAATTTGATGTGCTAAGGTACCACAGCAAACCCATATAACAGCATAGCATTTAGGCAATAGGTTTGGAAAATTGACAGTTGGTTTAAATTATTTCTGCAATGTACAAATGTGTAAGGAGAAAATAAACTAAAATGTGAAAATGAATCAATAACTCTTCAACACAATCTCACTTTTATGGACAAAGCAAATATAACTAGAGTGCAAAATGATGATATTGTGTAAATAAATACTCAGGTTATGATTAAAAAAAACATACACCGACAATTTGCTTGTTTGGGGAGTCATCAGTGGCTGCGAGCCCCTAAACGGCTGTTTACTTTGCTTATGCCTCAGGCAGCAACAGTAAATGCATCAGCATCAGCTGCATCAATATGCACTAAACTGCTTTGGAAGCCGACATATTAGCATTGTTCCCCATGGTTAGAAAAGTTTCATTTCTCAGAAGTTGCCTTCGGAGGACTAACATTATCGAAACTGCCTGAAAAGTCCTTAAATGTGGAAACAAGGTTTGAAACAGCAGTAGTGTGGCCAAGACCGACTGCAGGCTTAGGAAATGTTTATTTCATTCATTTAAAGACATCTCTTCATTTTTAAAATGGCTGCACATAAGGTCAACTGTATGTTTGAGTGCCTGTATAATCAGTGATTCTTGTGCCTCAACAAGTGTGTGAAGCCACAATGATGTACTGTAAGAATACAACAATAATTGAGTAGAGTAGAAATGAGAAGACAGGAGCAGAGGAGAACAGTAGGCAGCCTTGTCCCACAGTCTTCTTCCTGCCAATATGAAATATCCACGGTTGCTATGGAAACACAGTTTCATGAATCACTGTGTTTTATTTTCTTTTTCTGGGGCCAAAAGCCGCAGTTTATAAAGCTGTCTTGTGCACGGTGCCCATTACTGTCTGTATTGTAAGCCTTAATATCTGTTAGGTATTAGGTGTGGGAAGAGACCAAGTTTTAGTCTGCTCCCACTGAGATGACTAATTGGCTGGCTAGCTGGTTGGCTGGCTGACCAGCAGGCTGAACGACTGACTGACAATGGAGAGACACGCTGAGGAAAGACGGGAAATACAGTACATGGGATTACATGGCAGGTAGGAACTGGTATTTGGACGACATGGTAAGCTGCGACAGTGCAGAAATACTGTATACAGGGTAGGATGCCTATACAGGACTTAAATTAACTGGAAACCACTGCCTGTGGATCCTTGTAAGGATGCAGGTGACTGGACTGTTGATATGTCAAGAAAGACAATAATCCTGGTACAGTGTTCATGAGCCAAAGTGACTGTTTTGTGGTCATCACCACCTGCTAGGCATCCAGAGGCCCCTGATGTTTCTTTGTAAGACTTCTGACACTCAGAACAGAGAAGAGCAGGTTTGTTATTTACTCTCTGAAAAGCCACGTCTCTTTAATGTCCTCTCACTCTGCCTCTCTCTCTGAATCTGAGTACATTCAGCCTCTATACTGCATTATGCCTTATATGGCGTTTTGTGAATGGATGTTGCTAGGTAACTGGAGTGCAGTAAAGCGTAGCGACTTTGGTTCTTGTATTTAGGATGATTAAGGATTAAGACAACAGTTTTAAGCGCTGGAGCTGCTGAACTAACTGGAGGAATTACGTGCACAGAGAGGCTGTGTAATTTTTAATAAGTCTCTGTTTCACTTTTTGACACAATACAGACAAACATACTGCACATTTTTCTCGAGGGCAAAGCATCTCAACATGTGGAAAAAACGTATTTTGTTCCACACCAGAGAATATGTTCCAATAGGTATCTCAACAGCTACAGTAGTGACAAGATTAGTATTGCGGCTACTTTTAACTATTTCATTTAGGTTTTCTGTGTTGGTTAATTTGTCATGCTTGTCTTTCGTTGTGGCCCAACTCTTTCTGTTGTTTTTACAACACATTTCTGTGAAGGTTGTGTCATTGTTTAAGGGCCGTGAGAGGATTTTAGCTGATCTGCCATACTTAAATGTGTAGGATGACGTGTCCACGTAATGCTAATGTTCTACATTAAACCAATCATGTCATTCAACCTCCAATGAATGGCGTTCAATTTGGTGCAGACCCTTGGGAAATATACCAGACCTCAATGAAAACACACCCCAGACTACTAATTTGAGGTGGAGACACTTGACACCACTTTTTTTGCTGAACCTTAGTTTGACAGCGTGTTTTTCACTTCACCGAACGTACCAAACTCTCTGTGAAAACGGCCTCAGGTCCCGACAAGCTCTCCAGTTGACCCAAATCTGAAAACACCATTAGTCCCAAGCCTCTTAACTAGGAGCTACAAAAAAAGGAGCTGAAAAAAAAAGGCCCTAGCTACAACCAACTGGTAAAACATGTGGAGTCTACAGTGTCCACCTCCTCATGCTGGATGGTGACCGAGGATGGCAGTTTTAGTCTTTCCGACACTGAGCTGCAGGTGGGAGCAATAACTCGGATCCAAATCTGTACTCCTCTTCACTGAACCTCTCATGGGTGGTTGTAATTCTCATTCCAGGATTTTTAACTGGGATCACTTCCAGGAAATGCTGCAGTTCAAAAATGTCTCTTTCGGTTTGAGCTGTGTAGATAGATCTTTACTTTTATTGTATTTACATATTTCTATATGAATAGGGATCATTTTCCAAAGTAAAAGCACCACTGCTAAACAAATGCAAATAAAACTGCATAATATCTATTTCAGACTGACCATTTACAGCTGGACAAATAAGAACTGCCAGAGAATTAATTCAGCAACGTTACAGCAAAGCAAAAACACCCACCACCAACATCAGAGAAAATAACGTCGGATAAAATATAGAGGACTAAGCAAGATGGAGTGTGACATTACGACAGAATCAATAGAAATCTGAAAACAAGTGAATATCGAGTTTTGCAAAAGAATTATTTTATAGATAAAGTTATACGTTTAATATATGCTATCTCTAATTACAAAGCTATAATACATACAATCAATATTTTTACAATAACAATATCAAATGACAATGAACCTGCAGAGAATTACCACCTGAATCTGCAGCTCCTCTCGGCTTTACAGAGCTTCATAGCAAGTTTCAGATTATTGTTTAGCTGTCCTGCTCACAACTTTACTGTTTTGGTTCACTCTCACTGCTCTGATAGCGTCGTTTTCGTCAACAGCAGGAAGCTGTTTTCAGTGAAAAAGCTCTGAAAACCGACTGAACACGACCTGCTCAGCACCAAACAGCAGACAGGCACAGTTAGAGACCAGCTGGAGAACATAGTGGAGCATTTAGCATCTAAAGAGACAGATGTTTCTCTCAGGAGTTGGTGGAGACCAAAAACAGAGCTAAAAGGAGAGTGAATATTGGACTTACAATTCATCAGGTGATGCAAACACGGCTCCAAATTAAGGGCAATGTTGCTCTGTAACTGCATAAAGTATTAATAAGAAACTGTTTGCTAAGTTCAACTTATCGACATATCAAGGCGAAGATGTGTTAATTTTGTGTTCACAACTTGTTTCTGCTTACCCCCGAGTGGCCAAAAAAAAAAAAATCAGTTATTTCAGATTTAAATTTTTCTTAAAGTTTTGAAATGAGGACAGTTTTAATGTGGCATTCGGTGCAGGTGGAATCAAAGGTGCTCTGTCTATCACCTACTAGTCAAATTAAATGAACACACTGTGTTTAGTAACTGTCATAAACAGCACATAATCTGAATTACAGCCTCTATTTTATGAGGAATTCCAAAGCTAATACCTTTTTTATTACTTCTGAATTCAGTATTCATTATTGGTGCTACTTCATTGTACAAAATAATTTCCTGCGTAAATACAGATTTGTCCTCAACATATATTTGCACACAGAAAGAATGTTAATGAATGGCTGATTCTGTTTAAATGACTGTTATTTATTTATTTTACCTTTATTTTACCAGGAAGTCAAAAATCTCTTTTACAAGCGAGACCTGGCCAAGGTAGCAGCCGTACAAAATCTCAACACACTTTTGAAGTACACATAAACCCACATAAAGCCTTACAAAACTAGACGTGTAACTAGCGTGTATACACACTAGTTACACACACACACATACACACACACACTTTCCCGTGAGCATCTCCATGTCATGTTTACTAACTATCACGCATATAATCATCTTGTTATTACTGCATTACAGCCCTTTACAGTTGTGAAAAACAGATGCATGTCACATCTGGTTAGCGGGGAGACTCAGCCAGCTGTCCACAGTATGGACATGCTCCTGATGAATTATGGGTAATGACTGACATGGTCAAAGGTCGGGAGTTTGTCTTGTCATCCTTCTCTCTATGCTCCAGTTTCTGTCCTTCTTGTATTTCGTATCTTTCAGTTGTCTTATCTGATTTTTGCACATTTTCCTTTCCTTCATTTCTCTCTTATGTTGTCAGCACAAAAGTAAACAGAGATAGACACAACAGAGAGCTGGATACACTGTGATTTAAGCTTTACGAGCAGAAATAATCCGGTCCTTATGTAACCAAAGTGAGAGCTGTGTCCATACTCTCGGCACAAAGTCAAGCACGTTTTCGGTGGGTGTTGGCCTCCGCCAGGGTTGTTCCTTGTTACTGATTCTGTTTGTGATTTTCATGGACAGGATCTCAAGCCGCAGCCAGGAGGGAGGAGAGTGTCCAGTTTGGGGACCTCAGAATTGCGTCTCTGCTCCTTGCAGATGATGTGGTTCTGTTAGTTTCATCAGACCGTGACCTCCAGCATGCACTGGGGAGGTTTGCAGCTGAGTCTGAGTCTGAGGCCATGGTTCTCTGCCGGAAAACGGTGGATTGCTCCCTCTGGGTTGGGAGTGAGTTACTGCCTCAAGCGAAGGAGTTTAAGTATCTCGGGGTGTGAGATCAACAGGTGGATTGGTACAGCATCAGCAGTAATGCAGGCGTTGTGCCGGACCATCGTGGTGAAGAGGGAGCTGAGCCGGAGGGCAAAGCTTTCGATTTACCAGTCGATCTGCGTTCCAACCCTCACCTGTAATCATGAGCTGCGGGTAGTGACCGAAAGAATGAGATCGTGGATACAAGCGGCCAAAATAAGTTTCCTCCGTAGGGTGGCTGGGCTTAGCCTTAGAGATAGGGTGAGGAGCTCAGACATCCGGAGGGAGCTCAGAGTAGAGCTGCTGCTCCTTTGCGTCAAAAGGATCCAGCTGAGGTGGTTCGGACATCTGATCATGATACCTCCTGGGCATCTTCCTTTGGAGGTTTTCCGGGCACGTCCAACTGGTAGGAGACCCAGAACACACTGGAGGGATTACATATCTCATCTGGCCTGCACGCCTTGGGATCCCCCAGGAGGAGCTGGAAAACAGGGAGAAGGACATCTGGACTACCTTGCTCAGCCTGCTGCCATCACGACCTGGCCCCAGCGGAAGAAAATGGATGGATGGAACAGAAATAAATTTGTGGACAGTGAGAGTGTGTATTAACATTATTATTTTGTCCACATTTGAGGATTTAATTTCCCTTTGATCCTAAATAAATCTTACAGTATTGAATTCAGTTAGAAGAGAAGAAAGGAAATTGATTTTGCCTGCCCTCTTCTGAATGCCTACATCTTTCTACCTCTATTTTGTCCTCTCTTTCACCCATCTCTCCATTCACTATTCATGCATGTGCTGTATGTTTAATGTCTACATCAAATGTCACCATTAGCACTCTGGATGGACGGATACATGGGATACATTTCTGGATTTCTTGTCTCCTCCTCACACTTTATCTCACACTTTCTGCCTCTCACTTCCATGCCTCCTCTCCCTCTCACTTGCGTCAGCACTTCTGCCCGCTGATGAATATATGAATGAGATTAAAACAGAAGGACACACACATACATATACACTCTCCCTGCTTCTTCTCCAGCACATAGCCCGCACCACACAAGGACATAAACACTTGATCATTTCCATTTCAGCGGTGCGAATGTCCACTGACTTTTTCAACTTCATCACTGTTAGTTCTTTAAGGATAGAATAGATTTCAGAGGGGAAATCTGAGATTGCAGGATAAAAAAGGGAGTGTAAGCCACCTAATAATGAGACAGCCCTCCAGTCAGGAGACACCCTGTGCAACTTTGATTCTCTGCCTTAAATCAACCCACAACATCTCCAACAACAAGTAAATAATGCAGCTAACAAGCAGTTTCTACCTCAAGCAAGAATCCATCCGTCCCTGTTTACAATGGAGGAGGGGTCTTGCTGCATATAGAGAACACACACTTAGACACACACACTTAGACACACACAAACACACACACTGGAGAAAGTGTAGTTGTGTGTATCATAAACCATGTTTCTCAGAGCCAGAAGGTATAATTGGCCCTTAACTCCAGGACACAGAGGGATAGATGAAGGATTAGAGATAAAGCTGGAGGGATAGATACAAGGAACAGATGAAAGCTCCAGGAGAAGCTCTAGGAAACCAATCTATGTGAAGAAGAAAAAAAGACAACACAGATGTAGAGAGAAAGACAGACGCTGTGAGGCAGAGATGGATGTGAAGTGCAGCTTTCAACCTTAAAGTTTCCCCTTCCTCCTTCTCTATCTCTCTCTTTTCTTTCTCTCTCTCTCTCTCTCTCTTTCTCTCACTTCACTGTAGGCTCTCTGTTGCTATGGCGACCGTTCCTGCCACCGCTGAGGAAGAAAGGATACCTGAGGAGAGGAAGAGAAGACAGCAGAGGAGCGAACGGATAGATGAAGATGGATAGAGACCACATGGACGAATACACCTCTGTCTAGATTCTAGATCATGTTAATACGTGCACAATAATGCAACCGTGATATGTTGAACAATTTGAACGAAATAGTTGGACATTTTGGGAAATGCGCTTATTTGCTTCCTCGCCGAGATTTAGATGAGAAAATCTGTCTGTTAAATATAAGGCTAAAGCTAGCAGCAGGCTAGCTTAGCTTAGCACAAAACCCTGAAACAGGGAAACGGCTCTAAAGCTCACTAAATATTACATTGTACCTCGTTTGTTTAATACGTACAAAAAACAAAGTGTAAAAACGACATGTTGTGGTTTTACGGGAGGTCATGAGCAGGACTATACCTCGGCCGGGAGCAGTAACTTCCCGAAGTGACGTCAAGACTTATATTTCTCAATAATAAATTTACTTCCCAAAATATTGAATTATAGCTTTAAATAATGTAACAACTCCCCTCAGTGATCCCATCTACTTTGTTTGACTATGCACTGAGAAATGTAGGGATTACAGCTTGTCTACACAGGACACATTTCAGCCATGTTTTTCAGTCATCCGTCTGATGGAACAGATACGCCTCTATTTTAATCAATACAGCTGTCTAATCAGTAACAGCTCACATCTCACTTGTGCTATACGCATGTAAACGCAACCTGAAGCATATTTTTTTATGCTTCAAGTCTATTTTATTCTGTTTTATGCGCGTAACTACAGTGCTTGTGTGTCAGGGTCTGATTGCTGCCAAAACTTGGGTGACCTACACTCAATACTGTGCCTGAATGCATCCTGTGTAGACACAGGCGGAGGACTGAAGTTGCTGCCGCTCTGCTAACATGCTGCTTTCGCTACATGGACCGCGTAGCCGTGTGTTAGAGTTATATTTCATTAAGGAGGTCAAAATGAAGGAATTACTTCATTTGGAAATGACACATCTATGGATTTTACCCTCTGTGAGATAAATGTAGTCCTCTAGGAAATCCTCATGACTATATGCAAAGCCCTTCTCCTTACTCACTTAGATTAATGTGGAATGGCCTGACTTCCAACACTACTGTAGGCTAACAAAACAGGTTAAATCAGATTCAACAAGTGATCAACAGAGCTGCACATCTCATTACAGGCTACACTCCGAAGGATCACATGAAGACCAATGAACCTCTGAAAATTATTGACAGCATAGTGGACATAATTAAAATAACTGTGCTGACAGTGCTCTTCAAATCTGTGCGTCACATTCCTTCCCTCATACTTGACAGCACTGTTTAGATGGACTTCAGCAATGGCCCCTAATTGTCGCACAAGGTCAGCAGCAAAGGCCTTGTGGAGGTGGGACTCACATCTCCTGGAAATACCTGCAGCAATAAATACTAAATGCGTTCAAGAGCAGCATGCAATATTATGGTGCCACTATCAGCTGGACAGGTCTACAAGGGAACAAACTACTCTACAGGCTTTCAAATGTCAACAAAACTCTGGACACCAGTACACTCAATCAACAGACTAGTTTTAACTATCTTATTTTATAGTTTGTTCTGTACCCAGGACTCCTTGGAAAGCAGTATTGAAACTGAGTGGGTTTCCCTGGTAAAATAAAGTTATCATAATTGAAACAACATATCTCCAATTTGGGTGATTCCCACTTTCCAATTTGGTTGCAAGACTTCATCACTGGTGCTCATAAAACCCTTAAAATGAATTTGGGTGAACTCCAAAATATATGTGGGCCAAAAACGCTGTTTTACTTGTAAATATGAATTTTCCAAATGGCACAAGTTGCCTGCAATCTGGCCAAAACAGAGAATTCCCTAAATGATCCCAGTTTAGCCAATAATAGGAGGCAGCTCTATGTCCCAGCCCTGGCCATCACTACTTTCGCACCCTCTCTGCCATGTTAATGCACTTCTCTGCACCGGTTTTTCTATTTATTCTCCATGAGCTCTACTATATGCCTCTGTAGTCTAAGGAGATGCCTTTCTCAGGATGCCCCTGCCCCTGCAAAGGTCTGTTCATGCCACCAACACACAACAATCTGTTACTGAGATTATGCTTCTACTTTAACTAAGCGCATAATCACATAATCTTAATTAGAGTTTGATAACGGTAGCTATGCCTTACCCACGTTCTTGCCTTAATCAAATTACAACTATAAGGTGTGAGCCACATCAAACATGGCCACTCAACACATCCACACATATCAACACCTACTGGATGTAGTGTTTCATGTCAATAAAATAATGTCACTATCAATAAACAGTGGTATAATGAAGCCAATATTACATGCTGTAGTAAATTTATCTGTTGAAAAGTTCTGGTTGTGCTTTAGTCTTTTAGATTCACACTTTGCGACAACTTCGGTTGTTATGTTACCAGTGTAAATGGACTTACATTTGGCATTTAGCTGTATCTGATATGGTGAAATAGACATTCCTGCAGTTTCGAAGTTTTACCGAGGAAATTGCAAAACTACTCTACCCAGAACTGTGGCATAGCTGTCACAATGGACTATTCACACAGCTCAGTAAGCTTTCACACATTCCCATTTCTGAAAAATGCTTTTGTTGCACTTTGAAGGTGTTTGAAGCAATTTTGAAATTTCTGACAACGCAGCAGTGAAAGGTGCTCAAGTAGCTCAAGGAGACATATGTTACCGTGTTGAATTAAATTGTTCATCCATCCAACCATCCATCAGTAACCAATACTGCAGTTATGTATAGCTCTTGAAGTGAGGTTCTTCCTTTAATACATACTGACAATGTTTTTCCGTCTGAAGCACAAAGTCAACCTTGAATCATGCTATCAGATCAAGTTATTTGGTGTCTCTGCAGAAGATTGCAGGTGAGTTACAAATTGTTACACTACAGCTTAATTGACAACAGACATTGCATTCAGCAACACTCCCTCTGTCTTGCAAAAACTCTAAATTGCTTTCTTAAGTGGGATTAAGATAGGATTTTCTCATTCGGATGTTCCTGTAATGTGGCCCCAGGAGTGAATCACACAGGAGTTGTTCACGAAAGCCATTAACTCTGTTCAGTTCAGCTCAGACTGAAGAGTCAGTCCCATGGGATTCATTTGCAATTGCTTCAATTACTATGAACTTGCCCAACTCTTCTCTGTTGCTCTGCTGTGCTCTTCTATGGAAAAGAAACTGCAATCACAAAGGAGTCATTACAGCAAATGCCACTCACAAAGGAGCTATTTAAAGAAGCACTCTGCCCAAAAAATACAAATCAGAACTCTTGCACACACCATGTACTGTTTCTCAAATCTAGAGAAAGAAAGTCTCATCTTATTTTTTTTTAAAATGTGTGCATGTGACTCATGGCTCATGGGTAGAGTACACTCTACCCTTTGCATTGCATTAATTACAGCTCAGTCATGTCAGCGAGTCCCCCACTGAGTCCGTGGAGGGCGCCGTGAGAAAAACATAGTTCCCAAGAGGCGAGGTAGTTGTTGGCTTGTATATATTTTTATGGCAAGATAAACAAAAGAGAGGTGTTTCTGTTATTTAGTCTACCCTCACTGATATAAATGGGGTGGACAAAATAAGAGCACAGAACCTTCCTTATTAATTATGTCAGCATGTATGAAAATCACTTGATATATGCCAGATGTGTTACGGGCTATTCACAACTAAAGACTCAAAAAGCTGGGGCAGCAATAGGCTGCTATTCATTGTGAATGGGACCTGGCGTTGTAGCCTGGCTGCGCCCGCTGAGCTGCAGAGATTTAAAAGGCGCTCAGTGGCACTACAAGGCGAAGTTGGGAAAAGCTCAACTTCATGCAAATGTCCTCTGACACAATGTGGGCGAAAACCAGGCAAGAGCCAATGCCCGCAGAAAAGAAAGCGTAATCTTGCCCGCTTGGGCGTCAACAACGGGTACCACATTCAAAAAAGATTGCACACAAAACTATTCTGACCTCAGGAAACAAACTGTGCAACAGCAAATGACCAACATCGTGCGTACAGAGTATACAGAGTATGTAAATTACATGCTCAAGGCAACATACCCACAGAGTGGGACATTAGACAGTCTTAAAACAGTTGGTTATGGAGATTTTTTTAAAAAGGAGAATGATATATGGTGTAAAGAAAGGCAGAGCTGTTAAAACATTTGGGATGACTTTTCACTTCCGACCCCCAGGTACATATGAAGTCACTACTGAGGTTTTTGTGGATGTTAAAGTTCCCATTTCATCTTTCACCTTGGGATCTTTGAAAAGAAAAAGACCTCCTCTTAAAGAGGAGGTCTTCCCCCTAAATAAAAGCCAACCACAGTCTTTTACAGCGACTTCACTCGATGGTTCCTAACAGCTGAATGCGACTTGATATCTCCAAACTGCTACGAGCAGCGAGATGCCGTTTGGTGGATGGGTCTGAGATGCCACCTAGTGATTCTGATAGGACCACCCGAGTCAAACTACACCCTCCTTTTCCTGACTCAGCGAACAGGGATGAGTAGGACTGGTTTCCATGGCAACAGTAGATAGAGAGAAAGAAACAGAGAGAGGGAGGACAGAGGGAGAGAGACACAATGAGGCAGGCCCATGTACGCCCACACAAACACCCACTCTAAAATACACACACACACACACACACAAAGGTGTTTTAGTGATACATATTGTAGATCACATTTTAATGGTTACTCTGTTTTTAATCCCTTGTTGGGAGCCAAAAAACTTGTGAAGATACACCATAGTTATGCAGCAATGTTTCATTTAAAGTTAAATAGGTAGGATCCGTAGTTCACCAGTACAAAAAACTTTCAGAAAGATCCTTCTGTTTAGCTATTAAAGCAGATTGCTCTGAAGGATGTGGAAGAAGCACAATGGGAAATAATCTTTCATTAGTCAGAGATTTAACCGTTGACAGACTCATCTCTGTCTATGAATGTTGTGGGTAATAAATGTTATTCCCACAGCAGACATTTGGAACTTAATGAGAAAGTCTATCCACCAGAGGAACATAACCTAGCTGTGGTGTCTGGTTGAGAACCAAAATGTTCAACATAGAAAGACCCTATTATTGTCTTCATCATTCCAATGACATTTGTCATTTCACAGGTCCTCCACTGAAAATGTCTCTAAATCTTGAACAATATGTACATTTTACAATAATAAAAGCCCACCATGGTTAGTTTTTTATAGCTATTTGGCTCACTAAAATGATTTATGAGTGTTAGGTCTGTCAGAAGTTCCTTTTCATGCTTTGAAGTAAGTGTTTAATCATCTGGGTGAGGTCTCTCATGCAAAATGTGGCATAACTTTAAACTGGGCTGTCCAAAGCATCATTGTTTCATAGCTGCAGCAGTTACAACTCTGCTAAAATAACGCTGTTACTGTCTACGACACAAAAGATTTAGAAACAAGTTTTTGTGCAGACATCTTGCTCTAGACCAATGAAATTTGCTCTGGATCAGAGGTGTAGTGCTATTTGTTTAAGTACCGGAGCACACGTGCATGCACATGGTTAAAGCTAGGGTTGGTGACATTGAAGAAACCAGCAAGAGTAAGCTAGATTTTGAAAGGCTACAGCCACCTCTTTTTGGTCGTAGTCTTTTCTTCTTCTGTCTTTTTTTTCTTTCCCTGCCATTCTTGTGTAACTTGTTCGCTAGCTTTAGCCGCTTAGCCTTGTCGAAGACTCCGGTCACGCGCAATGAGTGCATGGGCAGAGTGCACGCAGGTAGACAGGTATGTAGGTAGACAGGCAGGTAGCCCGTCCAATCATTACATTTGGTCCGAATGAAATGATTGGACGGGCTTATTACAGTCCTACAACAACCACAGACACCAGATTTTTTTCTTTTGTTTGTCAGAGCATTTGATTTATTGATTTCTGTCGGGATATAAAGAGAATTTCAACAAATATTACAAAAAGTGCTTCTAAATAGACTGCCTACCCAAGCTTTAAGTTGTGGCTTGTTTCGAAGATTATGTAACCACTGCTCCTACAGTGGCAAGTTCACATACATTAGTCAACTATAACTGACCACACTAGTTAACGTTATAGACTGGGGAAAAAATAATTTAATTCACTGTGCCGCTCAAAGCCTACCCAATCGACCTGCTGATTCGCCTTTTTAGACGTACTCATGCACGAGTTCAGACCCGACGTTTTAGAACCCCCGCAGCTCAAGACAACACTTTTCCACCAGCTTTTGGAGATTGCTAATTTCTATCAAGGCTGCCAACATTATTAAAATAATAGTCCACTTTTCTATTCTTTTATTAAATAAAATTAGCGTATATTGTATGAAATGAAGGATTTTTTTATCAATATAAACATTTATTAATTTAAAACAACTGTATGCCTACACACACACACACACACAGATAGATACACTGTTTTTGTTTGTGTTTTTTACTTTGACTGGGCAGTTGCTTTGCCTTTTGCTTCCCTGTTGGATCTGGAATTCATGACGCAGCTTGTTTGACCTGCGTTTGGGCACACAGTCATGGAAATCTGAGTGGAGAAATAGAGTGCTGCTTAAAGCTGTTTGAGTGTGGATTAGGAAATGCATATATGAGTTGCAAAAATTAGTTTGCATTCAATAGTTGTTTATGGCTATGCATGTTTATTGGTGGATTAACGAAAGCCATAAACCAATACTACATGTCAGGGTCCTTTATTATCATACTTGATTATATGTAGGCCTACATAGGTGTAGTGGAGCTTTTTTCAGTGACACCCCCTGCATATATACAGCATATATATATATATATATATATATATATATATATATATATATATATATAATAACACTGTCTTATCAATTTTTCACTCGTATTTGCCACAGATTTTACTGTTCGCTGTACGGTATCTGTCATTTAAACACGCACATGCATACGTCTAAGACGGTGAGTCTGGACCTGCTACGTCTAGAACTGGCTCTCCTAGCCCTAGCTACCGGCAACTTTGAAGGTGGAATGTTTTCTTACATGTTACTCAATGCATGAGCTGACGTCACGAATCAATCAGCACACCTTAAATGTCAGTGACAACTCTGACCATTCCATGTGTTTTTATTGGCTCTCTTGCATGACATAAGCTTTACTGATGATTGGATCTTCAAGCACTTAGAAAAAAAGTGGCGGACCGTCGTTCCGGTGCGCTCCGGCAGCACTACACCTATGCTCTGGATGTTCATGGTCCTCAGAGAATGAATCTTAAATATTTTAGTGTCCTCTCTAGGATCATTAAAATTTCCACTAGTATACAAGAAATATCTAATTGGAAATTTACGAGGGACCTTGTAAGCTCAAAGAGGATGAACCTTGTCACTCTGTGTACGTTCCTCTAAAGCCACCTTCAAGTCAAAGGGTTAACTTTGAACACAAAAACTTGAAAATAATGGCTAGAAAATAACGGTTATTCATCGTCCACGGGAGAAAAATCATGTTTTTCTCTTTCTTCTTGTACCACCATAAGGCCCAAAAATTCCTGTTGCTCACAATAAAAGAAAATCAGGTAAAAAATTAACTGGCAGATTACACAGACATTTTGCCGAACAAACACATTCAATGCCATCCAGAGGATGAACCCGCCCACCCAAAGTGGCCAAAATCTCACTTGGCACACATGTTTCACGATCATATATCAGGTTACTATGAAATTAGCTTCACACATTCATGAACCTTTCGATTTTAATGACTCATAGAGGCATTTTCTCAAGTGCCCCGTTACACAGGATTTGTTCTTGGTTAATATAATCAGCTGTGAATCTGAAAAACTTCCATAAAATGGATAATACACATTGTTTCGGCATCAGCTCATTCTTTTCACTGCTTTTTAACTGTCATCAGCACCCTGGTTCACTCAGTTTTATTTTTAATAGTTTCTCCCGTACCTCAGTGGCTCATGTGGTAAAACAAAACTGATCTGCCAGCTGCTACTGCTGCCACAGCTGCAGTTTCACAGTCACCTGAGTACCTGTGTGCTTGTGATGCTTATTATCACATGGTGTGACGTCGGTAACAGGAGTCAGGGGGAACAACAGCAGCTTGGTGATTGTATAAAACCCAGTTAAATCATTCAGATTACGTAGGAACATGATTTCCATTAAACGTACAGCCTTAAGTACTTCAGAGTGTTTCTGTGGGTGGCTGGAACCCCTGTTGTGTAATGTATGTGTATGTGTTTTTGTGTATGTATGTAGGGGCCTCTTCTTCTTCTTCTTCTTCTGTCACCATCAGTTGGTTTCAGTTTAACAGTCTGTTGCTAGTAGCAACCACTACTGACACAGTTCTATAACAGTTTAACTGACATTGTTACATCTGCCATTTTGTCAAATCTGTGACCAAACAAATATTGACAGAATTATTTTTATCTACTCTTCAAACGCTCTTGTTGGAGAATTATTTGTAGATGTTCTTCTTATTGACGATTTGTGATTTGTTAATTTAGTTTTTCTGTGATCAGTTTAGTGCTAACCAAGCTAGCCGTTATGTTAGCTGTCTGAGGCTAATGTGTTGCTAATACAACATTGTAAGTAACTGTTAAATTACTGTTGGGCTTCTACTGTTTTTCCTTTTACTCTTGTGGACTCTGTGTGTGTGTTTACTGGATTAATGACTGTGATTTAATGTTGTTCTTTCACTGGTGATCCTGCCATGAGGGACAATAAGTAATTTGACATTGAGTCTGTCATTTTGTGAATTTAGTATCCTTGTTTCTGTACTTTCGGTCAAACTGTTGTTTATGGTATTTAATTTTTTCTGATTTGTCATTCCTAGCATTGAATTTGTTTTCCAATACTGTTTGGAAACTGTCAGTTTCACAAATGCTAAAAACCTCAAAAGTCAACTGCTGCCTTCAACCTATACTTCCAGTGTGTTTAGCTCGCTGCATAGTGAGCTATATGGGGACAGAAGAGCCTCAGTATGCTTCAAATTAAGTGCTTGTTGGAACGTCTGAACCCCCCC